>OZ004665.1:3809666-4154357 GCA_963924505.1 Agonopterix alstromeriana | reverse complement strand
CGCGCCGCCCGCGCCGGCGCCCGGCGTGCTCGAGACCGACGTCGACACCCAGCGCACCGTGCTACACGCGCGATCACTGCTCGCCCTCGCGCCGCCAGACCAGCGCGCCAACCGCCCACACAAGTCCATGGAGTTCCTGCTCGACAAGGAAAGCGCCCAGACAGTACAGGTGAGTGACCACTTAGTTCTACAATATTGAACGAGCGGCCTTCTTCCGAGTCGGTCGCGCTCGCGACCGGGCGCAATGTTTACAAACAGCGCGATCGATGCCGGCCGACGACCCCCCTCCGCTGATACACGATATATCCTGTCCTATCTGTGTCATCCTCGACATTTAGGTACGCACTCCTCGCATACTGCACTTATGGCTTCCTTTTCAAAATGTAGTACGCACACAGGTGTTCAATTCCATAGTTAATGACGGCGAAAGCGTAAATGGAATCACGCGCGCCGGTTGTACCCGCTACGTGCTTCTCAAACCGCAGACAAATAGAGGCAAGCTTCGTAGTCATCGCTCGAAGCAATTGAATGTATAAGTGCATACGACTTCATAACAATGCGCCTGTTAACATGGTAATAAATTACATCTGCCCCACACCGCACTGTTCCCGGGAGACACATTGCGCCACGACCGCATTCTCACGCAATCCATTTGCGCGCAGGACGGAGGTGAAAGTGCGCACATCTGCTCGCTATCCACTCTCTGTCATCTAGTTTAGGAATAATCCGCTAGACAGCACCATACTCAGTGGGCGTATCTCTAGGTCTATTTACTGCCTAAACTTTGACGCTATAGCCAAAAGCTAAAACAATCGAAATTCCCATACAAGAATTACTTACTTTCATTTTCTATAAGCAAGCTCCAACCCACGTAGTTAATTAACTGTTCCAGAAAAGCTATTGAAAGATAAATTGTCGGTGATTTGTTAGAGTTAATGGTTTTTAGATTAGATAACAAAGAAACCAATGAAAGTCCGTCGAATGATGCAAAATTGACTCTTTACGAAATCTCTGACCCGCCTTCAGTTCTCAAGAACGAATCGTGGGTATAGAATTTGCTATTGCATAATCTTTGCTAAGTGTCGACCAAGGTTGAAGATGATGCCTTCTTGTTTTATGCTTGTATTTGAGAACTCTTCTCTATATGGTAACTCATAATATGTGAATCTTTCCACCCAATGTTCTGCTTTCCGCATATGATAATATTATGTGGTTCCTCCGTCATTGTCAAAAAAACAATAACAAAAGAATTATTATCGTGTTCATCCGCACAGAGAGTTCTCACATTACCGGCTGTTTCTATAAAAAAACCGTAAACATCACATGACACAGTGTTCAGAGATGCAATTATCTTGCGTTCCGAGTAATGTAGTTGAAAAAAAACGTTAAATCATCCAACAATAAGTATTATGACTATGGTATAATGGCTGTGACTTTGGCTCACACACTAGATAATTATCCATGACATAGAAATCGCTATTTGCATGATGTCATTCTTGTACGCCTTTGCATTTTAAACGATCAATATTGTCTTTTCGTTATCCTTGATTCCGTACTAAGTTGAAACATCTTAGTTATCAGATCAAAGTAGCTTTTAACTCCTGAATAAAATCAGTCCAATTATGGAAATTCATTTTGCAAGCTCACTACGGCAAGTGAAAGCATTGACCAAATTATAGCCATCTCTGACCTTGCAGAATTGATGATCATTGCGTTCACATTCATGACCAGGTCAATTATAATCACGAACTTTATTGAATGTGTGATCATGATTTGGCCAAATTTTGATTCAAAGATTTTTTTGCTGCGAGCGCATTGGAGACCAAAAAAACATTTGTTTTTATCGTAGTATCGCACTCCTGAAGTATGATTTTTGAAAGTCAAATCTGCAGTAGAAAGATTCATATCTCCAAAGTAATTTTGACATTTTCAACTGATGAGTTTCAAAAATTGCACTACAGGAGCCCGATTGCGCTAAGTTAAAACATCGAAGTTCTATACTTATCCAATTTCAGTTCTAATCACATTGCAATCCAATTACTATTCAACTTTGCTGACCGCATCGCGCTAAACTCTATTTAACTGACAGCCCTTAACGTCTGAGCGATCTGTCAAAACGGCTCTAACGGCTGTCAAGAGCAGTAACCGCGATTAGCGCAATACCAAATGTGTCAAAAATTATGGTTCGTTTGTAGTCCAATCACGGTTTAATCACCGAATATTTACCGCCCTGGACACACACCACATGTAATTATTTTATATTTGGTCTTACTTTTCCTTATTTTAGGACTTAAGCGCGTCTTGGACCTTTGGGAGGTATAAGTACTATTTTCGAAACAAATAATTGAGCGTAAATATGGGTCAACGAGTAAAACTACCTACACCTATGTCAAGAACTCGAGACAAACAAATGTGCAACTGTGCAACCGGTTTTAGATCTCGCCTCATCACCCGTATTCTATTCACCGTCCTTACTGCTGCAATTATTACAAGACTATTATTATTATCAATTAACTATATGTTTTAATGACAATTTATTTATAGCTTGTGATATAACTCAGATTACAATTAGGAGCTTTAATCGTTTATATTACTTTTACATCTTTTAAACGTTGACTTTCATTGATTATTATGTATTAACTTCATCGTAAAGTGTTATAACTGTTGAGAGGATGCGTAGATATTTTACACAATATCTAACCAATATAAACATATTAATCTATGACAATATCCTTGTTTTAAAATAACGAACTAATCTAAACTACAAAACTGTAACAGAAATATGTCTGTACATTGAAGATATTTACATGAAAAAGATTACGATATGGTTTTTAGGACTCCAAATCAACCTTTTTTAGAATTTTTGTCTGTTTGTTTGTAACAGAATCACGCAAAAACTACTGAACCGATTTTGATCAAACTTTTTTGTTTGATAGCTTACGATTTGACTTAAAAGTTGGTAAATAATTTGCAGTGGGATTCTACAGGCTATAACTTACTATACCTACCGAAAAACCATATATCTTAATCTTTTTCTTGTAAATATCTTTAATTCAATGTACAGACACACTTCTGTTACAGTTTTATAATAGTTTATATTGCACTATTATCAAATGATTGATAATAACAACACTTCAAAAGTAATTATCATTCGTCAATACAATTTCTATCGATAGAAAGTGTCGGTTACAACAAAAATCAACATTGCGCAATCAACCGCTGGCTTTCAAATCATAAATGCTACGGGAAAGCTACCTATAGCTTCATTATTTTAACATTTCCATTATTCTTTAATTTGTTATGGTATTTGTCAATGATATTATAAGTTACTAGCCGTGTTGGTCCAGGGGCGAGTAACCGTGCCTGCCATGCAGGAGGCGATGGTTCGATCCCCGTCCAGGCCGACTCGTACCAATGAGTTTTTCGGAATTTATGTACGATTTGTAACACCACTGGCTTTTCGGTGAAGGAAAACAACGTGAGGAAACCTGCATGCTTCAATTTCGAGGCATGTATTGTACCTACTGTCCATTATAAGTGGCGACGGGCTCATCCCCCGTCAAACTGGACAGAGTTTCGATACTACTGGTGAAACGTGGATGTTCTGAAGTTTCAGAATATCTCTGACTACCTCGGGGAATATAGTCGTGAGTATATGCTTTTGCTTATGCTTACATGTTACTAAAATATCATTTTGTGCTAAAAAGCATCCTTCTCCAAGAATCATTATGCCATTATACTTTTTTTGATAATTAGGTACGTATACAAGTTACATGTTTAGAAGCCCAGGAATGAAGTAGGTAGACTTGAGAAGAAAACAATGTGTTTCTATAGGGTCCTTCTTAATATTCTGACACTTTTTAAGGGGATGATCAGACCGTCAAACTGAATAAATGTCTCTATGGCACCAAAATCGAAATCGCGAAAAAAAAAGTGCTATTCCATACAAAACTGCTTGAGCCAAATGTATGGGACAGCAGATTTTTTTGCGATTTCGATGTTGGTCCCGTAGTTGTTCAGGTTGATGGTCTAGTCATCCTCTTAAAATCTTTCAGCATATTAAGTTTGACCCTGTATAAACACATTGTTTTCTTCTCAAGTCTACCTACTTCACTCCTGGGCTTCTAAACATGTAACTTTTATAGCATATGCTCACGACTATATTCACCGAGGGGGTAGCCAGGATTTCAAGTATAATCCATTACTCTGGAATTAATCAATAACTTAACTAAGTTTTTGCATTATTTATATGCATTTCCCTCACCTGATGAATCAAATTAGATTCGGTCTTTAGAAGTGTCTGCTTCAAAATTATCTATACTTATAAAGAAGTATAGTTAAATAAAATTATTGTCAATATCTAAAAGCCATCGGTCCACCAAATTCTTCATGAAAAAACAAAAGTAAAAAAAGGCTCAAAAGTTCGATCGCTAACTATTGAGACTAGACGAACGAACCAAACACTCTTATCCATCATAAATTCCTGTCAAATAAATCAAAGAAAAACCCTCTATAGAGACTGACAGCAAATAAACTCATAGCAAACAGGTAGGTACCACGTCATGCAAAACGCTCGACGATCTTGAAATGTTTATTCCACGTTTCTGTTAGCGATATGCGTAGAATATTAAACTCCCGCGCAACTCCTCGGGGGTCTCTTTATATCGTCCGCACGTGGTGTGCGTCAGCTTTGAGTTCATTAGTTTAAATACTCGTTTGAAGTTGACGTTATGTTTATTTGTAGGACTATTTCTTGTTACTTTGTTGCTGTGATTTAGTTGTGTATAAGTGTCTGCAGACCCTCATTAGCGTTACTGAAGGAGAGGTTTTATACTTCTCGTACTTTAGTATGAAACACGTAGAATGGAGTCTCATGACAATTTTACTAAGCCCGGGTCGCACCAACATGTATTTAGACCTTTGACTGATTACAATTATAAGGACTAGCCTTGCAGTAGCATTTCCCCTCTGCCACGGTATAAGCACAATTGATCTTGTGCATTTACATTCAATTTTACACCTTATCACTAAACGAGACAGCCTATAATTGCGAAATAATAACTTCGAACTTAGAACGTTTGGGGTTCACACGAGACTACTTTTCATGATTTTTAAAATTCAAAATTAGAATCTAAAGTTATGGGGAATAAAATCCAAAGTTGCGGATTTCATGTTACCTCGCCCCCCGCAAAAAGTGGCAGAAATGTTTGTTAGTAGAATTACACGCGTAACCAGTCCACATATAAATAGTCAAAGATTTAGACTTATACGTATTTAGTGATAGTTCTATCCTTCACACTGCTCATACAAATGACAGTGACAGCATCATATTTAAACATGTTTAGGTAAGCCTAGATCCTTTTTGGTGCAAGCCAGCCTAAATGTTCGTCATTTTATACATTTTGATTGTTTCAGTTGAAGTGCAGATTTTCTAACATATGTGTTTCATAGCAGTTTGAGAAAATCCTGTGTAATCGACACGACAAAGAATGAGTGAATGTATTTCTGTCTGTTTGTTACATCTTCATGATCACCGATAGAAACCGATTTCACTATTTGCTGAAGAAGAAGATATGTCAAAAAGTGACTGGACTACGTACGAACAATAACTTTTGACACATTTGGTATTGCGCTAATCGCGGTACAGCTCTTGACAGCCGTTAGAGCCGTTACATAGAGTTTAGCGCGATGCAATTAGCACAAATTCAGTACAGTTGAACAGTAATTAGATTGCAATGTGATTAGAACTGAAATTGGATAAGAATAGAACTTCGATGTTTTAAATTAGCGCCATGTTGTTCCATTAAGGTAAACAATCAAAGATTGCCATAACTTTTTTCTAATTTCTACGCCGGACATATCGGACAATAATGGATCTCAAAAACGACCCCGAAAAGACTTAGCTCGCGTTTGATTGTTTTATGTTCATTAGCAGCTAATGTTTTTAACCCCAAATGTGTTTGGGCGTATTATATACCCAAAAGGATAAAGACTATCTGTGCATTAATTAATATTCATACAAACGAGAGCTTAGTCCTTATCCCTTTTTACCCGACTGGGCCAGAAGGAGGATAATGTTTTTAATTAAATTAATGGGTCACATAGCGTACTGTGAATTTAGGCCGACTACGCAGACACGAATTTCAAACTGTGTAAGTAGGTATAGGGTAGGAAGGTACTGTAAAAGTTTTGTCTTTCGAGGAAATATTATGTTACTCACATATCTCCCGATTAATTTTCTTTTCATTGCGTTGGATGGGAAGGCCAGAGTATGTTTTTAACGAAAACGCTTAAAGAAAAATTGATACGCTTGTAATATGCAGGGTCCAACTTAATATGGTGACAGTTTTTTAAGAGGATGATCAGACTATCAAACTGAACAACTTTCTCTATAGGACCAATGACGAAAACGAGAAAAAAAAATGAGCTGTCCCTTACAATTGGGTTTAGTAAGATTTCAGTTTAATATGGCACAGCAGATTTTTTGTCGTTTTTTCGCGATTTCGACATTGGTCCCATAGAGAAAGTTGTTCAGTTTGATGGTCTGATCATCCCCTTAAAAAAGTGTCAGCATATTAAGAAGGAGGTAACATTGGGAACCCCATTTTTACTAACGGGTAAAAACGTAACAATATTACTTATTTGTGGTTACCAATCGTTTAATATTTTTCGTTACTATCCAGACTGCCTCGAACGAATGACTAATAATACCACATGTATTATTACTATGTTGTTTTATTAGGTACGAATAAAATATGAATCAGCTATTCTGTTTGCCGTTTCTACTATTATGTAGTAGTTTTTTAATTAATTTTTGTTTGTTATTTGAGAGATTAATAACCTTGAGAGAGATTCTGATAAAGGTATGTTATAATCCGCGAGTTTCCAACTAGTCAAATTAACAACTCTTTATCAAAAGTCAAAACGCGTGCTTTGTATGAAATATTGCACTAAAATTGAATAGTGACGTCATTGTTTTTCGTCGTCGTTTTGATACTTTTTATAGTTTATCCAATTATTAAAAATAGTATTCAAGCAACAGAATTACTGAAAATGTGAGTTTTGCGTTATTTTCAAACGGTTTATTTACTGAGCAGTTAAAACTAAAATATTTGTCATGTAGTCAACTCCCAAATTTGTTTGTTCATTTGTGTCAATGATAGTAATGTACTTTTGTTGTGGTCTAATGATTTACTTTATTTATTTTTAAGACATATTGTATTTACAAGACACAATGTAGACCTTGAAATAGAATCAAGTAAGCGACTCAAATACTAAGACAAGAGTTCCAGTAACAAGTTAACTACCCAAAAAGACCGAGGCCTACATCAGGGTTTTAAATACAGTTAAATAAATAAATAAATATCTTGGACATTGTCACACAAATTATCTAGTCACATTTAAAGTACCAGAATCTAGCCTGGACTTGTGTTATGATGACTAGACAACGATATAGAATACATATATAGATAGAAACAACCATGACTCGGGTACAAATATTCATATTCATCATACAAATATTTGTCCCTTACGGGATTCGAACCCGCGACCCTCGGCACAGCAGGCAGGTTCACTATCGACTGTGCTATCAGGCCGTCATTCGGGACTCGGGTCATCGGGACGTCAGTTCACATTGGCCAAAAATCTACTGTCCCATCCATACATTCGAGTCGCCATTGACGTTTTCTATGGATCAGCGATTTCAATGTTGGTACTATTGTAAAAGTTGTTCAGTTTTTAAATCTATTTAGACATAGCCGTTACGTAACTTTTATAAGCATAAAATGTACAACAAAGCATTATAAAGGTACAAAAAGGCAACTCGTGTTCAGGGTATCCGTCCCACTTCCAGATATAGCACGGGCTTATCCGGCCCGCCTATTCAGCCGGTCATCCGTTCTATGCCTATAAAATATATCGAGAAATTTATGTAAATATTTACGCTTTGTCATAAGAATTTTGCGAAAATGTTTGTTACTCGGTCGTTTTAGTTTAAACCTTCTATGTCGAGTCAATGACAGTCATTGACTTTGATTTGCCATTGTGGTGAACCGATTTGCCAATCAGCAAGATGCCCATCTGCACCTTATAGGATAGTGGTATGTAGAACTATTATAGGTGCTATATTCTTAGTCAGGGAAATCTACGGATTTTTGTATGGAGTAGGTTGCATTAATTGCACTTTTGGTGAAAATTTGGAATATAGTAGATACATACCTGAAAAACATAAATTCTCAATAATCCCCGATTTTTTATGTTGTATTATTGAATAATTAAGACATTTACAAAACATTAAATTTAGGTATAAACAAAAAAGGGAAAACTGGTGATTTTGTACAGGATGGCTTCGTTCAATACGTTTTACTTATAACAATAATAATCCACGGTTAATATCGTTAATTTGGGTAGATATTTAAATATTTTGCAAGTCTTCAAAAATTATAACCTCATAACTAAATTATTTACTGTTTGTTTTTACACATTAAATTTGCCTTTTGATAATTAACTGTCTCTATTGCTGGTATGCTGGTCGAAATATTTTTTGAAATAAGCTTGCCATTTGTACATTAATATCGATTTTAAGGTAACTCTCAGGTTCCTGAACCTATATAACCACGAAATCTCGACAAAAGTGTTATAAACTAACAGTAATATTATTTCAAACACAATTTACTAAAGTGTCTTTAATGCAATCTCAAACCTTATTTTTCCTAGACTATCTGTGCTAGTGGGCGAAATCGTAGGTTAGTGATTATTATTCTCTTGGGCAAAATATAGTATTATGAGAAACACATTTATCCTACTAATGAATTGTTTTTTTTGTGTCAACATTCAGCCTAGTCCACATTCTCTAATAGTCCACATAAATGTGTCGCCATCACTGATATAATAGGTACTGTCGCCCAGGAAAGTGGCATAGGTATTGTCTATACTGTCGCCATATTCTTCCAAGTGTCTTCCTATCCAGCTAGCTCAAGCTATGGAAGTAATATTTTCCCTGGATAGTAAGGAATATCCAATATGATGTAACGAGATGCGATCGATATTTCTAGCTTTAAAGGAAATTTTGCCGTCGCGCCGTGTCTGTGCAGAAATTACCTTTGATTAGGGTTACCATCCGTCCGGAATTGTCCGGACAAGCCCAGACTTTGTCCGGCTTTTTAATTTGGCCGGATTTATGACTTAGATTGAATTTTTTTTAATTTAATATTGAATTTTCAATCTTTACTCACCTACGTACAGTTAGTTCAACTAGTTAATCAGTCTCAACGTATAACAATAAACTTATAGTTTTCAAAATTAAATATTAGATACAAAGAATTCAATAGATTTATTGTTTAACTTTGTGACTAAAATTTTAGAACTTTTTTTAAATGACTGACTTTTTCTTAGTAAGTACCTACTTTTTAAATTCTGGCATGGTAACCCTACCTTTGATGGAAAAGTCGACCATTTTGTTCTAGGTAGGTAGTCAGTGGAAGAGAGCCATAACAATACCGTTTACCACATTTCTTGGCCGTTGTAAAACGTTAACTAAAGAGGAAATCGAAAATAAGCACCGATAAATACTTTCAATTTGTGGTCTTAGCCGAGTCTTTTCACAAATGGACCCTTGTCTAATGCCCTCCTTTTCAAATGGCTGAGCAATTTCATCTCTACTGTGTAGAAATACGTGCTATTTTTTGTTGAAGAAACTAGAATATCGCCATATGGGGTCGTTCGTTTCGATTGGACAAACGTTAGCGTGAGGTTTTCTTGGCAGTTTGACGTGTGTGTGACAGTTAGTATGTAAGTAATGGCTGAAAACGCACTGTCAACTGTCAGCGGGCTTCACATCACGAAAGCCGTCGAATCGAAGATAAACCATGGATTTAGAATGATAAAGAATACCAATCCTCCTTACAAGCATGGAAACACGGTCGGTCATGTTCAACCTTCTTCGTACGTCGATGTTTCAAATTTTAGGTTTCTCCCTTTCTATCAGAACAAAAATTTAATAAACTCTTTTTTTTAATTTTCGTTGTTGGATTAGAAAGGGACAAACCAAAGATGACGATGAAAACGTACGAAGAAGGTTGAACATTACCGACAGCCAAGGAGTATTTTCATGTTTTCCGCTTGTAAGGCAGTCTGTACAGACAATACCTATTTCCAGCATGAGATAAACCTCTACGATTTTTCAGGGAGTTGTTTAGACCATCGAACTGAACAACTTTTACTATGGGACCAACATTGAAAGCGTGAATCTTCTTTTTCGTCATTTCGATATTGGTCCAATAGTAAAAGTTGTTCAGTTTGTTGGTCTAAACCACCTTTAAACTATACCTTTAATCTATCTAAACCACTTTATTTGTATTTTTGTAACACCGGTAAATTTTTTCGCTCTTTTATAGGTTCTTCCTTGATAACGTACCTATATTTTTAATTTTAAAAACTATATTTCAAATTATCTACACTATAACACATTTTAAACCAACTCTGTTTAACTAACTTTTCGGCCGTTTCGGCCTCTAACGGGATGTCAGTCACCATATTAGGTAACGTTTGTGCGGAAGCTTGGTTTAAATTTGGAATAACATCGTAAGCCCGACCATAGACACGATCGTTGAATGCTAATGCAGAGTATCCGATTCGATTCGAATTCAGAATCACACGGCTGACGAATGATGGTCCACGAATGCCATAAGTTGAGAACTTTGACTAAATATTATAAGGACTAGCCTTGCGGTAGCATTTCCCCTCTGCCACGGTATAAGCACAATTGATCTTGTGCATTTACATTCAATTTTACACCTTATCACTAAACGAGACAGCCTATAATTGCGAAATAATAACTTCGAACTTAGAACGTTTGGGGTTCACACGAGACTACTTTTCATGATTTTTAACATTCAAAATTAGAATCTAAAGTTATGGGGAATAAAATCCAAAGTTGCGCATTTCATGTTACCTTGCACCCCGCAAAAAGTGGCAGAAATGTTTGCTAGTAGAGTTACACGCGTAACCAGTTTACATATAAATAGTCAAAGGATACAGTATATGTCTAGATTGAGCCTCACGATTATACCGTATAAAACAAGAGTGGCCAACTTTCTTAGGTTGGTGTGCGTGAGGTGTCATACAAATTAGCTCTGTGTGCGTGTAGGTGTATGGATTATGGATAGGGTTTAGCGGCCTTACCTGGTTGCAACTTTTTTCGACGGGTTCGTAGCTTCGACGAACTTATCAAAGGCTTTATCAATGTAGTGATCAGTTGTATGATTGGAACAATTATTTCAAGTAAAGTAGCTACGTACATAGGTATTTTATGTCTTTTTTCATTTTCTAGTTATGCTACATAATTCTTTTCATATTCCTTTCGTGAACTATTTGTGAAATAAAACCTTAATTATTTCATTAATTTACATTAATAAATAACTTAATATTATGTTAAAAATAATACGCAGATCGTTTAATCTATTTCACTCAGCATGGATGATGAACAGAATTAAGAAATGCATGCAAATAGGTGATGGGTACAACAGAGTGTACCAACAAGTACAATAGGCGAATATACACGGTGTAAGGAAAAGTATCATTAACCTTTAAACCACATACTCTACCCATCAAACTAAACAAAATGCTATGGGAGCAAACCATCCAGAACAAAACAAATATCAGCTGTCCCTTACTAAACTTCAATACCTACTCGATTCAAACCTATCAGACTTCTGTTTTTTTTTTGTTCTGACAGGTTTGCTCCCATAGTAAAAGTTGTTCAGTTTGATGGGTAGAATATGAGGTTTAAAGGTTAATGATGCTTTTTCTTACACCCTGTATTTCCAAAGCCGTATATTTTAAAAGCCGAGGTGGTCCAGTGGCGAGTAACCTTGCCTGCCGAGCAGGAGGCGATGGTTCAATCCCCGTACAGACCGTCTCGTACCAATGAGTTTTTCGGAATTTATGTACGATTAGTAACACCACTGGCTTTTCGGTGAAGGAAAACATCGTGAGGAAACCTGCATATTTAAATTTCGAGGCATGTGTACCCACTGTCCATTACAAGTGGCGACGGGCTCACCCCCCGTCACACTGGACAGAGTTTCGGTACTACAGGTAAAACGTGAATGTTCTGAGGTTTCAGAATATCTCTGAGTACCCCCTCGGAGAATATAGTCGTGAGCATATGCTGTATTTCCAAAAATAAAGAACCCAGCATCGTTAATTATTTTAATGTCACTATTTATGCTATTTACCCGCAACGAAATTCAATCCTGAACATAAATTTTGTCGAGACGCCTAGCACAGTCAGGCGCAATTTTCTAATTCAATTTCATCCGTTTCGAATTGCATTAAATTATCTACAATGTCTTCGTCATCGCGAGTAACCGAGTGAACTCGACATCGCATCGGCATTGTGTTACTCTTTACTGTCGGTGTAGGCGTCAATTCTTGTGAAATTGTTTCCACTTTCGATAGAGTATTTTTTTTCTCTGAATAAGCATTGTTTCATGCCTATTTTTATTTTAAAATTTACTAGCATTTAAGGTACGCTCCTTAAATAAAGTATATGTCTAGATTGAACCTCACGCTTCTACCGTATAAAACACTAGCAGCCCGTCCCGGCTTCGCACGGGGTAGACAATTGTCTATTTTACCAAGGATCCCTAATTTTTTCAAAATGAAATGTAGCCTATGTCAAATTGGAAGAATGTAGCATTCTATTGGTGAAAGAATTTTTTAAATCGGCCCAGTACTTTTTGAGCCTATTCATTACAAACATACAAAAATAGGTACAAATCTTTCCTCTTTATAATATTAGTGTAGATATTAGTGTAGAAAAGTTTTACGAACGAAAGACTTTTAAGAACGTTACCGTTTTCGTTGAACGTTATGAAAAATCTTTTTTTTTTGTTGCGTATTTCCTATTGGTTTCTTAGGGAAAGTTATTCAGTATCATGGGTACAATCATCCCTTAAAGTAGTGCAACTGTGTACCCTAACACCCTAAATTTTGGTTAAAAATACTCTTTAACTACAGCAAGCAACGACTACTCATTGGTCAGTAAGAAATACCTACTAGGTACTTAGTAAACGTAGAAAACTAAGACGCGTAGAAGCCTAGCCATGCCATTGTCAGTGAAATTCTGAATTGTCTTTTGTGGTGAGCTTGTGCTATGCCTAGGTATAACCATAGCTATAAGGTGTGCTATGGGTCAGCAAGTCAGCAACGTTTGTTACCCCCAATACAAGCAGGCATTCGGATCACGTAATATAAACCTTTATATAACCTTTATATTGCTTTTTGTGCCTCATCGGATGTCAGCACTCAGCATACATGTGCCCGCGTTGATGTAGGTAAACCTTTTCGATAAAATAGCCATCTGTTTTATATGAGTACAGAAGACTTTCTTTTGAAGTACCTAAGTAGTACCTAGTTATTAAAAAAAACCGGCCAAGTGCTAGTCGGACTCGCGCACCGAGGGGCTCCGTAACACCATACAATATTACCAAAAAAAAGTGTTTTGTCCCGGGACCCTTAACGCGAGCCCGACACACACTTAGTTGGTTTTTATTATTTGATGTTTTAACTTAGAGTATGCACTATAATGACACCAAGTATGACGCTTGTATGTATTGCGCTTTTTACGATCAAGCAAAAACAAAAATCCTTGAAAAAACACGTTTCTTGTGTGAGGATGATTAACTCCCTTAATTTTTACTTTTTGTATTTTTATTATTTTTTAGCAGATCCAAAATAATAACACATATTCTGTAAAAATTTCAACTTTCTACCTATTACGGTTCCGTAGATAGAGCCCTTTAAAGCTAGGACGGATGGACAGCGTAGGCTTATAAATAGTGCCCCGTTGGCACCCTTTGGGTACGGAGCCCTCAAAACACGGGAAATATTCGGCATTTACATATGATACGATAACGTTGTGTTACATCTGAAAATTACACAGTCGATAACCGCTGTCTACTCTTAATAATTGTAAATACAATTTACAAGAACAAACACAAATTAAAATAATCCAAAATACAATTTAATTCCCTTATCTTTTACCGTAAGATAAATTCGAATAAATCTGTTAAATAATCCCCAGTGGCTCGGTCATTGTACTTGTTAGGAAGTAAGAAATAGGTCATGCGGTTCAACTTGTCAGCTCCAGACGGTCCATTAGCGTTAATTCCAGTCCTCGCTATAATGTGACTCAGAACAAAATAATCCGAGGGAGAAACAATGTTTGTGTACTAAACGAAACGTAAAGGCAGGTTTATACGTCGACAATTTTGCGGTGCGAATTCTGCGGCGCCTAAAAAAGCACCGTATAAACACTTTGTGCACGAATTTTTTGCGGCATGCGAACGTTAGCACGGAATAGAAGCACGGCTTCTATTTTCTGGTGCTAGTAACCTCCGCCCGCGTTCCACGCATCCCCCGCGCCAATTTTTCGACTCGTTTCAATCACGTCGTGCTAATTGCTGGCACGGTTTTCTCAAGCAAATCCATACGCATGCGAGCAAGATTGGCGCTGAAAATTAGCACCGTGTAAACGACCGCGAGCCGTGCTTTTTTTTCGTGCGAACAAATTGGCGACGCAAAATTGACATTGTCTAAACCTGCCTTTATGAAGGAGACTGCTTCTGCATAACGCTAGTTTCAGGAAATGACAGCTGCATTCGTCGTTCTATAAATATGATATGAAGCTCGAGTGGACAATGTATCAAAATTACCTACTTATTTAAACGATTGTATGCGAATTGAGGTTCCTTTTACAAAGAATATGTGTCCCTCCAAAAGTTTAATTACCTATTATGGCTACTCATATTATAAAAATTTATAGTTCTTTTGACGAAAGATGCGCTGCACAAATTGTTACATTAAATTATTATGATGACTATAAGATACTAGGAAAGTATCTATAAAATGCACCATCATCAAAAATACAGAGGCAGAACTTGACACTTTAATAAAAATAATATGTAGGTATACTTACATAATATACCTACATTGTACCGGCCCGGCGTGCGCGATCAGGTCTTCAGACAACATTCATTGTCAAATTAGTAACAAACAGTCAGGAAACTTGAAAAGTTTACCCTTTACCCAAGAACCTTAAAATACCTACTTTACCCTTTCGGCTTCTTTCGATTATTCAGAAAATGTTCAGTTCAGTTCAGAGATAAGGAATCTCTTGTCTCTTCTCTTTGCTATGTTTAGTTTCTCATTTCATCCGCATCCTGTTTTTAATTAAAATCTAGACCTATCTTAAAAATAATCCTGCAAAATTTTGATGGTGAACTACTTGGCTGCATAATGTCGAAATTAACATACTTCATGTCCCTAAATCATAGCAGTCAAAGGTTCTGTGTCGGTTTTTCTTTACAATAAAAGATAATACATGCAAGCACATTAACTCATTCATCAGGTCACAAGTCATCTCCTTTACATTCGCCGGCGATAAAAATATGACGACAAAGTTCATATCTTCGCGGTTGAGTTTATTGGGAACTGAGGACTTATTTTGTTGTAGGCTTACAATTACTTATCTTGTTGATTTAATATTTATTACAACATGTTAAAGTGAAGTACAGAAAATATGAAGTTTGTTCCGCTGCTTCAGGTGATAAGTTCATAGCCTATACCTACCCAAATTACACATTCATAGTTTTCTCCACTGAGACAAAGTATGGTCTTATCCTGACTATCCCACAAAAAATCATACCCACCATACGCAATAATATCTAAGGTGTATGTGACGTCGACTTGCGGAAAATGAGCCCGCTCAACCAATACCAATACGTGCCAATACCTCACACGTCGAATGTTGAATATTTTTATGAAAACTGTCTAGCTAGCTCCTCCCGCCCTTCAGCCTGTCCTACTTTAGGCAAACAGCTCAGTCACCGAAATAGGAAATCGCTTCCAATCAAGCAGTTATAGATAAAACTATCTCTAACCTATTTCAGCGGTCGTAATATCGTTTGAGGTCACCTCTGTGGGGATTATCCGGAGTAAATACGACTTAAGTACAACCGCAGCGTTTTCAGTTGCTCGCGAACGAGTTTTTCAGCTCGTCGTCATTGTTTATAATACCGAAGCTTTTAATGGTAGAGAGGTAGGATTTGGTAGCCTGCAGTCTAAGAAATTACGTTTTAAGGTTCTATAAGGGATAATGTTCGTAAACAATACTACACTGGCGAAGAAAAGTTCATCGTCATCTTATTTAAGAGCTACGTTCTATTCGGTGGAGCAAACGCCAATCCTGTCTCTTTCCTGCTAGTGTCTTGAGTTCTTGATACGACACGACATCAACATTTTCCTTTACTTGGGCTAGATAACTCTGATAAGGTCTTCCTCTGCCCCTCTTCCTCTCTATCTTCCCTTCCAGTATGGTTTTTAATTAAATTTTCGTTTCGTATCAATTGTCCGATCATTTTTCCTCCCCGGTTTTCCATAGTTTTTAGAATATTTCTCTTTTCCAAACACCATTCTTAACACCTTTTCATTTGTTATTCGCTCTGTCCAAGAAAAGAGAAATATTCTTTTGAAGTTCTCCATTCTCATCCAACACCACATCTCGAAAGCTTCCAGCCTGTCTAAGAGATCGATAAATGCTATCGCATTCGATAAAATACTATGACAGGAAGCTTGTCCTTCTCCTATCCTGTAAAGAGCCAGCGCCGCGGCCCAGGGCCAGTTGGTGTAGATGTTTGCAACGTCTGCTGTAATACACCAAAAGTCTTGTTCATGAATACTGCTTCGGTCGTGGGTTTCCGTTGTTGTCCGGTTCTCATAATAAGCCTTTTTATCTTCAAATTGAGTTCCCCACCTGTGAGTTTTATGTTATATCTTTATCTGTATTATGTCCCAGCCTTGTTATGATGACAGGTAACCTGGGGATGTGGATCGTTAAATCTTCCAGTAGGTAAAATAGTTCAGAACTCTGGCAGCACTCCAAATGCACTAACGAGATTTGAGATCGGTTGAACAGAGTGCACTTGCTCAGTCCAATTTTCTAGTTGGATTGAGATTTGAAAAGGTTAAAATTCTTTTTTTCGTATATAATATTCTTGTTAAGGTATGTCTTTCATCAATCCCATGGTCTTTTTCTACGACACACCATTTTTATATCTCCAACTTTCTTAATTCATTGGATGAGAGCTGGCTGTTTTTAGCAACATACCTTTTCTGTACTAGTCATGATGCTCTTCAGATTCATATTTGTCATACTTCTTTCAACATTTTCGTGTGTTTTATAATTTTAATAAATTCCAGTCTTTATAACCAGAGTATTCTGAAGCGATGTGCCCTTTTCTACGTATTTTGTTTCCAAATAGTGTCATTATGAATGTTAATGTGGCATTGCGTCCATTATGACAAAATATTAAGATGATATAATCCTTTAATTGCTTACTCATGTTCTTGGCGAAGTTCCAAAGGAATTTCCTGTATTAATTCGTCTGTCGAAAGTTTGGTCGACGACTGGAGGTTTACCTTGAGAGACGATCTATGATAATGTTGAGATCGTTTTCTTAAATTTCAGATTTACCAATGAAAACGATAACGAAGTGCAAGTAGACTCCTACGTATGTTATAATAATAACATAATTATTATGTAACGGTTCACCATGAAGCTCTTTCATGTTATGGCCCATTCGTTTTATGGTCATCTTTGTAACGTTTCATCTTTTATTTTACTTACTCTATTTTAGCTTGTTAGAATTCCAAAGTTAACTCTCCCGCGTCTTTAGTGTTCATTCAAATATTTCGTTTTTGATATTTATTAGTTCTGGATGTTTTTGTTATGTTCACCTACTACTGATTTATATTTATGCAGTCATAACAACTTTCGAATCGAAAATATTGACGTCAATAGGATAGGATTATTAAGTACCTACTTAATAGCATTCATTTGAATAACTCTCCTGCTATTCCAGATTGTGACCAAACTGTGTGATTTTTTTTTCTCTAACATTTATCTATTATAAAATCACGTTATACCACGGTGTGTTTTAGTCAATTAAAGATTGAAATGTTTTCAAAAAAATTGTCCCGCCTGCCACTAAATATGTCTTTAGTTTGGCGTTAGGTTGAGGATGTACCTAGGTAACCATGTAACAAATATAACTCTCAAATCGGTATTTATTTATACTCTTTCTGGATTTTGTTTTCCTTCGATAGACACGTAACAGTAGAAGCATTTCAAACGGAAATCAACGATCATTCACGAATGTAAACATTCCGCCCATCTAACCCCATCAAAGATCCACGCTGCAGGTTGAATAGCTACGAGTTCCGTGTTCCATGCTCGTACAGAAATAGTCTAAACTCGGGATCGCCCGCATTCCACACTTGCTGTTTGCCTGTTTCATTCTGTTTCATTAGCTGTGGCATTTCCGAACGTGAGCTGACAGTTAAAGTTATACCGCCAAGAAAGGTCTAATTTGACATCCTCAATCAACACACAGTAGTTGCTTAGGATCAGGACGTTTACGTTACTTGCTTTGACTAATTATTATAAGGACTAGCCTTGCGGTAGCATTTCCCCTCTGCCACGGTATAAGCACAATTGATCTTGTTCATTTACATTCAATTTTACACCTTATCACTAAACGAGACAGCCTATAATTGCGAAATAATAATTTCGAACTTAGAACGTTTGGGGTTCACACGAGACCACTTTTCATGATTTTTTACATTCAAAATTAGAATCTAAAGTTATGGGGAATAAATCCAAAGTTGCGGATTTCATGTTACCTCGCCTCCCGCAAAAAGTGGCAGAAATGTTTGTTAGTAGAATTACACGCGTAACCAGTCCGTATAAATAGTCAAAGGTTACTTATTATCACTGGATTGAAGATGTTTTGTTTGAGTAGGATACTGGGTAAAAGACAACCTCCAAAACGGGCCATTTTTGTACTACCGAATGTTATGTACGGCGTCATAAAAATATGGTAATAATAGTTTGCATAAACATATTACTAAAACTTCCTATTTCAACGATGTATATTTTGTCCTACAAACGAGATTTCTTGTATTTCATGATGGATATTTTTGTTCAAATTGTGCAAAATGGCGAGAAAAAAATCGGATCGGATTTAGTGGAAAGATGAAGGAAGGAAGTTTTTTTGTAATTACTTCGAGTTGTCGTAATATTACTTTGAATAATTTTTAACACAAAACTTCTTTATTTGGGGCAATTTTTGTAATTGGATTGTACTTCTATCATATTTGTCTATATTATAATGCTGATGTAACGTTTGGATGAAAAGGCGATTGTTTTTTGCGAATTTACTATCGGTTTCTTGGAGCAAGTTGTTCAGTAATAGGTACAATCACCCCTTAAAGTAATGCAACTGTTTACCCTAACACCCTGTATTTATATTTTTGGCAGATTTGCTCGAGGAGGTTTGTATGGAACAGCAGATTTTTTTTTTCGCGAATTCGATATTGGTCTCATAGAGAAAGTTGTTCAGTTTGATGGTCTGATCATCAACTTAAAATAGTTTCCGCTAATTTTGTTAGACCTTATACTTTGTATGAATGTACTTTATGAATAAATAGCGTCACATTTATAACAATATTACCAAAAACTTGCGGAAGTAAAAGAAATGGTAGCAGAGCTAAATACTTGGTTGGATAATGGTTAGGCATTTAATATGAATATGATTGATGGGCAGTAACAACATAATGGATGCTATGTTAAAGTGGACATCGATATTCAAAAGGTCAGTGTACCTTTCTATATTAATCAAACTCATAAAAATATTGGTTAATCCATTTATAAGTACTTATCTACTTGTATAATACGTAGGTTGGTACGTACATACGAGTACCTATAAAAGAAACTTGCATTCTGTCATTTTTAGTGTTCCGTACCCAAAGGGTGAAAACGGGACCCTATTACTAAGCCTACGTTGTCCGTCCGTCCGTTCGTCTGTCCTTACTATTTGAACCGTAGTTAGTAGCTAGACAGTTGAAATTTTCACGGAATATGCGTTATTACGGCGGAATAAAAATGGCAAAAAGTTAAAAATTAAGGGGGGTTCTCAACAAGCAGCTAGTTTTTATCAAAGTGTTTTCTTCTCGCTCAATCGTAAAAACGGTAATAGATACAAGCGTCAAACTTGGTGTGATTATAGAGCAAACTCTACAATATAACAACAAATAATAAAAACCGGCCATGTGTAAGTTGGTCCTTCGCTAAAGGACCAAGAGATTTTTTTTGTTTTGTTAATATGTTGTGTTGTGTGGTGGTGCTGTACGGAACCCTCGGTGCGCGAGTAGCCCGACTCGCACTTGACCGGTTTTATTAATTTGTTTGATTAGTATCTGTCAAAATACAGTACAGTACAAATTGAGTACCAGTTATCTAAATTGACTATAATGTAAAAGTAGGATATCCTGGAGAAAGTAATCAACAGTTTTAAAATAAACTAAAGCAATTATGAACGGTCGCTAGCCACCATTTAAATTACCAGCTCCAAGTAAAAGCTGGTGTTCATAAAGCTGACCACTTTGCTGACTTCAGACGTATCGGATGCCGATGCAAGTGTCCGCACATGCGCTGTGCGGACCGGCCTCTTTGATCTTGTATACCTACTGTCGTGTCGGCCTCGTTATGTTTAGAAGTAAATGTGACATACTTAGTTTTATGTGCTACTACAGCACTAACTCCTATGTCGATGTCGTTCATAAATTCGAATGTTAAATTAAAATTTGAGTACTTATTCCTCATGGCAGGCCGCGCTGAGGTTTAGTAATACTTTGATCATAGCATAGATGAATATGTATTGAGTCACGTTGCGTTGCAGATTCTGACCCGAGCACTTATCTCGCGTGGTTTTCGCGCGTCGCATTTTTGCCTGCCACGAAGGCTCCGCAATCCTCAATCTCTTCTTGTTCTTGATCAAAAACAATCCCTGAGATTGGGATAGATACTCCCATAAACATAAACTACTTGACACTGGCGGAAATGCAGTGATAACGCACAAGCAAGAGTCCATTTTAAATACAGGGTGGAACAAAACACCCTAGTAGTACTTAATGGGATTCTTCAGACCATCAAACTGAACAACTTTCACTATGGACCCAATATCGAAATAGCCAAAAAATCCGCTCTTTCATACAAGACAGCTGATTTGTTTCATTTTTTCTCGACGTGGGCTCCATAATGAAAGTTGTTCAGTTTAATGGTCTGATGCACCCCCTTAAGTATAGGGTGTTTTGTTACACCCTGTAGATATTCGCCTAAGTCGCCTGGGATTTTAGGACGTCTAATTATTAGCATGATTGCTTATTACCACCAGGGGGAGCTTTAATAACACTGAAGCAGCAAGGCAAGATTTATTCTGATTTAATATCAATCTGTTTTTGTTCTATATTTCGCTTTCGATTTCGACAATTATAAAAACAATTAAAACAAAGCACATCCCTTCAATGAATGACTACTCTTCCAACCGGGATATTTACATCAATGACTATTGTTTGTTTACGGAGAAAGCTTCACCGGTTTTATAGCAAGCGGTCTCTTTTGTCGGCAGCACGGTAGTTTAGTTTAAAACAAACATTTCATTTTAATACCCCTTTGCCACATTGCGTTTTGTACCACATTGGATAATGTGGCCATTGTAAGAGTAAAGCTTTTCGATTCGTTTGCCCGAGTTTCATTAGTTCCCCGAATGACCGGCAGTCTGTACTCCAAGGTATATAAGGTCTCACAAAATTAGCTGAAACTATTTTAAGGGGACGATCAGACCATCAAACTTTCTCTATGGTACCAAAATCGAATTCGCAAAAAAAAATCAGCTGTTCCATACAAACCTACTCGACCTAAAGTATTGGATCACCGATTTTTTTTTTGCGGTTTCGATATTGGTCCCAGGGAGAAAGTTGTTCAGTTTGATGGTCTGATGATCCTCTTAAAATAGTTTCACCAAATTTTGTTAGACCTTATAGACAATACCTATTTCCAGCTTCCAGCACGTCTAGCATGATTTCTCTCCTTACGTGCGACTCGGCTTTTTCCCATACCTACTACAAGTCGCGCGACTTTCGCTCTCCGAAAAGCGTGGGAACAGGTTATTTTCTATGCCGCGAAGGCGCGTCGCGCGCGTGTAGAGAAATCATACTAGACGTGCTGCAATATTTTTCCGGTTAGTATTTTGCCATACGGATAGCACTGCCTGTCTGTATTTTTGCACTTAAATATAAGTGATATAATTTGCTACTATGCAAGTAGCATTAAAAGCAAGTTAGGATGTAGAAAAATTTCTGACGACTCCGAAAGGCAATGTGGTTGTGAATATTTATTACATATTTATTATTCAAGTGGTATGTATATGTATATGCCCACGACTATATTCCCCGAGGGGGTAGTCAGAGATGTTCTGAAACCTCAGAGCATCCACGTTTCACCAGTAGTACCGAAACTCTGTCCAGTGTGACGGGGAGTGAGCCCGTCGCCACTTAAGTGGGTACAATACATGCCTCGAAATAGAAGCATGCAAGTTTCCTCACGATGTTTTCCTTCACCGAAAATCCAGGTATAAAGTTTTATACTTACTTGACGTAATCTTCTGCTGCACCGTGATAGTAGCGCTGCGTAACCCAATGTGAAAGGGATCTGTACTATACCACGATAAAGTATTTGCTACGTAAACATTCGAAGAGTTATATCGGGAACAGTTCAATATTTCAAAGCAAATGTTTATTGAGACCGAAGGCTCAAATCAAAACCGCTACCTTGATCGTGAATTCATTTCTATTTCTGTTTTCAGTACGCTCTCACTCGATTATCAAATCGATTCCGATGACTCTAATCGATTTCTTAATTGTTTTTGGCATCGAAATTTTAAATTGCTTTTAATATTTAAGTGCGATTGATTATTTTGGCTTAGCTTGGGGCTTTGGAAGCATTTTACGGTTTTATTATGTATTGAAGACTTGATGAGTGTTTTATAGATACCTAGTCCTCAATTGCCAACATTTACATTACATTTTTTAACCACCTGTTTTTAATAAAAAATATAAAAATTGGTTATAAAATAAGAGATATGTATTTTTCCGATTTTAATTTTGACCGATATAACTATTTTTTAATTTACTTTTGAATTTTCTAACGTAGGGTTTATGGCTAAGATACCTTGGCCGCAATAACATTAAAAATAAAAACTGACAAATACAATAGAAAAGCCAACAGGCAAAGGAATAAAATCTCATTCAACCTCTATTATATTTTTCAGTATTTTTCAAATAACTCGAGAAATAATGGATAGAAAAATCTGATAATTTTGATATAAGCTTTGAATCACATAATCTCCAAATGGTTTTCTTATTTTGGTACCTTTCTTAAAATGAAATGTTGTCAATTATGTTCTCTAGGCTTTCTTGTCTTTGAAATTAAGTACCTACCTATTATCTACCTACATGGAATACACAATAAAAAAATCGAACTACTATAGAATATAAATGAAAAAAAAAAACAATCTAACCAGAAGGCATATATGCCACCCCCGACAAAACGAGAAAAATCGAGATTAGCCTATGTCTTTGTTACATCACGCATGCTAAAATGAGCGCGCATTATGATTTTCTCGATTTGTCGCTTTGTCGTGCATGGCATGCTAGCCCAACTGGTCATCTATTTGTCAACAACGAGCCTGCCTACTCATAAAGAAATTATATATGTTTTATTGTAATTTGACATGGCATCTATATATTGATGAGTCAACTCAGCCGGGAATGCGGGCGAGCCGTGCATGATTAGCTTATTACTAAAAATATTAACATAAATGGGTTGGTATTTGTCAGTGTTTGTGTTTGTTAGTTGACGAAATTGATACATTTGCCTGTTTTGTTTTATTATAGTATTGAAGATTAGCTCCATTGCTGTATTTGTACAAATTCGCATGTATTCAAAATCGGTCATTAAATGTTCAAAGAAGAGTAAATCATTCGGTTGTTAAGATAAGAAAATTGTAGTTTCTTTTCTGTTTAGTTAGGAAATATTAAAATAAGTTTCCAGAAAAACTTCTCAAGCAGTGTGAAATCTCGATGGGTAGACAATTGATAGAGATATAAATATAATTTCATTATTTTGATAGTTAAAATGTAAAGTTTCGTATTCGTATTTTAAGTTTTCAGGCAAAAATTATTTGTTATCTGAAAATAGCTAGCGCTAGCATGCTCGTGGATACATTTTAAGAGTCTCGTTTTGGTAGTAAGTAGGGCGAGTGAGTCCGTGCGGTGGGTTGAGATCGAGTTCAGAAAATTGTTTAAGTTTACAAACAAATTATTTAATATTTTGAAAAAAAAACCTATTTGAAACCACGATAATTCGATTCTGCTCTCGATTCTAAACAAACTATTTTCTAGTTTTGCGTTAGTTCATTAACACATTACCTACGTCTAAGTTAACGAAATTTAAACCTACATCTGCTACCTATATTATACGACCTTTGTAAGTAGGTATCTTATTTTTATTATCCTAAAAGTAATTAAATTTAAATACGAGAATATTTAATGAGTACCTAATTGACAAAACATAATTAAAGGTTTCCATTCCATACTGTAATGAATATTTTAATTATACGTACTTGTGTTGTTTAAAACCATTGTTCTCTTAGCTTAAGTTTCGCATCACACAAAAAACATTATTTCTTTGTCAAAATAATTTGATAATTGTTGAAAATAACTTGCTGCCATCACATCTAATCTATACTCCATTCAAAATAGCAACGAAATTTTAAGGCTATTTTGCATTACAGAAACAGAGATTTGAAACACTCCCTGTCACTTATTCTTAGAACAGCTTTAGCAGCGTCCAAGATATGTCAGATAGTACCTATATTGTATCCAATAAATTAATTACGTTTGGTAATCAGAATTGGCCACAAAGCTAAATAGGAATCTGAAAATCACGTCGTCCTTATTTGGAATGAAGTATAGCTAATTTATTCAGAGAAACGACCCAAAAATATGCCCAATTAATTTAAAGCCCTACTTTTGACTTTGATCGCATATCTCGAGACAGAAGCATTGTAACGAATTCGTTTCTATAGGAGTTTTGTTCCCTTGGACAGTACCTATCTAAAACGACACTTCACTCGATTTATTAATGATATTTGATATAGATTTAATAAAAAACGATTTT
The DNA here is from genome assembly GCA_963924505.1 of Agonopterix alstromeriana. NCBI lineage: Eukaryota > Metazoa > Arthropoda > Insecta > Lepidoptera > Depressariidae > Agonopterix > Agonopterix alstromeriana. The sequence continues at coordinate 4,129,216 of OZ004665.1, read as the reverse complement.
TTTCCATCTCCCTTTTTGTTGTATGGGAAATATATATAATAATATATATTATATCAGCCGTCGCTGTCCCATAGTTGGGCAAAGTAGGCCTCCCTCCCTCTATTCTCTCCATGCTTCCCGGTTTTGCCCTTGGTTAGGCCAGTTCTTCAGGAAGCCCGCTTTTTCCTCCCGCTACCTTCTTCTAGGTCTGCCTCGTATGGGAAAAATATATATGTCGAAAGAAAATAGTTTCTTCATAAGTACCTCATTTCTGTGTTTGGGTTACTGTTGACTCGCTTCTTACCAAATTTCGAGTCAATAGGTGCAATAATGTGCGAGTAATTGAGGTGGGGCATACAGACAGATATAATGGACGAAAGTATAAGGGTTCCTTGTTGACTATGGAACCGTAAAAACGAATACAGATCAGGGTAAAAACAGTTAAGAAGCCTAAAATACAACGTTTGCCGTGTATTTGTATTGTAATGGCATAGATCAGTGTTAATATCATAATGTCTGAGTTGATCGCCTTGACTGATGGAACAAACAAACTCGAGTTTAATGCATGGACTATTGTGTTTGTGCGTACACTATTGATTGATCAGTGAAATCTGTAAAATTTTTATTTTGTGTTCTTCATATAAAGAAAACGGCTTCTTTTTTTGTTGTTGATACGTCAGGAAAACATTACCTGGATTATGTTTTAGTTAGACCGATGTTTAACTTAGCATGTAACGATCAAAATCTAGGCAGATTGTCGAAAGAACAAGTTAGCAAGTTTTTTATGCAGGGTCCTTGTTCCATATTATTACCTGTATACCTAACACATTTTTTTTTTTTTTTTGCTTATTGATTTCTTAATGATTATTGTACACACAGACATAATTATACACGATTCCATTTTCCTTGTTCTGTTTGATGTCTGATTATCCCCTTAAAAACTGTCGGCATAATAATATGCGGATACTTTTTATTAAGTTTTTAGCATGCATTTGCTCACGGCTATATTCCCCGAAGGGGTAGTCGGAGATATTCTGAAACCTCAGAACATCCACGTTTCACCAGTTGTACCGAAACTCTGACCAGTGTGACGGGGAAAGAGCCCGTCGCCACTTGTAATTGTAATGGACAGTGGGTACAATACATGCCTCCAAATTGAAACATGCAGGTTTCCTCACGATGTTTTCCTTCACTGAATTATTTCATCATATTATGTTTTTATTCTTTTCTAAATTACAATTCTTGTAGGTAGATAAGTGTGCTAGGTACATTTTGTACGTAACAGATGTTTAGGTCAATTACCACTAATAACTTACTCTAGTGGGCATTTAGCCAACAATATTCATTATGATGAAGAATGAGGAGGAACATATAAAAATACTCGATGACTTAGTACCTAATATTAGCTTTTTCTTATTACAGTAATATACAAAAACATAGCCGACATTCAAAATACATGAATAGGGGAGTTGACTACATTAAATAAATTTTAGTTTTAACTGCTCAGTAAATAAACCGTTTGAAAATAACGCTAAACTCACATTTTCAGTAATAGTGTTGCATGAATACTATTTTTAATAACTGGATAAACCACAGAACTTTATAAGAGGGGTTAGAAGTGCAAAGTAGGCGTGGAACGTGTCGCCACAGGTTATGCAATGATTTGCATAACACCATAAGGCGCGCGGCGTGGTGCGAGCGAGAGGGCATGCGTAATTGTAGCAGCGTGAGCGGGAAGACAAGTGGCGACAGCCGTCTCCGAAGCAAAAGCGCTACTTTGCATTTCTAACCCCTCTTACAATGTTCTGTGGGATAAACTGTAAAAAGTATCAAAACGATGACGAAAAACAATGACGGCACTATTCAATTTTCAGTACAATATTTAATACAAAGCACGCGTTTTGACGTTTGATAAAGAGTTGTTAATTTGACTAGTTGGAAACTCGCGGATTGAGTTTCGTGATATTATTTATTTCGTTTGTTATTTTAGTCTAAAACAATGAAGATCAAAGGACACACACTGGTTAACATTGCTATTTATATTTACATACCTTGACTTGCTAATATTGTAGTAAATAACTATAGGTAGATGTACCTATGTTTTCATAAATAAATATACACGTCATTATCATGCAAATAACGATGTAAATATGTGTAATTATATAATGATGATGCAATTTTGTTTATTAAGTAGGTATATTAATTTTAGACGCGCGTTTACATGATTCATCTTGTTTAAGAGAAGTTTATTCCGAATGCGTAAATGCGCGTTGCAAACAAACGAAGTCTGGTGATATTTTCAATACTAATCAATTAAAGCTAATGAAATTTTGCAGAAACATTCTAGAAACAAATCTCTATGCTTGTATCTTGTCAGATTTTCGTTAAAATATACAGTTTCAATGCTAGGTTTAATTTAAGATTTGTATGGAAATCTTTGAGGCTCTGTATGTTTAAAACTATACATTTTATCGAAAACCTAACGAGATACGCATAGAGATTACTTTCTAGATTGTTTGTGAAAAATTTCACTGACTTTAATTGGTTAGTATTGAAAATATAACCAGACTACGTTTGTATGGAGCTCGCCAACAGTAATATAAAGAAAAAACCTGTCGTCGGTAGAGCAATAGACAGAATTCGTTTCTTCGAAAAGGGCCGCGAGATCTATTTGTTATTGAAATAGATATTTTACCTATCCTACTTCTTCTCCTAAGGGCCTTCTTCTTCTTCTTAGCCATTATTAACCGTAGTGTAGGCCTCCTTCAGACTATGCCATCCCTCTCGATCTTGTGCCTTCTCTATCATTCACTCCAGTTATTCTTTTGATTTCGTCATACCAACGGATTTGCTGTCTTCCTCTTGGGCGTTTTTCTCCCCACGATCTCCACTCAAAAAGAGCTAGTGATCAGCATCAGTAGATTTTTCCAAATGACTTAATTTTCATGATTAAATGTAATTTTTATTAACAATATGTTTTTAAATTCTGTGCTTACCACATTCTATGGTCACAAAATCAATCAATCAAATCAGCCCACATCAACCCACTGCTGGGCATAGGCCTCCTTTTTATTGCGCCACTCCTCACGGTCCTGTGTCAACCTGATCCATGTACGACCCACAACCCTTACAATGTCGTCTGACCATCGCATCGGTGGTCTACCCACGGACCTCCTTCCTTCTCTTGGCCACCATTCCGATATTGCCTTGGTCCACCGGCCGTCTTCCCTTCTAGCCAAATGTCCCGCCCATATCCACTTCTTCTTCTCTTCTTCATGTCACATCCTCAAATTATTCTGTCTGCACTATTATTTAATTTTCAAGTGCGTTGACTTTAAATTGATCTGGCTGGGACATATAACGTTTTCTCTATCAACATATATTTTTTCTAACACTCAAATAAAAACACTTTGGTAGTCATCTATTGAGTGTCCGTTATATCGGATAGTCAATTGCAGTAAGATCTATATTTAGATAAGTATGATGTAACTAAACGTAACCTTGTTTTATAAAACATGCTTGGAATGTTTACTTTATATCAAACTCCCACGGCTTTGCTATATTTCTTAACACAAATATTTTAAAAATATTTCTGAAGAGATAATATGCATGAGAATACCTAATTTATACTTTATTCTATGCTATGTGCTAGAATAGTTAAAATTTTTAAGGTAAACAAAACATTTAAAAAAAAAGACTATATAAACGACAATGGTTTTTCTTATCCATAATATAAACGTCAAGCGTCTTTGTCCCGAACTTTTTTTTTCAATTGTAGGTACTTATTCCTATTTGTACAGTCACCATCAGATATATCATAGCAAACAAGTTGGTCAAATATATCTAAGTAGGCCTAATTTTCAATAATTTCTTTACACATAACCATTCAAAAATATCTGCTGAGCAGTTTAGGAAAAAATACCTTACTCCGTTATTATAGATTTCAATATTACATTACATTGTAAAGAAAAAAATGAAAATAAGTTGTTCCGATATTTATGATAAAATACACGTTTAGATATAATTGGTAACATTTACTGTAAAGAATTTATTGAAAATTAGCACTGCTCAGAAATATGTGCTACGATAAAATGAGAAAATGTATGCTACGATATATCTGATGGTGACTGTACCTATTCTGAAATAACCTAAAGTCTAACCGTTCTCGGGTAAGGTAGGACGATTAACAAAAGTTTTCATCAATATAAGATCCATTCCTAAAAACTGTGGTGTTATTTACTTAATATGGACATCTGTCTTCAAACTAATTAAACCTATGAACAAAATAGGGAAGTGTAACTCTAACCGGCCCAGTATTTTAAGATAACCGAACACTATAACGTTACCCCATCAGCGCACGTGTGTGCAAGAATTATTTATTTATAGCACAAGATCTGCGGTTTCCGCTTGAAAGTGTTCGCCTTTCTTCAGTGCTGACGTTTCCACTGAAATGATTTATGCATTTTTGGTAAATAAACGGTTTATCTTTAGATGTTGGAGTCACGTTGCAGGTTCTGACCCGAGAACTTGTCTCGCGTGTTGTCCGCGCGTCGCGTCTTTGCCTGCCACGAGGCTCCGCATTCCTTAATCTCTTCTTGTTCTTTATCAAAAACAATCCCTGAGATTGGGATAGATACTCCCACAAACTACTTGACATTGGCGGAAATGCGGTGCTAACGCACAAGCAAAAAGTCCATTAATTATAAATAAAAAAAAAATCTTTAGTTGTTTGCGTGGAAATGTATCGATGGAGGTGACGAATGGTTGTAACTTTCTTTGTTTGTTAAACATCGGAACCAATTTGGAACAAAAGTGGTTCTTCTACATGGAAATCATGTTTCTGCAGCGTATTCAATTGTCTTTGTAAATCATTACCGTACCGATTCCTGGATAAGATAACTTCCAATGCTTCTTTTGTACTGTGACTATGTTTCGTTTGTATTTTTTGTGGCCATTTCTTTGAATTACTTCCCGTATCAGTTTAAAATATTTGGTTTAAATTGTATCCATTGCTGCCGTCTCTTTTGTTTTGTCTTTCTCTACGAATTCCAATGACGAATTCCAAAAATGAAACAACTGAAATGACGGCTAAGAGAGATAGGAAACGATAACATATTGCGCCAACCCGAAGCAATGAAATCGGATAAGAAAATTATGATTTTAATTGTAAGAAAATTCTACATCTAGAAGGAAGGACCAATAAGAGCCTAAGATCATCTGACTACGTAGTTGATATACCATAGTCTAAAAACAGTCTTACCTACAACAGCTGCAGGAAACTAATCTCTTGGCATGCACAGAATGCACTGATAACAACGTGGGAGGGCTTGGAATTCCTTTCCACGAGATAAACTCTGCTTAGATTAGCTTTCTCGATGCAATAAGTCTCAGATAATAAGACTGTGATCCTTTATTACTGAACTGTAGTGTTGTGTGGTAAAAGAGGAAGTTATTTTGTATTTTGCGGATTTAGAAGTGGGTTGCACTGCACTACGCAAGGGTACCTTACCTTGTATAGATAAAATACAGGGTCCTTCTTAATATGCTGACACTTTTATAAGGGGATGATCAGACCATCAAACTGAACAACTTTCTCTATGGGACCAATGTCGAAATCACGAAAAAAAAATCTGCTGTTCCATAGTAAACTGAAATCTTTCTCGACCCAATTGTATGGGACAGCAGATTTTTTTTTCGCATAGAGAAAGTTGTTCAGTTTGATGGTCTGATCATCCTCTTAAAAAACTGTCAGCATATTAATTTGGATCCTGTATACTTTTGTCCATTAAGGCAAACACAATGAAAGCGTATTTTAGTAGGTAACTAACCCAAGAGCGAAAGAAACAACAAAACGAAGTGTAAAACAAATTATTTTACTCTCAGTCTGGTAATAACGTAGTCATGATTATCAGTAACTTTCTACGAGTGATGTTGAGTTTTAAGCGTTAATAACATAAACTGTTTGTCTTCTCAGTAGCCTACCACAGCACCTGATCACTGAATAAATAATCAACATGGTGTATGATTGTTCGTTCACCACGCGTGCCCAATAAATCTAATAGGGTAGACTTCAAAAACGCCTATTCTTCCGTCGAGTCGATTGCGTCTTTAAGGTTGACATGCCATGATGGTGAAGAGATTTGCCAATCAGCAATAAAGGCTTGCTGATTACCCCAGGGTGCACCTAACGTATCGAGGGTTCAGTATATACGGCACTCGGGGAGGCTCTTCTTGCACCCTTACCACGCATGAGAAGAAGATACCTAAAAGTTCCAACGATCGTTGAAATTAAAGCATTTGATTTATTTTCTTTACTTCGCTCAGTCACAGAATAGGTAATAGTATATAGTTCTACATACAGAACGGCCACTCCCCGCCCCCTCTGACTTTAAATACTCCACCCCACCTCGCACTCGCTGGGAAACTTGAGGGAAGCCGAGCAAGGGAATGCAGTCAGGCGCACGCACCCATTGGATTTGACTAAATAAAATTTAGTCTTTTCAGTGCATAAAAAACGTTGAAAAATAACGCTCAATTCACATTTTCAGTAATTCTTTAGCTCAAATGCTATTTTTAATAACAGAACGAACATTAAAAAGTAACGTAATGTAGATGACGTTATCCGTGGTAAGTCAACCCTACACATATGTCAAGGGCAAATTGCACCAAGAACGCATGTGCGAACGCCAAAATCGTTGTTTGAAGTGCCGGACCTGTGGCTCAGTTCCCATGACGTTCTAACTACAAATTCGCAAAGCGTACAGTTGTGTTGACCCATTAATCAGCTCACGCAGGTGTATAGTAGGTGGTAACTGCATAATATTGTATACAAACGCATACCAATAACAACTAGCTACTTCCTACGCGTATTGCGAATTATAAACTATTTCGAAACTTGCCATGGCCATATGGTGTTAGTTACCTATCTACAACTAACATAATCGCACGTACACACACACGACGACAGATCAACCTACCCATAATTGAACTCTGTGTTCATGAACATAGAGTTCAACTAAGGGTAGTGATCTGTCGCTGTGTGTACATGATGTGAATAGGAGTGATTTTGTAGCTATCTTGCCATAACATTACAAAGAAAAGTAGATTTAAGTGCCCAAACATTTCAAAAAATCCTTTTTAAAATAAAATGTTCCTGTTTATGCTACAGTCTCACAAGCTCTTAGAGCACGATTTTTGTAGAAAATGTTTTTCAAATCAAAGTTCTACATAATAAAGGACAAGCTAGTCAAAAACAGGTATACCTACTAAAATGATCTAATTTAGCGGAGGTGAGGCGGCTCTGAAAGGGTCAAGGTCGTTCGGTCAGGGATACTTGCACTGGATACTTAACTGTTTTGCACTGGAAACCGCATTAATGTAAATACTCTAATTAACTGTGTAATCGTAATTATTTTTATCGAATATTAGATACAAATGTATGCATCCTACATTAATAGTTAATAATAATAGTAGATAGGTAACCTACCTACTATATTGACTATTGCTGGCTGGCAGTTGCCTCCAATAATCGATTACCAATGATATTAATGTTACTACGCTAGCGCCATAAGTTGAAAATCGGTCTTTTTATTACCTAGGTACCTACTTAAATAGTTTGTTCATATATTTTATAGTTTTTTTTCTTGTTTCAGGTAAGGATGAAAACCAACATTCACCTGAAAGCTTTTACTGTACGTTTTATCGGCTTCAAACAAAACCGGATGCTAAAGAAGAGTAATATAGGATCCTTCTTAATATGCTGACACTTTTTAAGGGGATGATCAGACCGTCAAACTGTTTTTTTTTCGTGATTTCGATGTTGGTGCCATAGAGTAAGTTGTTCCCTTAAAAAAGTGTCAGCATATTAAGAAGGGCCTTATACAGGGTCCAACTTGATATGCTGACAGTTTTTTAATAGGATGATCAGACCATCAAACTGAAAAACTTTCTCTATAGGACCAAAGTCGAAATCGCGAAAAAAAACGCTGTCCCATACAATTGGGTCGAGTAAGATTTCAGTTTAGTATGGAAGCTGATTTATTTTTCGCGATTTCGACATTGGTCCCATAGAGAAAGTTGTTTAGTTTGATGTTCTGATCATCCCCTTAAAAAAGTGTCAGCATATTCAGAAGGGCCCTATATAGAGGTTGAAATTGATATCACTAGTATACTTCTAAACTAAGAGAACTGAACAACTTTTACTATAGGAGCAAACCGATCGGAGCAAAAAAAAAGTTGTTCGGTTTGATGGGTAGACTCTTAGTTTAAAAGGATGCTAATGATATATTTCACCCTGCAGATATATTTTCTTTAACGATGGTAAGGTTGACTTTAAAAATAAGGTTATTTTATACAATGATATAATTTAGCGCCTTGTACTTTGACTAATTATTATAAGGACTAGCCTTGCGGTAGCATTTCCCCTCTGCCACGGTATAAGCACAATTGATCTTGTGCATTTACATTCAATTTTAAACCTTATCACTAAACGAGACAGCCTATAATTGCGAAATAATATCTTCGAACTTAGAACGGTTTGGGTTCACACGAGACTACTTTTCATGTTTTTTAACATTCAAAATTAGAATCTAAAGTTATGGGGAATAAAATCCAAAGTTGCGGATTTCATATTACCTCGCCCCCCGCAAAAAGTGGCAGAAATGTTTGTTAGTAGAATTACACGCGTAACCAGTCCACATATAAATAGTCAAAGGCATTATTATTAATTTTACATTGAACTAAAAATGTCCAGTTTCCGATGAAGGATCTACATTTCCCTACATTTGCCTATGATTCAGTGCAATATAATTAACTTTGAACTATATAAACATTATTGATTTATTTAGATTGCGAAAGGTAATTAAGTTTATTAAGGTACCTACTCACTACACTCACTACACAAGCAAATTGAATTAACTCAAAGCTCTCGCTTACTAAGTGAATTAACCACGCAGTTTACATTGATATACGTTCGGTATTTAGTCATACATCGGACTTGGGGTGTTATCTATGTTATTCTGTTTTACTAGAAATAGCTTAAGATGGAAATAAATAACTAACCTTAAATCAGAAATAACAAATTTTCAATATTTCGATCTTGTCTTCTGATACATCATCATTCTCTTGCCCATTTCCCATTATTAGGGATCCTCTTCCATTCATCTCTCTTCGTCGTCACTTCAGCACTCACTCCTTTCTTACGCATATCATCTTTCACACAATCCATTCATCTTTTCTTCGGCCTTCCTCTCCTACCGCAGCCATCCACATTCATTCTTAACGCTCGTCTCGTAATATGACACTCGTCTCTTCGCATTCTCATCTTGTCTTCTGATACGATACCCAGTATACCTATACAGGGTCCTTCTTGTTAAGGGGATGGTCAGACCATCAAACTGAACAACTTTCTCTATGGGACCAATATCGAAATCGCGAAAAATATCAGCTGTCCCATACATTTGGTTCGAGTAGGTTTGCAGTTTTGTTTCCAACCTTGTATAAATTCGTGTCGTGTTTAGGTGCTTGTTTTCGATATTTATTTAATTCCAACCAGGAAGCTGGAACTAGGTATTTTGAATAATTATCTATGATCCGAACCTTTTCTATATGGATTTGAATATCACCATTTCCCGCCAAATCTTAACTATTATAAAACGGTAACTGTAATATTTACAAAGAAATGATGACGATATGGTTTTTAGGTGTCCCTGACTGCAAATCAACCTTTTTTAGAATTTTTGTCTGCCTGTTTGTTTCTGTGTTTGTTTGTACGACCATCACGGCTAAACTACTAAACCGATTTTAATGACACTTTTATTGTTTGATAGCTCATGATCTGACTTAAAATCTGGTAAACAGGGTCCTTCTTAATATGCTGACAGTTTTTAAAGTGGATGACCAGACCATCAAACTGAACAACTTTCTTTCTTCTTTCGAAAAAAATATCAGCTGTCCCATACATTTGGCTCGAGTAGGTTTGCACTTTCGTATAGAACAGCTGTTTTTTTTCCGCGATTTCGATGTTTTTCCCATAGAGAAAGTTGTTCAGTTTGAAGGTCTGATCATACCCTTAAAAAAGTGTCAGCATATTAAGTTGGAACCTATATTATTTGTGCCAACGAAGTCGCGGGTGATACCTGTCTAAAATTCAAATACATACGACAAGGTCTCAAGAAATTCAGTCGTGTATTTGCTGAATATTTATGTGGTGTATGAGTTTTTTCCGCAAGTCCTGAATCTCACACTCCCAGCCACCCATTCACAGCAGGTATTAGCCATTCAGCAGTGCATTTCATGGCGCATTCATCTCCTGCTAAAAGGGAAGGCTACATTCAAAGGATCCGGCTTCAATCACGCTTTTGCTTTGTTACTTTAGAAGGGTTTCTGAAACGAACTCACATTTTAATAGTACAATTTTGCTCTTGTTGCGCTTTATAACGTCGAGTAGAGAATGATTGGAATATAGGGTCCAACTTAATATACTGACACTTTTTAAGAGGATGGTCAGACCGTCAAACTGAACAACTTTCTCTATGGGACCAACATCGTAATCGCGAAAAAAATCAGCTCTTCTATACAAAACTGCAACCTACTCTAGCCAAATGTAGGGGACAGCTGATTTTTTTTCGCGATTTCAATGTTGGTCCCATAGAGAAAGTTGTTCAGTTTGATGGTCTGATCATCCCCTTGAAAAAGTGTCAGCATATTAAGAAGGACCCTGTATATTTTTATACGCCTTCGCCTTACTGAGGGAAAAAATCGAAATTAAGTTGTTTAATAAGTAAATAACCCTCCTGGAAACGAAACATGAAGCTTTATACAGGTGTAAGTAAAATTAAACGCGTTACATATCAAAGGGAGTGCTTCAGACCATCAAACTGAAAAACTTTCGATATGGGGCCAACATTGAAATCGCTAAAAAAAGAAGCAACAGATTTGATATAATGTAACGCATTTAATTATACACCTATCTATACAGGGTCCTTCTTAATACGCTGACACCTTTTTAAGGGGATGATCAGACCGTCAAACTGAATAACTTTTTCTATGGGACTAACGACGAAATCACGAAAAAAAAATCAGCTGTCCCATACAGTTGGCTCGAGTAGATTTGCAGTTTTGGTATGGAAGAACTGATTTTTTTTTGTGATTTTGATGTTGGCTCCATAGAGAAAGTTGTTCAGTTTGATGGTCTGATCATCCCCATAAAAAAGTGTCAGCATACCTATATTAAGAAGGACCCTGTATACGTTTTCAGGAATGAGCACGCAAATATTTGAACATTCCTCGAGTTTCAAGGAATATTGTGCAACAGAAGTCGCGTGCCAAAAAATGCACTCACCATTCACACAAAAATAATCATGGCCTGTTTTTATGGTTACACTCGTTGCACTATATTTTCGGTCCCTACAAACGTAGAGGGAGAAGTAATTGAGGTCGGATCGTGTTTGGTTATATTCACAAAATAAGATATGCAGCATTATTCGTTCTAGTTAAAAAAAAGGAGATCGCTACCTTATTACTGTCCTTATCGACGTAACCACTTTTTTGTGCCTGACTCATATGAATAGATAATAATAGTATACTATAGAGAAACGAAACTCCAATATACATTAAACTAAGAGTCTACCCATCAAATTGATAAACTTTTACTATGGGAGAAAACCGATTGGAGCAAAAAAAATCTGCTGTCCTATACATTTTTGTCGGGTAGGCACTGCATTTAGTGTAAAACAGCAGATTTTCTTTTTGCTTCGATCGGTTAGCTCCCATACTAAAAGTTGCTCAGTTTGATGGGTAGACTCTTACAGTCGGGACAATTTAAAAAGCCACATTTGACATCTATTGATACTTCATCAATCATAACCTTGTAACGGCGGGCATAGAAAAATATTTTTTTTTCCGTCGTTAGAACTGTACAATTGCTTTACTTTTTTTTATTTCGATTACATATTTATTGTAATAAAGACCAAAGAAGGTAATTTTACGATTTACTTTCACTAATAAACCATTCTAAACATAATAAACAATTTCTGTTACAAAGAACTGAACGTCGTTACAATGTTGCGTCTGTGAACCCTTTTTCTTTTTTAACACTAGGGATGTAACCCAAAAAAAACGATGTAAAACGTTAAAACGTAGTTCCAACAAATCGCGATATTCACATATAATTCGATTCACGTATGTTTGAAATCCGAATCGATTCATTCGCTTTAATCGATGTTTTTAAGCAGGTCACCTCACTATGAAGCTTAAACTGACAGATGTCAAATGTGGCTTATTACATTGTCCCGACTTTAGTTTAAAAGGGGAGTCGCGCTGCAATTCTGGCGGAGTACGGACGCTTGCGTATCGACGCGTCGGGATTGCACGTGGCTCCACCATTTTGTGAACTCTTTTGTGTTTTAACCTTAAAACAATCACTTGAGATTATAACCTACTTACATTGGCAAAACTGCCACTCTAGACTTAATAAATACTACTGATCATTTTCCTTCATATACTATCCACATAACGAGACATTGGCTGAATTGTGATAACGCATCGGATGCCACTAAACAAAAATTGAATTGAATTGAATTGAATAGTTTAAAAGGACGCTAATGATACAACGTTCATAATTTCAAACTTTGCACAGACTGCTATTAAAATCTTTTTAAATCTTAAACCCTTAAGAATATTCTCAACTATCTTCTAAGCACTCCAGAGGACATCATTCATCATTAGCTCATATAGGGGATATAGCCTACAAATGGTTCTATCTATCTATCGTGGCCGGTCAATTTAATCCAATTTAGTTTATCTGCCCCTGACTGCATCCACTTTAGTTAGATTGCCACGGACGGACAGATGGCAGGATGTTTTATATTGATTAGGTGTTGATTTTTAGAGACGAAGCTAGTTATTTCGTCGAGTGCGAAGTTTTGTTGGCATACGCTTATACACCCCTAGTTTTTAATTACTAGAAAAATGTTAAGTGTTTGTTCAGATAATGAAACTAAACAACTTTCTGTAAGGAACATGGGTTGAAAAACTAGAAAACATTTTGGACCTCGATCAGCTGATCCGCATATACAACGTTTAATAAATAAGCGCAAAACCTCATACACCCCAACTGATTTATAACTAAATAATTAGATTGAAACAATAATTTCATTATTTTGATAGTTAAAATTTAAAGTTATTCGCATTTTAAGTTTTCAGGCAAAAATGATTTGTTATCATTTCAGCAATGAATGAAAGCGCTAGCGTGCTCGTGGATACATTTTAAGAATCTTGATTTGCGAGAGATTTATCATCATCAGACTTTTTGTGTCTATCTAGACGTCCCGATAGCTCATTTGGTAATGTCCTTGTCTACTGATCCGAGGCTCGCTGGTTTGAATCCCATACGGGCAAATATTTGTATAATGAATTAAATATTCATTGTTGTACCGACATCAGTTTGTACCCCGAATCATGGATCATTATGTATTCTATATCGTTATCATTTCCAATATTGAAGTTTCCTTTACTACTAAGCGCCTCAGCAAGAGATTTACAGAAATTGCTATTAAGGGAAGTTTATTCCGAATACGTAAAGACGTGCTGCAAACAAACGAAGTCTGGTGATATTTTCAATACTAACCAATTAAACCCAATGAAATTTTGCAGAAACAATCTAGAAACAAATCTCTATGCTTGAATCGTGTCCGATTTTCGTTAAAATATACAGTTTCAATCCTAGGATTAATTTTAGATTTGTATGGAAATCTTTGAGGCACTGTAACTTTAAAACTGATCATTTTATGGAAAATATGGCACGATACAAGCATAGAGATTTGTTTCTAGATTGTTTCTGTAAAATTTCATTAAGTTTAATTGGTTAGTATTGAAAATGTCACCAGACTTCGTTTGATTGGAGCGCGCCAACAGTAATATACCCTTAACAGCTGTAGAAATACTTTAGGAAAGGAACTTTACATAGGAGCTAACCATAGCGTGCCGATAAGAACCGCATGCAACATTAAACAAAGTCTTTTAACCAGAGGTCGATGTACGCATAGATAAAGGTAAATTAGGTACCTGTTAGTTACCCGTTACTGTTGTCTGATAGTGTTTCCAATTCATGGAAATTTTACTCGGAATAATCTGATAGTCTTGTGGTAAACTAAGCAGGAATAATAAGTTACATTTATTATAGCACTAGCTGACCCGGCAGACGTTGTTCTGCCATTTTCCCTACCCTAAACCTACCCTACAACTACCCTACACCTACCATACACCTACCCTACACCTACCCTACACCTACACCTACCCTAAACCTACCCTACAACTACCCTACACCTACCCTACACCTACAACTACCCTACACCTACCCTACAACTTCCCTACACCTACCCTACACCTACAACTACCTTACACCTACCCTACAACTACCCTACACCTACTCTACACCTTTTTTTTTTTTTTTTTGTCGAGGGGGAAATCTTCGAAAAGATACCCGGCTCCTTAGGGGAGGAGTCGGGTTATGTGGGATTTTTACCCACTAAAACCCCCCCGGTAGTCTCCTAAGCGCATGTCGAAGGGCTATGGGGAAGCAATGTGCGTCCACGGCCCTCCTAGCGCTTCGCCAAGGCTCTCCCGGCTCGGCAATAATGCCGGGCCAACACTCCCGCAGCGTTTCTGCGCTGCAGCGGGACGGGACTACGCCGTACTACCGCTGCCTTCCAGGGGTCGCTTGGAAATGGACGGCCTGAGCCCCTTCTCCGACCGTCCGCGACCCTGGGCGCCCTTATCCCGGGGCGTTGTTGTGACGCATCGGGGGGCCAACTTGACGTCCCCGGCGTCTCCGTCTTCGGGCGGGATTTGCCCGCTCGCGGTCTCGCTCTGCGCTCTCCTTCTGCTCCATGACGGTCTCGCAGAAGGCGACCGCGGCGTCCCATGCCGCCCGGCTCCCCAACATCGCCGCTACTAGGGCCGGTGGGGAGAGGTCTTCTCCAGTGTGTTCGACCAGGACTTGCCGCTCGGAATGCCACGCTGGGCACTCCTCGAGCGTGTGCTGTGCAGAGTCCTGATACACCTACTCTACACCTACAACTACCCTACACCTACCCTACTTACACATATCGAGTTTTCATTGTTTTTAAGATGTATTCTGCTATTCGGGACGGAAACAAATCCAACAAATCAAAAACCATGGCAATCGGTCCAGCCGTTCTCGAGTTATAAGTGTTGTAAGAAACACGACTTTCTTTTATATATATAGATTGATGCAAGCTTGTAACCCTGCAAAGGTAAAACAAATTGCAGACACTTTGATATTTAATAAGTAGGGGATCGAATGAAAACGTGATGTGAATTTGAGTAGCATATGCTCTCGACAATATATTCCCCGAGGGGGTAGTCAGACATACACTTTTCACTAGTAGTACCGAAACACTGTCCAGTGTGACGGGGAGTGAGCCCGTTGCCACTTGTAATGGATAGTGGGTACAATACATGGCTCGAAATTGAAGCATCAGGTTTCCACACGATGTTTTCCTTCACCGAAAAGCCAGTGGTGCTACAAATCGTACATAAATTCCGAAAAACTCATTGGTACGAGTCGGCTTGGACGGGGATCGAACCATCGCCTCCTGCACGGCAGGCAAGGTTACTCGTCACTGGACCATCACGGCGTCATGTAAGGCTAATGTCTCTGTTATTCACGATTTAACGCCTTATAAATTAAAGAAAAACTATTTATTAAGGACAACAAAGATCCAATAGTGTTAGTAGTGATAAGACTTATGAAACTATGGTAAGTAAACAATTACAATATAACCGGTCAAGTGCGAGTCGGGCTACTCGCGCACCGAGGGTTCCGTACCACACCACCACACAACACAATTAACTTACAAAAACAATTGTTTTCTCCGGGACCTTTAGCGCGAGACCGACTCACACTTGGCCGGTTTTATTATTTGTTGTTATACCGTAGAGTTTGCTCTATAATCAAACAAAGTTTGACGCTTGTGTGTATTACCGTTTTTACGATAGAGCGAGAAGAAAAAACGTTGGTAAAAACTAGTTTCTTGTATGAGGACCCCCCTTAAATTTTAACTTTTTGTCATTTTTATTATTTGTTAACAAATCCGGCGTAATAAAGCATATTCTGTGAAAATTTAAACTGTCTAGCTATTACGATTCAAAAGTTACAGCCCTATATAGGTAGGATGGACGGACGGACGGACAACGTAGGCTTAATAGGGTCCGGTTTTCATCTTTTGGGCACGGAACCCTAAAAATGGAACTCTTAATTTGGAACATGTGCCGTAGCAGTGGACACTGGTTACTTTCAGCAATGATCTTCAGGATGCTATTGCCGCTACCCCGGACCCGGGGTTTTTTGCAATACCCTTTTTTGCAATGTATGTATACAAGTTGATCTTTGAATTTAGTATTACTGTATCGCAAGATGTTAACCAGCAGTAGCTTTAAAAATAAACCAATATAACCTCACCTTATTCGAAACATTTGCCCGACAAAATTACTAAAACGGCCAGAGCTGTCAACATTGGAATAAAAGCCAATAAATACAGCGAAAAGTGCATCAGAGATTCAGCAAAGTTTGGATGGTCGCCAGAGCAGTCGAGTGGAACAAACTGTAAATTGCCGATTCAGAGCCGCGCTATTCTGAGATAAAAATATGTTTTGTTTACTTACAACATCGTAATGTGCCTCTGTTAAAGAATATGTAGATAGAATATAAGGGGTGGCCTGGGTTATCTGACCTTTAACAACCAGGTCATCTGTCCAAGTTTATTATCAACTTGTTAAAGGGTAGTAAGACGAGTAAGATAGATGACAATCTTTGGCAATGGAAAATCTACATGAACTGAAATAGTTAAATGGAAATGATCTAATTCGGGTCCAAAAGTAAGACTATTGTGCGAGATCTTTATGAGATTTGAGTTGACGACAACACTACACCAAACGCAAAGTAAGTATCGATTTTACTTTTATAGCTTTTAATGAACTTAAGCATAGTAAAGTACCTATGTAAGTGTAAGTATCGGATTTATTAAAAATATTATAATGGTTCGATATCGTCTTCAATACATGCATTCATTGCTCACAACTATATTCCCCGAGCGGGTAAGTCAGAGATATTCTGAAACCTCAGAACATCCACGTTTCACTAGTACCGAAACAATGTCCAGTGAGACGGGGAGTGAGCCCGTCGCCACTTGTAATCGACAGTGGGTACAATACATGCTTCGAAATTGAAGCATGCAGGTTTCCTCACGATGTTTTCCGAAAAACTCATTGGTCCGAGTCGGCCTGGACGGGGATCGAACCATCGCCTTCTGTACGGCAGGCAAGGTTCCTTGCCTTATAATCTAAACTCACATAAGACCTCATCTCAAGGCATTGTCTAATCTGTGAACTATCCAGAATCTGTGAACGACTGATACTGATGCGTTACATACTTAAGGGGGTTCTTTAGACCATCAAACTGAACAACTTTCACTATGGAACTAATATTGAAATCGAGAAAAAATTCTGCTGTTCCTTAGATAACGTCAATGGTAGTCATTGACGTCATCTGTGGTATGTATGGAACGAATTTTTTTGCAATTTCAACGTTTTGGTCCCACAGTGAAAATTATACAGTTTGATGATCTAAAGCACCATTTTTAATAATTTAACGCTGTTCTTTTTATACCCTGTATTATATAACACAATTTTTTATTTTCGACATCTCTACGCTATCGTAAAACCTTAGAAAAATCGTTAATAATTATGTGGTAGGATTAAAATGTAATTAACAAATTAAAGTCTTGGTTACCTTTTATTAAGGGACTATTTACTGCACTTAAGACGTCTTGAGCTTTCAGTCGGATTTTAAGAAGTTAAATACTTTTGTTAACAACCTCCTTAGGTATTCATTGAGGATTTTGAGAGTCTCTCCAACTCTTGATCATTCAAACGATAGAATTTTTAATTTCGCTCGCTAAATGTGATTTTAATAGAGGTAACCTGTGTATTATGTTTTCCAACTTACTGAAAGCCGTGGTGGTATAGTGGCGAGTAACCTTGCCTGCCGTGCAGGAGGCGATGGTTCGATCCCCGTCCAGGCCGACTCGTACCAATAAGTTTTTTGGAATTTATGTACGATTTGTAACACAACTGGCTTTTCGATAAAGGAAAACATCGTGAGGAAACCTGCATGCTTCAATTTCGAGGCATGTAATGTACCCACCGTCCATTACAAGTCGCGACGGGCTCACTCCCCGTCACACTGGACAGAAGTTTCGGTACTACTAGTGAAACGTGGATGTTCTGAGGTTTCCGAATATCTCTGACTACCCCCTCATGGGAATATAGTCGTGAGCATATAACATGCTATGTTTTCCACTAATATATCGGCGTTCACGTAACATTATGAAAATAAATTAAAATTGCATTTATTTACCACCACAGCTTATGCCCCGTGACTTCGTTTGCGTTGACTTTAAAAAAGTATTCTAATTAAGAACAGTTATTTTATCCGTGTGCCTTTCATCCAAATCCGTTCTGCCGTTTATGCGTGATTAAATAACAAACAAACAAATCCATTAGTAAGTACGATAGATTTGCACCATACAATTTCAATATACTTACTTTAAACACATCATAACATCTACATAATACACTCACGTGTTTGTCCGATTGGGGTAGGTAGAGACCGTTATCTACTGTGATTCTAACAAACTACTCTAACCTTATAAGCAGGTTCATACTCATCGGTTTTGGGGACATTTAATTTGGCATTTACGCCCCTGATTTTGATAACGGCAAAAAAACATGACAGTTTACATATAAAAATTAAATTTACCGAACCAAACCTTCTGGAAATCACCGTTTTTCATCCCCTACCTGTGTAATACACGCACTCATCTACATTATTAGTACAACAAGGGTAGCCACTGTTCCATTTAGGTCATGGTCAACATTTCTCGCATCCCCACGTCACGACATCCCTCAGTTAATGGAATATCTTATAAGGGATATTAAAGCCCTCTTTGGGTTAATTTTACTCGTTTATAAGACCGTTATCTCTACCCTTTTAATAAACTTTATAAAGTACTTTGAACTCATTGTTCTTACCATAGTTACGAAAAAAAGAAGACCATAGTTTAGTAACAGTCTTAGAGAATTCCAACTTCCTGCAGTCACACTATTATACAAGGTGTTACAAAAATACCAATAAACATTTATGGGGGTGGTTTAGACCATCAAACTGAAGAACTTTCACTATGGGACCAATATCGAAATCGCGAAAAAAAATCGGATGTTCCATACTAAACTGCAAATCTATTCGAGCTAAATGTATAGGACAGCAGAGTTTTTTTTTGTGATTTCGATGTTGGTCCCATAGTGAAATTTGTTCAGTTTGATGGTCTAAACAATCCCCTTAAAAGTTTGAAATGTTTATTTTTACTTTTGTAACACCTTGTATACGAAAGCGAATTTTCAAACTGGCATTGCAGCCTTTTGTCAGCTATCAGCTGTCAAAAAGTACTCTGTAACTGTTAATTGGCGGTTATTTCTGTAATATTGATGAAAGAACAAAAATGTAAAAACAAAGTGTACAGCGTTTAAATTATATTTGTTATAAACAGAAGTGGATTATAGGAATCACAGATAAATTTGAAAATTTTTCCAATATCGTCATAATTGTATTTATTAAACATTGGGTGAGCATTATCAGATACTTAATGTTTTGTAACATCCATTCTGTGGACACCCCGTAAAGTAGGTACGAATAATTCACCAAATGAAACAGAAAGGTGCCGAAATAATAATGATGAGAAAACCCAAGGTCGGCAAAAAGGCATGCAATGCCACGCCCTCTTTAAGAATTGTTGTCAAATTCCAAACAATTCTAGATTTAACAGTAGGCAGCTCTCGAGAAGTGAATAACGACGTAGATAGGTACTAGATAGGTACATCTACTTGCCGTCCTCGACTATTTATATTAAATTGGCATCCACTGCTTCTTATCAAGTGGAAAACGCGAAACCTTTGAAACCGTTGGAAAACATTGTAATGACAAAGTAAAGAATAATTATGGTTGTCCAGTAATGATGCAGAGAAGAGTCAGTATTAGCTTCTGTCAAAGCAAAGTAGAAATGTAGCGACACAATAGAGTTATTGTTGAAAGCCCTAGAACTAGAGACTGGTAGTAAGGGTGTGCTAATGACGCATGCGCTCTGGCCAAGGACACGCGCCGCGCCTCAGTCTGGCGGGAGGCAGCGCCGTGGCCACCTGTCCACTCGCCCTGCGGGACCCATGCACCACGATGCGGACTGCCGCAGTGGCCGACGCGTAAGTCAGACGACCGCATGCCAGACCCAGCCCCGACTAAGGCATCAGCTCGCAGAGCGACCCTAAGCTCCGAAGCCCCGCGGTCGCTCCGGTTCAGTCTTGTAATTGGATTTTGTCGTTCAATAAGCAACGTTATGCTCATTTGATTGGCAAACGCTTTCCGCTTCGATATTGCAGCTTGCTTTCTTCCTCTCGCGTCTCTCGTAGATCTATTTGTAGTCGCTTTGTTTGTTTTAATAAGACTTGTTTGATATCGAGTGCGATATGAGAACTTACGTAACGTTGGTACGGAGTCACTGGTGCATTACGCGTTGCGATAATACTATCGGTATGCAAGTAGGGTGCAACGGACACTGAACGCGAGTGCGCGAAACACTTCTTTGTGGACATGACTTGCTGGGAGAGTGTAGGACTCCTGGGTCCATGCGCGCTTCTTGCCTCGTCTGACGTCAGGGTGAGTCTACCCCAAAACATGTTACATCCGCACTCTCAGTAGTGTAACGTCCTAAAACTTATCCTTTGCGTCAAAAACTTTTCGGATCAAAGGCTCGTCTGACCCCTGAAATTGTCCAAAATCTAATTTTCCGCGTCAATGAATTACGTATCAGGCAAAAGTTTCAAATCATATTAGTATTATGTAAACAAATTAATTTATTGGAATTAGTTTTTTTTAACCCAACGAGGTAACTATTGTTAAAAGTTTAAGCTGACCTAATTAACTAACGATCTTTTAGATGTTATGAATAACAAAACTAATCGATAACATGAATACATTTGCTAAAATCTCAGTCGCCAATTCTATCTCGTAGTGATAACATCTGATTAAAAATGGTGTCAATAGTGCTTCTCTCAACTGAGGAGATCCTTCAGCGTAACACATTTTGGAACTGCCTCGATACTGTGTGGATCACTGAAGAGCTAGAGCCTTTTGAAGAAGTGAAACCTGAACATGTCTTCTCAAAACCATTGTCAAAAGATTACTACTACGCCAAATATCCAGAAATACCCAGAAGTGAATCTGAAGAAGAACATTCTCTGACAGTCAACGGATTTAAATGCAAGCACGTCGAATGGAAATCGAAGATCACCATTAGAAGATTCGAAGCAAAAAGAAGAAATTCTAACGGCAGTTTGAAATCATCGAACAGTAACCCATCGCTGAATGACGTGTCAAGAAGAGTCACATCTTTGGTAGAAACTAGAACTTCAAATGATTCAAAAGATGAATTACGTAACGAGGAAAGGGTTCGGGCTTTCTTCAATAGGTTACTTGAAAGTGTACCGCCGCCACCAATACAAGACCTGCACAAATCTACTCCTAATAATACAAACTCTTCTATCGTTAAAACATCAAAACCTGATCAAGAATTCAACGACATAAAGCTACCAGATTATGAAGACTTTAAAAAAGACAAATTGCTTCAACCGTCCACTTTGAAAAGAACTAAAAGAGTTAGTTTCAACACAAATTCTTTCAAAGATGATTTTGAACATTGTGAGTCTTGGTATGAAAGCATTCATGGCATATCAGCTGTAATGGATACAGATGCGAAAACTGAAGATCTGAATTATCTTAATGTTTCAATATCTTCCGAAAGCATACTTGAAGGCAAACTGGAAAACTGTACGACGTCAGATTATTGTGCATCTTGGTCTGAAATTGTTAATAGCTCTGCATTAGACAACAACAGTATTATCAACAGCAAAGAATCCTCGAGCAACATGGAAGAAATTATTAGTCGGTCCCATTGCGCAGATGTTGTTCTCTCGGATTTATCAGATGATGATGACACTGGATATGCAAGATTTGCTGTCTACAAAATATACCAATCCTTAAAAATTGAAGATGATATGGTAGACTCTTCGTCCATGAAAAATTTCGACGTTGAAAACGAAAACGGGATTGAAGTTAAGAATTCAAAAAGAGATACGTCTTTTAGATCAATGTACCGCTTAGCACCTATAGACGATGTAGATAAATCGGTAAATGTAGCTTTCATTTAACTGTAAAATGTATTTAGTAAGTAGCGTAGTATCTTCGTCTATTATTTTAATTAAAATAAACATAGTAAAAAAACACATTCGTAGTATTACTTATCTATTTGCATCCACACGTTCCAAATAGACTTCACGCATAGGTGGGTAGTCAATTTCGCTTATTCCTATTTTATATTCAATCCATTATTGAATTCTTTTGTAAGTGGAATTGTTAATTAAAATTAGTTATTGTTTGTTTCAGCCTCCTGAAAACGAATTGCAGAAGAATTCGGATCGGGTGCTCTCCGAGCACGAGCTGCGTGTTCAGAGGTCTTTGCAGAAGCTCAATGTGCCCGAATGGTATGTTTCTTTATCTTTTAGAAATATTTTCAATGCTAGATGTAATTTTAGTTGACGTATTGACTTCTAGAGATCAACGCGGCAAAGAGAAAAGTATCATCGAATCTTGAAGTTCTTTTATAAATCAAACGCATTGAGAAGATGTGTCTTATCTCGCTCACTATACAGAGTGTAAGTGACAGCCTAGCAAATACTGAAACGGTGAACTCAGACCATTGAACTGAACAACTTTCATTATGGAGCCTACCTCAGGAAACGCGAATAAAAATCAGCTGTCCCATACAAAACTGCTGTACCTACCCGACTCAAATGTTCCAAAGTGAAAGTTGTTCAATTTGATGGTCTGTTTTCACCGTTTCAGTATTTGCTAGGCTGTCACTTACACCCTGTAGTAGAATAGGGGATCGCAAGAGAATTTTAATGCAACTAACATTTATTCTCTTTTTTTATTACGATGTTCCACTTAAACTTCGCAGAATCTATAAAAATTCACTATAATCTTCGGGATTAGTTCAAGCTAGTTGAAAACTGTAGGTTGTTAATAGAAAAATGACCGTCTTCCCCGACAAAAACGTCGACCGCTGTTTTTCTTCGTCCTATTTCCTTTCTGAACTTGGCCTCTTAAACTGGAAACTCCGCTGTTATCTTAAATAACAGGTGATTAGAACTGACATCTTCCTTCCAACTTTGAACAGGACGAGTGATACAATTATGCTAAAACTGTTTTCGTTTATCATTTTTACTGGACCTAAAGTGTGAAACACACTGAAGAGGCAGTAGGCAAGGGTACGGGACGGGTAAGGGACGGGCATCGTGCCGCTTGATGCCGCTTGAAAACATTTTCATACGAAATGTATGCAAGCGACGCGTCGTGAATTATACTCAAGCGGCATGGAACAGGCATGCCGCTTCGATGCCTGCGCCTTGCCCGTCCCGTACCCTTACCTAACCCTTACCGTCTCGCCTCCAGTCGTGACCGGAATTACCTTACCGTATCTTTGGCTCTTCTGTGTCGCGTCGTCGGTGCCTTATCCGTTCCACGCCCGTCTCGTACCCTTCCCATACCCTTGCCCTGTGACTGTTGTGTATGTTTCACGCCTTTGGGAGAACGGGTATAGATTAGTCCAATGTTTTGGACAATCTTCCTACCTACCATAGGTAGTGATTATTAGCCAACATCCAAAAAATAAATTTTCTGTTGTTTTATACAAAACTGCAGTTCCTACTAATAGGAAAATCTGACTTCATACAAACATAGAGATTAGTTTCTGAAAAATTTCAATAACTTTAATTGGTTAGTACCTATTGAAAATATCACCAGACTTCGTTTGTATGCAGCGCGTATTTACGCATTCGGATTAGTTGTTAGTTAGCTAGATCTTGCAGTTAATTATTATAACTTTATGAGTCTCTACCAGTCTAATATATAATCTCTAGAAACAATCTTTGTTTACCTTTACGTCTTAGTTAGACGTTAATATGTATTAACGCATTCGACCTAGGGATGGCGATTAATTCCGGAAAAAGATTACTACGTTAAAAGATTTATAAAAAAACAAAAACAATATATCATACTACTGAGGATTCTCTCAGTTTTGATTAGAGACTTCAAAAACGACTACTTTGATTTTAGAGTTAGACTCGAGTCGAGAATCGATGAAGTGTATCAAATCTGCCTACAAAAAATATTTTAATAAGACACTGAAAGATCGATTCCCGGACTGTCATCGGTAAAATTAATCTATACAACGTGTTAATGAATAAGCGCAAAACCTCATACACCCCAACTGATTTATAACAAAATAATTAGATTGAAACAATAATTTCATTTAATTTTTGAGGATTTTAAGTTTTGAGGATTAAATGATTTGTTATCTGTCCAGCAATGAATAAAAGCGCTAACGTGCTCATGGATACATTTTAAGAATCTTGTTTTGGTAGTAAGTAGGGTGAGTGTGCCCTTGCGGTGGGTTGAGATCGAGTTCAGTAAATTTTAAATTTTACGAACAAATTATTTAATATTTTGAAAAAAAAAAACCTATGTTGAAACCATGATAATTCGATTCTGCTCTCGATTCTAAACAAACTACTTTCTAGTTTTGCGTTAATTCATTAACATGTTGTATATGAATTAATTGAATATGAAATCGATTATATCCAGGACGTAATTTAATTTGTTACCTGAATTGCATGGAAAAGTATATTTTGTTTTAACAATTTATTTAGACACAAATCTGTCCCTTGTGTAAAAGACAACACAGCATTTAATGGCATACAAGATGACTTTTATGGATTTCCACGAAGTTTATGTCGACCGTGTCAACCATAATTCTCTCGTTCAAGACATATTTTGTATTATTTCAGGGACGTTTCTCTTTAAATGACTCATTAGTTCGTGATCTAATGTTTTTTGTTTAAAACAATAGCATGTCAATCTTCATAAATTATCTCAGAGTAATTAATAATTATACTACGTACTTATTATTGTTTTTGCTTTCAACGGGACAAATATACAGATAAACCTCCATAGATGTGATGAAGAATACCTACCTTGGTTACCTCTATCAACCCACCCTGGGCCAATATTGTGAAGCAGGTTAATTATGGCTCTCTTCTTCTGGTCCTCTTTGTTTAGAGGAAGTTTTTGTTTTGATGTGTGATTCTGCAAATACACACTGTACCTTACCTTTATACCCTATGTGAACAACTTAGCGGTCCTTTCATAAGATTGTCCAATATTAAAGACAAGATCACGTAGATTTGCGTTTCATCAACTTATTTTTATATATTTCTATATTTCGACCTGCCGACCTAATTATATCATGTACAGTCCTGACGATAATTTAACGATATTCATAAATTTCAGGTACAAGAACGCACCAGCCCCTCGCGAGGGCTTCCTCCTGCGCAAGCGCTTGTCTGACGCATCAGCATCGACCACCAGGTGGAGCGGCCTCAACTCGAAGACCACATCGCTTGGCAGCCTCGGTGGTGCCAATGCGCAACCACCACCGCCACAGTTGTCTCCCCACACCACCAGCTTCGGCAGGTGGTCTACTAGCCGACTTAATTCCAATCAAGTGAGTTTGTACCTTGATTATGTTGTCTCAAGTTGTTTGGGAGATTTGAGCCAAGCCTAGCTTCGGTTAGGATCGTGCTAGGACTAGATCTGGTGGTCTACCCAAGTTATTCCAATCAAGTGAGTTTGCAGCTTTATACTCTGTTACAAATTATGTATGCCTCGAGTAGCTTGGGAGATTTAGTGGTCATTTAGCACCCCGCCACAGTTGCCTCTTCCACACCCCAAATTTTGGCAGGTTGTCTTATAGGTCTATGTTTAATATTATAAGGTCGTAAATATTTGGATTCTTCAATCATAAAGACTAAAAAAATTCAGATAAAAAGCATTCAAGTTGAAAATAAGGTTAGAATCTATAAATTGTGCCGACAGAAAAAGCATGGGAAATTCTCGACTTCATGTTATGTAAATTTTATGGAAAAAGTCAACACGACGCGCGGTGCGGCCGCGGGCGCGGACTGACTTCCGCCAGATAGTTTAGAAAACAATTCAACCTCCTTCGAAGCTACACACCTTCAGACGTTCGACGCAGTACCTACTTAGACTTTAAAGAATGCTATTATTTGATTATTATTATACTGACTTAGGTATGTACAGGTATGTTCCCCTGTGACATTCCTGTTCTACTACATTGACCAAGAATTTTCGCTATACTACAAATACCTACTGGTCTAATCCATAAAGTTATTATACCAGTACCTTTATGGGTCTAATCATCATATCATCAGTCATCTTCAAAACATGTGGAACGGATAAATTTAAATGATTGTAGAGCGAAAGAATGTAATCGGGTCTGCGGGTACAAAAAGATATATGAAACTAACACGCATAAAAACCTCATTAAATCAATCATCTCTACAGAGCCTAAGTGTTATCCGTTGCCCTGTCGTCAACAATTTAGGCACTGAATCACCGAGAGGCTAACTCTCTGAATATTACCATCTTAACTCCAATTCAGTACCTTACAAAATTCTTCCGCAGACATCGCCGTGCTCATCAACGCGTAGCAGCATCCGAGGAACCAGCCCCCTCTGTTCGCCTTCAACCAGGTCTTCGTTCAGCGCACGGCAGCCATACCTCGGCTGGAGGAGCCAGGAACGACTGAATAGTACCCCACGGACGCCGCATGAAAGGTGATTCGAGAACACTCTTTTCCTTTTTGTTTTTCTTACTATTGACTGTCCAGTTTCAATACTCATCATCATCATCATCTCAGCCGATCGACGTCCACTGCTAGACATAGTCCTCCCCCAAGGATTGCCATAACGATCGGTCCTGCGCTGCCCTCATACAACGGGTTCCCGCCGCCTTCACCAGGTCGTCGGTCCACCTAACTACGCTGTGCTTTCCGGTACGAGGTCACCACTCGAGAACTTTTCGGCCCCATCGACCGTCGGTTCTGCGAGTCCCGCCCACTGCCACTTTAGTTTAGCAATTCATGGGCTATGTCAGCTACTCTGGTTCTTCTGCGGATCTCTTCATTTCTGATTCGATCTCGCACGGAAACTCTGAGTATAACCGTCTCCATAGTTCCAATACTCTTGGAAGTAAATTTTAAACTTTCCAATCTTAGAGTACGTGTTACAAGAAAGGTAGAGAAGGCCAGATTAATACTGGTTTACAAAGAGTATATAGAATAATGGAAGACATAACCTTAATTTTTCCCTCTACGTTTTGCACTAGGATACTAGCGCAATACTGATCTTCTCTTATAATCTCAGGAATATTTCCAATCGGAATCAGGCAAAATTTTAACCGACTTGTTACTAATAATTGTAATAAAATTTCCAGATTAGCTTCTTCACTACTGCAACAAACCGCATCCGCGAAGGCTGCCGAAGAAATCCAGACGTCTATAAAGGAGGTGACGTCAGCAATAGTTCACTACGTGTCTGGATTAGAGCCTGCTAACGGCGACGTCGACAGGCAACCTTCTCCCAGATCCAGTCAGAAGTTGTATTGGCTAGAGAGCTCGTTTGTCGGTGAGTTAATTTCAAGAATTTTGTGGAATTTGGTCATCATGGGCCTTTTTCATGGAGCTAGATGTTTCAAGCAGCGTCTTTTTGGACTTAACACCAATAATTACCACCACTAATTCAGGAGCGACAAGACTTGCCTCATTTACCGCACTTATACTGTGTTTCGGTTGATGCAGGAGCATGTAATTTGGGCTTCATATTCCTATTAGGAATAAGTAATTTTGATTAAATGCAGATTTTTTGGTGTGGTGTGGTTATGGATACCAATAGAAGTAACTACACCAAGTCCCAAAGATGCATGCATATGCTCACGACTATATTCCCCAAGAGGGTAGTCAGAGATATTCTGAAACCTCAGAACATCCACGTTTCACCAGTAGTACCGAAACTCTGTCCAGTGTGACGAGAGGTGAGCCCGTCGCCACATAATGGACAGTGGGTACAATACATGCCTCGAAATTGAAGCATGCAGGGTTCCTCATGATGTTTTCATTCACCGAAAAGCCAGTAGTGTTACAGATCGTACATAAATTCCGAAAAACTCATTCCCAAAGATCATTAGGCATATAAAGTGAAATCTATAAAATAAACCCTTCCATCCCCAGGTACGAAACCTCTAGAATCACCGCAAACGCCTCTGGTAGTATCGGAAGCGTTACCTCCGCCGCATCCTCGACCACCCTCATCGCTGCGGCTCGACCACCGCGCCGCCCCCGGTGAGCGAGCGTGACCACTCCACCTTGTACACTGCAGGCTTAGATACACGAACACACGACACATTCCGATTTAAACAAGCAATGTATGCTGCAGTAGCCATGCTAACCTGACGAACGCTGATGCGTGAATTAAAGGCCAAGTTTTGAGAGCAAATATGCATTTAGTTTTCCATATCTGAACCTGCAGTGTCTATTTTTGTTAACTCTTATGTTACGTTAATACTCTGTGCGTAAATTTTTGTGCTGTTCTGTGTATTTAGTTATTTGTGAAATAAATATCTTTCAGTTTTTTTGTTGTCTGAAAGAATTTATTTTGTGAAAATTAGGTACGTGTAATAGAGCTTTATTGACTGTGTTTAAGACTCAGGACCATTATACTATTATGTATGTTATTTTATGACATTTATGCACTATTTTCGAAGCCAATTTCTATTTTTAATTTTATTATTTTTGCATTGTGGAATTGAAGCACTGGCTTGTAGTGGCTTACGATTTTGATTTGTGTCTGTCACACGAAACGAGAGCTAAATGGCTTGGCGGTCAGCCAGTTTGTTATTTTAACTAAAATATAGACCAACCACGCCTTTTGTCAGTATTGCCAGTACAAAATTTACTGAATTTGGCAATCTACTGACATGCACTGCACTATTACAGATTTGATTAAATATTGTACATATCCAATGCAATTTTATAACATACTTATTGATTTTTGCACTTGTGTTAAGTGCATTTGTGTCTTTAATAAATTATTTTATAAAAATTATACGACATATCAATTCAGTTAAAATCGCTATCATACTGAATAAAATAGTCATTAAGCTATAATTATGTTATAGATATATTGCCATAATTATAAATTCAATAGTACCTAAAACTATCAGAAGAACCAGTTGTTTCGTCTCGTAATTTTATTTCAATCAAATGTACAGAATAAATTATTTTGGTTTGTGTGTTTTATTATTGTTAATGCAAAATCTTTAGTTATTAGTTAATTGCTAGTAAATTACGTACCTACATAGTTTTGTAAATAAAGTATTGTTTTGCTATATTTTATTTTAGGTGCTAATTAAAACAATTTTATCTGCTTCATATTTAAGTACTGTTATTTTTAAAATATCGATATGTCAGGCTTTAATGAAGGTCACAACAATTAACAATAAATGTCGGATAATGACTGTTACATATATATTTACATATTTAAGGCGACAGTTATCAGAACCCTACCAAATTGTGGTGGTGAAGAAGTGACATAAAGAGTAAAGACTGATGTCTCTAAAACACAAGTTCCTTCTACTTAAATCACCTCATAATTTATGCTGGGGCTTTCGTTAGTCCTTTAGTAAATTATACAGGTTCTGATTAGGATAGAATTATCATTATTGCGTTCAAAATTCGCACCTCCGAAAAGTATATTCCGAAGTTCGCCCCACGAATATGTTTAGTTTTACACTGAACGTCTAGAAATTAATTCTTTTTTCATTTCGGGTAGTTTGAATGGCCTTTTCTGTTATGGTACTAAAATGGCCGCCATTTTCAGGCATTGTAATCTTTTTATTTCCCTCAGTTTTTCCCCAAAGATGTGTAGAATGGCAGGTGAAAAATTACACATGTCATAGAGAAACCGAATATAAAGAATGTTTACGTGTCGCTGTAGTCTATAGCCACCCAGTAGCTCTCTAAATATTTATGTATTTCAATTATAGTACCTAAAAGAAAATGTATTTGGAAATGTAGGTATAGATACGTATATTTGTATGTTAGAGAATCTCGGCCCCTTTTCATGTAGGTGTTAATGAGAATCAAAGAATAAAGAAATTATAACATTTTGTCTTCATCAGTAAAACTAATCGTTATTTCAATCATGTATTGTACTTTTAGTTACGTTTTTAATTATAATGATTATTGAATATATTCATTTTTATTTTATTTATTTTGTTTTATTTTTTGTGCCGTTCATTTATTGTGTTAATTGGAATTTTTGTTATTTGTGCGAAACATAAAATTGTCAAATGCGTTGTTCTGAGCACGGAGTTTTAAAAATTAACAAACATATCATAGGTAAGTGAATATTTGAGCACCTATTCCACCTGCACTCTCAACGCACTGTAAGCACAAAGTCAAAATTTTGTATAACTCATGAACCGGAGCTACTTCCAACTTTGCTTTTATATTTATTAAATACCTAGTTACTCAGACATAAAGTTTTAAAAGTACTTATTTGTTAGAAGCATCCAAAACTTTTGCAAATTATGGAGACACTCAGCACGTTTTTCCTTTAGTCTAGAAAGACATTCATTTATTAGAATACATTCTCTCACACACGCACACACATAAACACGGTAACACACACACTGAGATAAATAAATACAAACTGCAAATTCCAATTTTGAATTCAATACATTTGTATTTCCGCAATGGTTGTTCAGTTAATTCGTACCAATACAAAGAAGTTTCATATTTATTTTTCTATAAACACGTATCTTAGATATTCCTATTTGTCCGCGTGGATTTCCGATTTTGGAAAAATCCTTTCTTATTGCACCCCTACATACCTACTCTGTAGAATATGTATTCCAAATTTCATGTATCTATCTTTAGTGGTTTTAGCGTCGCACGTTGTCTGTCAGTCAGTCACGGAACTGTTTTATAATACCTACATATTGAACTAAAGTATACTTATAAGTAGTGAACATTGATAATTAGGTACACTCTTTAAAATCTCCAAAGATCACAATACGAGCATACCACTCATGCAACAAGTTGAGCAACTGATCGTCAAAACCACAAATAAAATCAATCATCAACACCGGATTGCAGACTGGCAAGACTCTCAGCGGTCGCTGAACCTGGGCATCTCCAGGCCGTCTCCTGGCTCCACGACCCTCGAGGACGTACTGGATTCCCTCCTGGGGTTGCCGTCCCAGCCGGCCAGGATACCAACTCCTCAGCCAAGCCCTAGGAAGTCGACCAGCCCCTATTATTTGATGGGTGGCAAGGTATTGAGAATTTTGAGGACTATAGTAGGTTAAATACCCTCTTACCCTTGTTCGTGAGAGAAGAAGTGCCTTACAGTGGGATTTAAATAGATGATGATGATTTAATAGGTTGTAAATTCGGGCAATGTTTTGGTATGAAAGATGTTAAACAGTGATCATATAAATTCACTGGTTATTATTTACAAACCTAACCAACTCTCCTCGGCCCTAAATGCATGACAGGTATTTAAAAGACATTTAAAAATTTTGCCCCAGCTCAGACATTTTCCTCTGCTCTACCTTCTCATTTAAAATCATAACTCCTGATCAATTCAAAGAAAACATCTTGAAAAGTTTCATTAAAATAAATGTTGACTAGTTAACAGAGAGCCTTCAGTTTTAAACCCAAAACAAATGAAAATAAAGTAGAAATCGGGCTGAATCCCTGAACTCCTTCACCTTCAGAGTCCCCGATACGAGCAGCTGGCTAGCAGCGGCCACAGCAGTGCTTCCCCCGCCTCCCGCTTCATCAGCACCCCAAGTGAAGACCCCAGTTCCTTCACCGACCCGAGCCCAGAACACGACCGACCAGGTAGGAACGATATGTAAGTCAGAGCCGTTCCAATTTTTTAATATTTATACCTTTATCCACACTTACACAAAGCTGCCACAGTTTTTCTATTAATAATGCTATTAATTTTCAAGACTGCGATTTACACTAACAGTTGATACGTAATGTATGTTAAGCTATATTTTTGGTTTGATTGTCGTTAACGAATATCTACATATGTATAGGTATATAGAAACCTTTATCGCTTAGTCCTACTAATCCACGGTTTTATAATACTTTGGAAACCGCGTGCAAACGTTTTTTTATTCACTTATTTTATTGCACCTATCTACTTTACATGCAAGTAATATAGGTTTATCTTCAGATTAATACGCAGATTCTTAAGTATTTCAACTACTTACCTACTCAAATTATAAATAGGCACTAAATAAATATGAATTAACCCACTTACAATGCATAACGTTACCTATTCCTATCTATGTCTAAATAGTTAGGTACCTAGGTAAGGTAGGTAGGACCTTAGGTATTTCAATGTTAGGTAGCATGATGATTGTTTTCCCCGTAATGGAGCATGAATATGTTGCATTCTCCCTTTTCTGTTTTGAATTTGTACTATAATTTACTTATTTAATTAATCTCAAAAACTATGACCTTTATTGTGAATACTAAAATGGTTCTGAGTCTAAGGTAGCGTTTAATGTATAGAGTAATTGATGTCAGTTGTAACATTTTGGTAGCTACCTATATTGCGTTTCGTAGAAGACACTATTCTATAAAAATGCTTCGTATTTTCCAGGCAAGGATACAGTTGATAATCTTGCTCCGATGCAAGAGTCGAGAAGGCCCCGGTCGGCGCAGGGCGACCACTCTCGACGGAGGAGTGAGCCTTTCGCCCAAGCAAGTGCCTCCCTTGACCGCCGCACCAGTCTCGACGCAGCAACCCTACACGCCGACAATCATCTCACCCACCACGACTCCAAGGCTTCCCTCGCTTCCTTGAACACCGAAAACAGTACGGACGAGGCCTTCGTCAAGTGCAAGTACCCCAAATGTTCCTCACGCACTCCTATCGCTGACGCTAAACGACATTACAAAACATGTCACAACTGTACTACCATGTATTGCTCGAAGGAATGCCGGCGAGCACACTGGGAGAAACACAGGAAAGTTTGCCTACACTCCCGCGCCAGCTCTCTATGCAGGCAGATCATCTCAGCAGCCAAAGAAGACTCAGACTCGTTGCATCAAATCAGCACGATAGCTCACAAAGGCTACTTAGCCATCGGAAGAGGAGTTGTTAAGGTCTTCTTTACGAGTCCAGAATCAGCAGAGAAGTTCACGACGCACGGCTACCAATATTTAACTGAACCTGAATTCGTCAAATGGACAGCTCTTCAACCGAACGAAATGGGTGTAGAGTTGTACACTGAAGTTGTCAAACTTTGCAAAACTTACAATCCTGAAACGAGGGTCATTTTGTATGTAGCTGTGTGTATTATCAGCGAAGTGCCAACGAAGGGAGCAGTTAAATGGGAAAGGCAGTTAGTGTCTAGGTGCGCAAAACTACGCCTCAGCAAAACCGTGTCTGCTGCCATCCAAGAACAAAATCGAAGGCGACACAGAAAAGACAGCAAAGGCACGCCGGAAGATCGCGAAACATTAATTTTAACATCCAAACTATACAACGCTGGTGAAAAGAATGCTGCTACTGCACATAAATTTAGAGAAATATGCTTGCAAAATATATCGAAAGAGCTGGAGAGCCGGGGAGTTAATTTAAAAAAGCATTTTCCAGAAGTATATTCGAGGCTAGCGGCGTACGTGGACGGAACGAGCGATAGATTCATTCCAATGACTATTTATCCTAAAGATGTGACGAGTGGGAAGTCCTTCATGTGTGTGATCATGCCGGACAGTGAAGTGGAAAGTGGTACGCCGGTAGATGGAAAAGTAGTGACGGTGGATGTAGGTGTGGACCGCTCGCGGCATCAGTTGTCGACACCCATGTGAGGAATGTAGCGCAGTCTCTTCAAGGGACTGATATGTTAGGTAACAGTGGCATCCTGAGCACATTCAGAACAAGAGATAACAAGAAAGACATGGTGCCAACGGAGACAGCAGGCTTGTTGCCCGTTGTACTACCACTAATGGCGATTTGAATTTAAAATTTAACTCTCCAAAATATAAATCTTATATGTGGAATGAAGTGAAGTTAAATGTGCCCTTAAGAGTATGATTATTTAAGTAGCTGTAATATTTAAGATGGCAACAGCATTTCTGATGCGTCTGGTATTTCGCGTTGCATTCCATGTTGATTCCATGACAGGAATAGGGTCTATAACGGGATTCAAAAGTTATTATTATTGCCCTTTTTACATCGCGAAGCCAACCTTTTGGACGTTACGTCGTTTATCGGGACGGGACGTCGGGAATTTTCACATTCCCAGCGTACCTATGTGCTTTTTAATAACTTTTGTTGATTCAATTAAAATGAATGTGCACTTAATTTATAGATTACTTTAGATAAATATACAATGTGTTATAAAAGTACATTTTTAAATTATAATGTGACGACTTGTTTCTGTAATGTGACAATAGTTTAATTAATATTTACTGAAAGGTTTATGTCATAGAAAGTATAGATTTTTATTTAAATCATTAGAGTACCTACGTGGTACATGCTTTTATTATAAAAAAAAAGTATTTTGTATTGTAGGTATACAATACTATTATGCTTATGAACGTATGCGAACGCATTAGTGAGAATTTATTTACGGGAAAAAATCAATTTAAAATGTATTTTTGAATTGCGGCTCTAAATAAAAGAATCAATTAAATAATATCAAAAACCATTTTAACACAAATATTGCTGGAGAGATAAAAGGATCTGCATGTGTCAAAATACTTCTTAATTTCAATGGTTGTTTTGAAAAGGCACAAAGCAAAAGATATCATATTACATAAGAAGTTACGGTGCCAATCCATAAAATAAAAACGAAAAAAAAGCAACGGACATCCATCGGACATCGCGGATAAAAAAAAAAAAGATAAAACCTAGTTTATAATAAAAGTTCGCTCATCCGTGAGTAATTCTTCCACAAAAAAATTCAGTATTTTTATCTTTCTATGATCGTGGCATTTCAAGAAAATAGTTAAGTCCAGTTTTACAATGCATCGGGTAATGAATGAATTGTGTGAAAAACATTATACAACGTTATTAATTGTATGTCCATGGCTGTTGTGGTGCCCCAAGCTGTCAAAAAAATATTTATACTTCTTAGGAATTCCTGATCACTGCATTTACAGTGTACCCACTTATTTTGTATGTCAATGGTACCCACTATGAAATAATAATATGAAAATTGTATTTTCTGTGCTTATAGTTAGGTAACCAAATCCATATTAATTTATTGTTCTTCGTCTCTACTACCTATGTGAGTATTCTTATTAACTATTAAATTCGTATTTATTTTATTTCAATCACCAAATAAACAAAAAGGCGTTGCGAGAAGAAAACGATAGAACGATACAGTGGTACAGATGTAGCTCGCACACAGTACAAGTCGTTTTGTATGTGGTATCGCTTTTAGATGTGTTTGTTTGTATCAGCATGAAGCGTTGTGTCTGTGCGTGTTTTTAATTTGTCGTGGTGTGTTGTACGTGTCTACCTCGCCCCCCGCTAAAAGTGGCAGAAAAATTGTGAATGACCGCCATGACAGCTCCATTTGCTATATACTCAAAGCTACCTACAGGCAACATATTGTGTTCGTCCAAACTTTGGAGTTTTGCTTGGCGCCATTGCTCTTGCTCTGTTTCGTCGTATTTGAAATTGGTATAAAATTGGTTTTAGTGATATTTGTGACATAATTTCGTGCGGATTGTGTACCAAACAGTTGTGTAAAGCGACCGACGTAACAGGAATCTCAAATAAATACGCTAACAGAACATAAGTTTTGGTTCAGGTTAACTCGTGGTCATTTTGGCTTACGAAATCGACCACAGATTCATCGTCATCTATCATCCCATCATCAAAATAAAGAATATAAAGAAAAAAAAACAAGGAATGGCTCAAAAGGACTAGTATCCAGAGCCGTTAAAGACATTATAACAACAACAAAAAAGTCCAAACTTTGAATAAGTATGTTTAGATCATTTGGATACCGATACTGACCTACTTAACTAAAAGCACAGATTTTACTCTCAACTCGAGATCATTCCCTTAGATAAAGTATATGTCTAGATTGAGCCTCACGCTTCTACCGTATTCAAACAAGAGCGGTCAACTATCTTAGGTTGCTGTGCGTGAGGCGTTATACAAATTATCTCTGTGTGCGTGTATAGCGACACGGTTTATCACCTTTGAGTGTTCCGTCATATTTTTTTCGACGCGTTCGTAGCTTCGACTGTCTATCTAGACATATACGTTATCAAAGATCATTCCATATTTCTTCTACCAAATTGTTCACTACTATCATGTAATTTTTACTAAGTATATTTTTGTTGTACAATTTAATGTTGTTGTTGACCTAATCTATAGGCATCTTCATTAATAAAAATGTTCGTCGTTAATTGTACAATGAGCCAAAACTTTAGAGCATATAAAACACATAAGTATCAATTCAGACTGTCAGGAAATCGAACACCATAAAAATGTTAAACCAGTGCCGGTAGATTAATAAAGAAAAATTTAAATGTATATTGATGAAAAAAGTAATGCTCATAAACGTTTTTCTAATATTCTAATAAAATATTATTTAGGCATTTTTGAAGTAATCTACTTATACCTACTATAAATACCTACTTATATAAACGCCTCATTATAAAGAGATATTTCATAAATAAATTATATTCATAATGTTGCCATATCAAATTGTTTTTCATAGTCTGAAATGCAGATTTTTTTTATCTAGTTGTCCTTATATGTATTTCAAATAAACGACCCAGCTAAATTGTGTTTATTATTTACCTACTAGACAGCTAGTGGATTTGTCAACTTGCGCGCGACTCTGCTTGTTTTCGTCCCACCCACAGATTACTGATTTCTGAGAGCAAGCTACAGATGCGACAGTTTAATTTGCACTGAGTTCCAACATTTCCGTTTTGGCGCTGCTGTCGTCAAGCTAGTTTGTATAGAACTTGTAGTTATAGGTAACTTGTAGTTATTCCGGAATGCAAAAATAGGGATATTTTTGACAAAGGAACAAAGTAATCAACGATATTATTATGTTATACAACGGAAAAGAATTAGGGCACAACGGAGTTATCGGAACTAAAGCTGTCATAGGCCTGGTGTGTTAAACACTGCATGAGGAACCGTATCCCTTAGTCGCCTCGAAAAAAAACATAATTCATATTTGAGTTTTTGAGATATGCTTAACAAACACAAAAATGAAAAATAACCAAATTTTAGCAATTTCTTCATTTTCTGAAAAACTGTATGACTATTGATAAAACCTTGTGACTTTACAGTAGGTATTTCTTGCACGGCTGGCTTTCAATCTGGGTATGGATGTAAAAAAGGAAGTTTCTTCGTTTCTGCAGTTTCTGCGTTTGGTAGTCCTCTCGGAGTTAGAATTTTGTTGAAAAAAGGGACTGTCGAAAGTTATTAAGTACCCTGCCACGCCTCAATAATCCGTTCCGGCTTGGGTTGGCCGTATTCGTGCGTCTCCGGTGTCGAGAAGAATTAGGACTTCTCAAGGCATCTCAACACAAGCGAAAATACCGAAGAATCACAAAATATAAGCTAAAATATAAGTTCAATATGGCGTCCTAACTCCTATCATGCCGTGACGTTTCATGAAGGAAAATGTGACTTCAGTGCCACAACGGAGCTATCGGAACTAAAGCTGTCATAGGCGTGGCGTGTACACAAAAAAAGTGCATGGGAAACCATATCCCTTAGTCGCCTCAAAAAGCCCATAATCCATATCGCTCGTTTTCTTAAAAACCATACCTTATGGTAGTAATAGTATTCTGTGCCCATACTAAAAATTGAATAACATGATAGTCCGCCCTAAGAGAAAAGTTTTTAATAACTGCCACTCAACATTATTGTTTTAATTTAACCTAAAGTAAAGCCTACATGTGTACCATGTAGGCTTTATGGTGTATACAGCCATCCTGTACATCGATTTGCGGCTTTAATCGATTTTGGCGTTATACAGCTTAGACTGAGGCCGAGATACAGAGACGACTTTTAACTCATAGTTCGAACTCCCGTATGTCAAAATCCATAAATTTTTGCCCCGCTTTTAGCTCGAGCTAAGACTAAAAAAATCGTCTCTGAATCTCGGCCTAAGCATACCTACTGCATAATACCGCATAAGCATATTTTTGAAAGTCACACGTCGTAAAAGCCGGCGTGGTCCAAAAAGCCGTGGTGGTACAGTGGCAAGTAACCATGCTTGCCGTGCAGGAGGCGATGGTTCGATCCCCGTCCAGGCCGACTCGTACCGTTTTTCGAAATATATGTACGAATTGTAACAACACTGGCTTTTCGGTGAAGGAAAACATCGTGTGGAAACCTGCTTGCTTCAATTTCGAGGCATGTATTGTACACAAATTGCATTGCACACTGGACAGAGTTTAAGTACTCCTGGTGAAACATGGATGTTCTGAGGTTTCACAATTTCTCTGACTACCCCCTAGGGGAATACAGTCGTGAGCATATGCTTTGCTATGCATGCATGCTCGAACATGATTTTGAACGTGTGACTTTCAAAAGTCTCACTCCTGACGTTGAGCGCGCATCCGCGCACGATTCGTATTCAGCCTGAGTCAAATCAATCACATAGTTCATTTTCATTTCATTTCGCACCACTACAGTCATTATCATCACAATATTTCCGAACGAACTATCGAGATTCTTGACCTTTGACCGAACTCGATGACATTTTGACATTTCCGTCGAATGGTCGTACGGGACGGGAGCAACGTACATTTTGATAGTTTTATTTTTATTTTGAACGTATAAAGTAGAATTCGGAGGATATTGTAAACTTTTTCTATATTTTAAGTTGTGATAATTAACTAGCATGGTCTCGTCGCAAGTGTTTTACGTGGCTGTGCCGATTTCAGTGGTTGTCGCGATTGGTTTACTACGCAAGTGGAGGTCTAGGAATTGGGCGAAATGCTTGAGCAATACTTGTTTGAGAGGCAAAACGTTTATAATAACAGGTGCCAACAGTGGTATTGGCTTGGAGACTGCCAAGTCGCTCGTTAAGAGGAAGGCCCGAGTGATATTCGCTTGCCGAGACATCGCTAAAGCGAAGCAAGCTATCGCTGACATTAGACAGGAACAGCCAAGTGGAGGCGAACTGGTAAGTAAAAAAACTTACTACGATGCCTATAAATAAGTTCTTTATATTTTTTCCCAATAGCCGTGGTGGTCCAGTGGCGATTAATCTTGCCTGCCGCGCAGGAGGCGATGGTTTGATCTCCGTCCAGGCCGACTCGTACCAATGAGTTCTTCGGAATTTATGTACGATTTGTAACACCACTGGCTTTTCGGTGAAGGAAAACATCGTGAGGAAACCTGCATGCTTCAATTTCGAGGCATGTGTTGTACCCACTGTCCATTATAAGTGGCGACGGGCTCACCTCCCGTCACACAGGACAGAGTTTTGGTACTACTGGTGAAACGTGGATGTTCTGAGGTTTCAGAATATCTCTGACTACCTGTACTAATTTAATAAATTTGGTATACCTACTTCCATAAATTGATTACCTGATGACCATACCTCTGATAAACCTACAGGGTGTTAAGGTAAACAGTTGCATTACTTATATGGGTAATTGTACTCATGATACTGAACAACTTTCCCAAAGGAAGATAAGGGAAATTCAGAAGAAAATT
The DNA here is from genome assembly GCA_963924505.1 of Agonopterix alstromeriana. Taxonomy (NCBI): domain Eukaryota; kingdom Metazoa; phylum Arthropoda; class Insecta; order Lepidoptera; family Depressariidae; genus Agonopterix; species Agonopterix alstromeriana. The sequence goes on along the minus strand of OZ004665.1, from coordinate 4,089,391 downwards.
TTTTTTAGCGAATTTCCTATGGGTTTCTTAGGGAAAGTTGTTCAGTATCATGGGTAAGATTACCCATTTAAAGTAATGCAATACCCTACCCTAACACCCTGTGTAATAGCCGAAAAACGACTTGGCAAAAAACTTGACTGTACAGAACAAAATTTAAGCTAAAAATTTGTGAGTTTTCTATTGGTTTCTTTGGGAAAGTTGGTCAGTATCATTGTGACAAATTCTATTCTATTCTATGTCTGCCCCCCTAGACAAAGTGACATTCTATCGGCGTTCACGCTAGTAGAAAATGACAGAATGTATGGGTTTGACATTAGCGATCGTCAAAATGTTTCGATCGCTAAAGTCAAATCCATATATTCTGTCATTTTCTACTAGCGTCAACGCCAATAGAATGTCACTTTGTCTAGGGGGGCAGATCTGACCCGGGTAGACCTTACTTACTGATATGTTTATTCCCCAGATTCCTATGCAACTGGACCTCGCATCATTTGAATCAATAGAAAACTTTGTTGAAATAATAAAAGCGGGTTTCCACAAGATAGATGTACTAATAAACAATGCTGGCGTCGTTGTACCTATAAACCGAGATGAAAAAACTAAGGAGGGCTTTGAAATCCACCTCGGTGTTAACCATTTGGGACACTTCCACCTTACAAACTTATTAGTGGATCTGCTGAAAAGAGCTTCACCTAGCAGGTAACATTACTTACGAGATGGTTTTATAGCCTAGTTGGTAGTGACTAGTTACACACCCTGGACATAAAAGTAAAATTAATGGATTACATGAACATTTCAAATGAGAAAAATTATTCAAAACAAACGTCAAATACCTAAGAGGAAGGATCTCCATAGAGTCCGCATAAATTAACGATTGTAGTTGGTCTCTTTTGTCTTATGACATACCTTTAATAGTAGATGGAGATGGAACTATAGATATTTGTTTATGCGGCTCTCCACTTTTTTTTGAGCTAGTGTGTGTGAAAAGTGACCGTAAACATAAGGTCATATGTCACTCGGTGCCTTTTGTCCATACTACTTGACACCACACACTCAAAACTAAACGTCAAAAAAAGTGGACACTTTACAATTGGTATGGCTCACTCTAGTCTTAAAGAGAGATCCTTCTTCTTGGTCAAATACATACAAAGTTGACATACCAAGTGTGCTACTTTGTATGGACCAACTGTGCTAGTTGTGTGCTTCAACTAAACGTTCTTGGGGCCTATCCATTAATTTTACTTTCGTCTAAGCCTGGACATATCACACAAATAGGCTCGCACTGAGAAGAAGAGGCTAGCACAAGTTTACTGAGAGATTGCGAGTGAGAGAGGAATACACTACACCATACTGTCATACACCTCCCATGCCAACAAGAAGGGATGAGGTCAAAATAGGTGGAGGCAGGGGGTGTCGTAACTGTACGTAGGTACTCTTTCCTAAACTGTGGTAGTGATCCAGCATGCAGAGCCAATAATTGTGGGTACAAATCCTGGACAAAGCAAGTAGGTATTTGTGGGAAGAATTTAATTTTATAATCCAAGTTTTTAATGTATTAATTATTTCAAATTGTTACCAAGTCTAGGCTAGGTTCTGGATCTTTGATTTGAACTGGATGATCTGTACTGACATGTTCAAGAAAAATCTAATATCGTTTTTACGATTTGGTTTGGATGGAAAATAAAATGAGCCTTGCTTGTGAGAAGGCTAATGAAAACATTAATTACTTTAATGGCCGGCAAATCTTGAGCGTGGCCTTGATTGTGCAGAAAAAAATGTTTAGGGATACCCCTCATTTCTCAAGATGTTTGCCGGGTATCTATCAGTAGAACTCAGAAAGGCTACAAACAAGTACATAGTATCAGTTTTTTCAAAAAAATTTTTAAATAAAGTACATTTCAATCATTCATAGTTAAGCATACTTCCACTTTATGCATTTATCTATGAAAGCTTAGTGGATGTAGTTACTCAACAATTTGACCTTATTCTATATCATGATTGTTTATTACTCATAATAGACCGTTAATTGCTATTTCCCTTGATATAGTTTAACACTCTCATAATAATTAAATTTCAGAGTTGTAGTTGTGTCATCCACTCTCCACGAGAAAGGGAAAATCAACTTTGAAGACTTGAACTTGAGGTCTGATATTGAACAAGCGAAGAAAGGTAGGGCTGATTCCCGCCACAACCCCGGGTACAGTAACTCGAAGCTGATGAATGCTTACTTCATGAGAGCGTTGGCGGATAAACTGAGGGGTTCGGGGGTAGATGTGAATGCTTGCTGCCCTGGATTCTGCTACACTAATCTATTCAGGTAAGATTCTTGACTTTGTTGAGTATCAGACTAGATAAAAGTACTTATCATAGAAAGTTGGGACTGTACACACGGCAACACACACTCATTAAGCTATACAAAACCAAAATAAGCTGGCCGCACGTTGGGTGAATAATATATGTCGTCGCGCAGCCAGCTTATTTGGTTTTGTATAGCTTGATGTGTCGCCGTGTGTACATACGAAATACATATTTGCAAAAAAAGTAATTGAGAGATTATGGATATAATGTAGTATAATGCATTAAAATCAATTTTAGAATTTTCTGTCTATTTGTCTGTTATGTACACTTAAAAACTACTAAACCCTTTAGGATGGGGTTCTTTTCAACATCATAGTTTCGATTAAAATTTAATTTCCATTTCGTCACAATCGGTTCATTCAATCAATAGTTGTGAATTAACGCTTTTGTTCTACTTTGTATTTCAATTGTCTGCTACACGTACGAAGTCGCGGGCGCCACTAGTTCATAATGCCACATCATCACAATGACAAGACATTATTATGCCGACTTTATTAACATTATATATGTAAATAGTTAATTAATTACTGATATTTAAAAACCAATGAAAATTATTACGCATACACATTTCGAGTGAGCACAAAGTTTACTATAATTACCAACAATCTTTATAAACATGCAGTCATAGGCACATCTTTAGCATATAAGTGACAATCCTTTCACCTACAAAAGCACTGCATTTGAAATCCTATCCAATATCCATTAATCGCCTCATGTCACACGCATTGGAAGAAATTGCCCCGCAAGACAGTCGCAGACAAACTTGTCGAACTATAACATTCTGCAGTATCCGAGAAAAGAGGCAATAAAAAAGCGTGATCGATGCGTGTGTAATGTAATAGGCCACTGACAGGTCATCGTCATTGATAGTCGGTCGTAAATAATGTTGACTGAAGATAACATGCTGTATTTAATCCAATTTTTGGATAACTATCTCTACACTATTATGAATTAAATGAAGTATTTATTGTTCCTTATCTTTATCTTAATGCTCTTTTATTAGCATTGCATATGCATCATTTACACAGTTATTATTAAAAACAAAATAATAAAATGCAATCAGAACAATAAGACAAACATCTACCTATATTATATCTATAAGTAGGTACTTATAAAAGAGTTCCTTGCCTCGAAGAAGCGTTTTATTTTCCAGAGAAAGGCTATTCAGTTTGATGTAAAAGCTGCTACAGTAATAACACTTGTAAAGCAACTGCAAAATAAACCTTATCTTCTAGTCGTCTTTTATAACATACGACAACTATGGAAATGAAATGTATTTTTTGAAAATGTTTGTTTCAGATATTCAATAAGGTGGTACCACTATCTTGTCATGGCTCCAGTATTCCTTCTATTCATGCGATCGGCCAAACAAGTTAGAGTTTTTATCATAATTTACACACGGCGACACACATCAAGCTACGCAAAACCAATATAAGCTGACCGCGTGACGTTATACATTACTCTACCAACGCGCGGTCAGCTTAGTTTGGATTTGCGTAACTTGATGTGTCGCATATTATGTTGTCGATTTATCATCAATTAACTACTCGAACATGCAATATATAACCAATAGGTCATAATATTAGAATACAATTTGATAAGTGAAATTGAAAAAGCCGTGGTGGTCCAGTGGCGAGTAACCTCTGCCATGCAGGAGGCGATGGTTCGATCCCCGTCGTGAGGAAACCTGCATGCTTCAATTTCGAGGCATGTATTGTACCCACTTTTCAATTCAATTCAATATAATTTTATTCAATATAGGAGCTTACAGCACACTTATCAAACGTCAAATCTTTTTTAAAGCTACCACCGCGTCGGAACGTGTTGTCGCTGTAGAGAAGATGCGGCCAGAAACTCTACAACATAACACGGCTTAATAACTATTACAATATAAATTCTTAAGCTAAAGTTATGTATACAATAATACATAGTCTATTTAATAAAATAATTGATACTATACAGTAAAGTAAATAAACTATAAGCTAGTGACCTCAGACCCAAGCATTTTGATCATTTAAATAATCATCCAGTTTATAATATGCTTTCTTACAGAGGACTTTTTTGATTTGAGTTTTAAACATGTTTTCGGAAAGATTCAAAATGGTCTCGGGGATTTTATTATAACAACGTATACAGTGACCCATGAAAGACGTGTTGACCCTACTAAGCCGAAAGTGTGGAGATATCAGTTTATTTTTGTTTCGAGTGTTGTAATTATGGACATCACAATTTTTTGGAAATAACGACAAATTTTTTCTTACATATAAAATGTTTTCATAAATAAACTGTCCATAAACTGTTAAAATATTAATTTCCTTAAAAAGGTCGCGAAGCGAATCACGACAGCGCAGACCATATATTGCTCGAATTGCCCGTTTCTGTAGGATAAAGATTGTCTCAATGTCTGCAGCACGACCCCACAATAAAATACCATAGGACATGATACTATGAAAGTAACTGAAATATACGAGTCGGGCTGTTTCAATATCAGTTAGTTGTTTAATTTTTCTGACTGCATATGCTGCAGAGCTTAGCCTACCAGCTAGAGTTTCAATGTGGGAACCCCATTGCAGCCTAGAGTCAATCGTTATTCCCAAAAACACTGTATTATCAACAAAATCTAGACTATCTCTGTTCAAAGTTACTTGGTTATCTACAATTGGTACATTTGGCAAAACAAATTTTATACATTTCGTTTTTTTTGCATTAAGTGCGAGATTATTTGCGTTAAACCAGTTCAAAACTTGTTGAAGGGTATCATTTACGTCGTCAAGTTTTTGGTCCTTCCTATTTACTTTAAAAATCAGAGAAGTATCATCAGCAAATAATACTATGTTCGACAAGTTTTGTACCATATGTGGCAAATCATTTATGTAGACCAAAAAAAGGAACGGACCCAAAATTGAACCCTGGGGCACGCCTGTTTGCACATGTGATCCAGATGATTTAGATCCGTTCACTAAAACTTTTTGGACTCTGTTTTTTAAGTAGGAGTCCATCAAGTCAAGAGCTGAGCCATTGACTCCGTAATGTTTTAGTTTTAACAGCAAAGTTTTATGATCAACGCAATCAAATGCTTTGGAAAGATCGCAAAAGACGCCTATCGCATTTTGGTGCTCCTCCCAAGCGCTGAAGATGTGCTGAATCAGAGTAACTCCTGCGTCTGTAGTTGAGCGTCCTTTGGTAAACCCGAACTGCTGATCATGCAGCAGTTTATTTAGATTGAAATGAGACAGCATTTGATTGAGAATAATCTTTTCGAAAACCTTGCTGAGAACTGGTAATATTGAGACAGGTCTATAATTGTTGGGATCATGTCTATTGCCTGATTTAAAGAGAGGTACGACTTTACTATGTTTCATAAGATCGGGAAAAGTACCTTGATCGATGCAGATGTTAAATATTGATGCCAAGTAAGGTGACAGGACACCAATGACAGATCCAAACAACTTAACCGACATACCCCATATATCTTCCGAGTTTTTAAGATTAAACTTTTTATAAACTTTAACAATTGTATCAGGGTCAACATGCCTAAATCTGAATTCGGAAGTGCATGCATTTACATTCTTTTGTAGTATTGTCTCGGCCAGAGCAGATGAGGAACCTAAAGACTCTGTAATCTTTACTGGAATGTTAGTAAAGAATGTTTCAAATTCCTGAGCTACTCCCGCCTCTGAACTGATAATACCGTGATCAGTTTGAATAGTTATGTCTGGATCACGTGGTTTTGTTTTGCCTGTTTCATGATTTATTACTTTCCAAACGGCTTTGATTTTGTTATCTGAACTCTTAATTTTTCTGCTAATGTGTAGTGATTTTGCTGTGATACAGACTTTCTTGAATGTTTTTGAATAAAGTTTTACAAATTCAAGAAACTCATCATTATGAGTATAGGTCTTTTTATCATATAGATCAAAAAGGGTTTCTCTACTTTTACGGATTCCTTTTGTTGCCCAATCGCTGAATTTAAATTTAATTGATTTTACAATATTCCGAACTGTGAAAACTTTGTCATATTCATTTTGCAAAATATTAAAAAACTCATTGTAGCATGTATTTGGGTCATTCTGCTGATAATATGGTAATGGCAATTTAAGTTGCAGTGTTTCTTTATATTTTTCTATTTTGTTAACAGTGGCAGGCCTGATTCGTATAGAAATTTTTGGTTCTATTTTAATGTCTGGAAAACTAACTGTTTGGCCACTATGATCAGACTTTAAGCAATTAATTACAGATTTATCGACAAAATCACAGTTACAAAATACATTGTCTATGCATGTGGCAGTCGTTGCTGTGATTCTGGTTGGCTCTAAAAACAAATTTTTTAAATTAAAAGATTTAAAAAGGGTTATTAATCTACAACATCGGGAATCGTTTTCAAGCAGATTAACATTGAAATCGCCGCAAACTATTATGGATTTACTACTTTTAAAAGCCAACTTTAAAGCATCCTCCATCACAGATTCAAAAGTATTAAAGTTTTCGGCATTAGGGGGCCTATACACACTCAAAATTATGTGGTTCTCTAGCTCAATACAAGAAAGTTCAATATTACATTCAACCGAGAGCCTAACAATATCCTTTCGTTCTTTCACTTTTAAACTATTTTTACTAAATATAACTGATCCACCTCGTGTTGTTGTCTTTCGGTTGAGTGCACTAGCTATAGAATAATTTTCAAAACCGAACATCATTTGACTTTCTTGCAGCCAATGTTCTGTTAAACATAAAATGTCAATTTGAAATTTTTCCAAAAATAATTCTATCTCTAGTTCTTTGCCGGAAAAGCCTTCAATATTTTGATGAACTAATTTCAGGGTAGACTTTTCCTTTGTCTCCTTACTTAGTTTAAATCCGGAGATTGAAGCACCGTATCTATATCACAGCTAAATATAGTGCTATCCGAGGAATGCCCTACCGGCACGCTATCGGCTTGCTGACTACATGTCTCAACGGCAGCTAAGGTTGAGCTGGTGGTACATGTGGCGCCATCTAGCGCCACCGGCGAGGCACTACTCGTCACCTCCGTTGTCAATAAAGATTGTATACTTGCATTATTTACACAAGGTAATCTAATTTGTCTTGCTAGCAGTCTAGCAAGGATTTTTTGAAGGTACATTAACGTATCCTTCGTCAAATATTTACCACTAATAATTTTATTAGTGTCAAAGAAAGAAAAAACGTCGCTATGACGACATGTCAATTTGAATATAGAACTATTCAACAAGTAAATATGGTCATTTAGACTTCCCCAATGCTGGGAAGAATAGGGGAGTGCACAAAATATTATTTTTCTAGCCCCTAGTTTTGATAACAAAACAAAACTCTTTTCTATATCTTCCACCTGTACATCCGAACAATTTTGTATAAGAATTATTACATTTGTTGCACTATTACAATTATTATTTGCTATAATTTTTCCTACAATTTGGGGTAAGGAACAGTCTGGCATACAAAAGTTATTAACTTCATGACTGATTTTGCTATTTAACATGGGACCTAAACCTCTTCCTATATTATCAGAATAAATTAAAGTTTTTGGTTCTAATTCTGTTTGTGTGGTATGCGAAAGGTCACACGGATCCTCGGACTGTGACCGATCTGAACTCACAAGTGAATGAGATTGAGATTCAAGCAGCTCAATGTTTGCAGAGTGTATACAGTTGCAACTGTAGTTATTTACTAATGAGTCAAAACGTTGCTGGTTATAAGTACCCAACTCCAACAACTCATTAGCTGATCACTGTCCATTATAAGTGGCGACGGGCTCACCCCTTCGCACACTGGACAGTTTCGGTACTACTGGTGAATCGTGGATGTTCTGAGGTTTCAGAATATCTCTGACTACTCTACTCTCTAACTACTCGGGGAATATAGTCGTGAGCATATGCTATAATTTGATACCATCTCATACATGAAGTCCCATGTCTAAACTTTTATGTGTCTGTTATAAAAACACTTTCATATTTGACTAATAATTAGACAGTGTTTTTAAGACTTGGTACCTATTTTTGGCATTAGTTTTACTGTTGTGTACACCTGTTTTATTACTAGCTTATCGCATTATTATGCTTAATACCTGTTCATTTAAATATAAATTATTTAGTTTAAAGTCCAAACGGCACTTGTTCATAATGTCATTGAATTTTCAAGTTCATGTTTGCTGGTAGATAAGAATTGATAAGATGGTGTAAAATACACAAACGCAAACAGTGAGATAGTTGCAATATACTCGTATTACCGGTAGATTATGTTCTAGCTAGATAAATGCCGTGACGGCGAATGTTAAAAATAAATTAAATATAACGAATTCATTTGTACGGTCTATAAATCTGCTACGATTTAAGAGGATAGTCCTTGCAGCGAGGACAAACGAAGTTCTATACTATTTTCAATACTAATAGGAATATTTGTCGATGGGTCGATGGGACTATAGTGCGTCCAAGATTGCTTCGTGACTTTGACAGACGAGACGGTTTTATACGTTTTATAGTACTTTTTAAAGCTGTTTGAGCTATCTAAACTTTATAACACACTTAAAATATGCTTAATATGCTGACACTTTTTTAAGGGGATGATCAGACCATAAAACTGAACAACTTTCTCTATGGGACCAACATCGAAATCGCGAAAAAAAATCTGCCGTCCCATACATTTGGCTCCAGTAGGTTTGCAGTTTTGTATAGCTGATTTTTTTTTCGCGATTTAGATGTTGGTGCCATAGAGAAAGTTGTTCAGTTTGACGGTCTGATCATCCCCTTAAAAAAGTGTCAGCAAATTAAGAAGGTCCCTGTACATACAACATAAAATTAATGGTTTCAGAAAGTAAAATAATCGCTCTAAAACGATCTGCCAAAATCGCGGAGCTATCTTGGACGCACTATAATGTTATTTTCTTAATTTATTGATTACAGGGTTCTGAAACAGTGGTATACTGCGCGACGGACTACAGTATCGAAGGACACACCGGCAAGTTCTACCGCGATTGCGCAGAATATGCATCTAAATACCCCTTCGACAAGGAAGTCGAAACAAAACTGTGGAACGTCAGCGAAGAGATGGTGAAAGCGAGAAAACCTATTTCCTAAATTGAATATTTATTAACGGTTCTGGGGCGTAAATATATTTAGGGATTAGAGATTTGTGTAACTAGCATAGCATAATATCACATTCTTTCGTGCCTGTTGTGAATAGAGCTAAATGAAAATGCAGTGCTTAATGTTTCTTTAGGTTTAAAACTATGCCGCCGGCTTTTATCACGCGGGCATCATTTTCATTGTAAAGGCGGCCGGCGGAGTGTGTAGCAACCATAAGATTCAAGAACACAAACTTCTTTGAACAAATGTGCAAAACCAATGTGTTTACTCAATGTTTACTAATATCTACACCATTTATGGCTGGAGCGAAAACAAATAAGTACACCAGCCCCTCTAGTATGATTTCTCTACATACGTGCGGAAAAAAGGTCCTTTTCTATGTAGCTAAGGCGCGTCGCGCGCGTGTAGAGAAACCGTATTTGAGGGTCAGATTGCCAAAGACAAAGTATTTATTGATTTCAGCAGTTTGGCATCAGCCTCTATATCGCATTGCATTTTTCATACGGAATCTAGTCGTTGTGTAAAAACATTTTATACTCTATGTTTTAAAATTTAATAAAATATAATAATTAGCTTTATCTTTTTAATTCTTCCATTTGCATATCAAACAGTATTTGAATGATTCTCTGTTGGGCAACTAGTCTATGACGATAATTCAACTTGCGTATTTTTTGTGCAATGAGTACACCGAAGGTGCCGTATTCATCTGATTCGCTTGGATCCTCTGAACCTTCACCGGGGTCTATGCTGGGGGTGGCAACGGGTGTTCTACTCCTTTTAGGTTGAAGATGAAATGAATGTTCAAACTCATGTTCAGACTGGTCTCTCTCTGAATTGTTATCAGAATTTTCCGCATCTAGATCACGTTTGATAGCAATCCTCTTTTTAGATTTTTTGTTATCCAACTCCACAAACTCTATGCTGATTTTGCCGTCGTCAGGTGTGTCTACTTTGTTTTGTGCATCATCGTTTGAATCCTGAAAAGAAAAACAACAGCATTATAAGTATAGCTTTCTTAAAAAAACTGGTTGATGGTGCGTTTTTGCCTTCAATGAAGTGGTTTAACTGCTTTTAATGGAACTTTGCATTATTTACGACTGATACGATACAATAATAAACGTGGCTTACAGTCTTTATATTTTACAAACTGAAGTAAATTCTTTGAATACCATTTTCGTGTCATATCGATGTCTAAATTACTCTGAAGTAAATTCTTTGAATACCATTTTCGTGTCATATCGATGTCTAAATTACTTTTAAATGGTAGGATGGTTGGTCGGCAATCGACATATGCAAGTAGTGAATGATACTAGCGTAGGACTGTTAATGATGGCGTGAGAAACAGACATATTATCATAAATTATGCCCAGGGATTTATAGGGCTGATGATGATGGTAGTAAAACAACTACTTAATTAATTAAACAATAAAGGATTGTTTCTCTTTGATCCTAAGGCCTCGTTCAGGGATACGCGGTGCGCGGAGCGGGCTGCCAGAAACACAAACATACGGCGATGTATGAGAACGTTTATGCAGAAGCGTTGTCACACCACACGGGATAAATTGTCATAGATTTATTGCCCCGCGCTGCCCAACGTGGCGCGCGACGCCCCGCATCTCCCTGAACGAGGCCTCATAAGTAAGAGAGTAAGCAGTTACAGGTCGCGCAACGGTGTATGAGCCCTTCGACGAAAGTGGTTGTGTTGAAAGTGGCGTTCATATATAAACCGTTACGCGACCTGCATGCGCTCGCGTCTAGTATGATTTCTCTACATGGCGCGTCGCGCCTTTGCTGCATAGAAAATAACCTGTTCTAACTTATGAGGTCATTTTCTATGCAGCGAAAGCGCGTCACTGGCGGGTAGAGCAATCATACTAGAAGAGCATGCTATTTCCAATTCGTATAAGAAAATGTATAAATAACTATGGAGTTTATCGTTGATTTAATTTAATCAAAGGAGTTTATGCATCATTCGTATATGAATTTGAAAGTGAGATTCAAAAATAGCTGTTCTGTACTGCTGATCCTGCCTATGACAATGAGGATATATGATATAGAAGTGTCGAAAAACCGCCTTAAGGGTATATTATTGTTGGCGCGTTCCATACAAACAAAGTCTGGTTATGTTTTCAATACTAACCAATTAAAGTCAGTGAAATTTTTCAGAAACCATCTAGAAAGTAATCTCTATGCTTGTATCTTGTCCTATTTCCGTTAAAATTTATAGTTTTAAAGTTACAGTGCCTCAAAAATTTCCATACAAATCTTAAATTAATTCTAGCATTGAAACTGTATTGGTATATTTTAACGAAAATCGGAAAACGATACAAGCATAGAGATTTGTTTCCAGATTGTTTCTGCAAAATTTCATTGACTTTAATTGGTTAGTACTGAAAATATCACCAGACTTCTTTTGTTTGCAGCGCGCATTGATGCATTCAGTATAAACTTGTCTTAACCGCTCACAACCTGGCTATCAGTGGCAGCAGCTTTGGTATCTTAAGATAACAATAGATAAAAGATTGGTGGCTAAATAATATCGCGTCTCGGAGTTAAAGCACAAAACAGAGCCCGGCTTCGCCTTAATACATGTAGCATGTAGGTGCAGCCGGCGTGTGACTTGTATCATTGCATTGGTTCCATAGCCTTATCTTCTCATATATTTTGTTCTACAAAAGTCAGCTTAATGTAACAATTTAATGAAGATTCAGTCATAAGACTTGTGATGTTAAAGTTGAATTTAATTTGACTAGTCTTTTTGGTCACAATCACTTTCGAACTAAATAGTCATGCTATTTCTATTGGTTCTCTTTTCTGTGGGTTAGAGTAAAAGGTCCCTTTTGTGTTGGACAGCGACAAATAATGAACAACACTCACCCTGCTTTCATCATTTTCTGTTTCATCCTGAACAACAGAAATGTTGTCAAAGCCAATTGTGTTCAGAATTTTGATGTGTCTGTGGGCAATTTCTGGTACTTGAGCTGTATTTTCTGTCTGGACACGCTTCACTTCTTCTCTAGCTTTTTTCTTAAGATCTCTCCATGACTGAAATATAATTACATCAATAACAATCCTTATCTTTTGATCAAAGTGCTCTGATGGAAGCTCGTAACCATTTTATTTGTTTATAATTAGACAAAGCCGGCGACAGCCAGTGACCCAGGAGTGGCAAAACAATATATTTGGATTGTAGGATACTACAAAAATTCATTTTGTCAAGGTTTGTTAGTGTAGGGAAAATAAAATCTTTAGAGACGGGCTGCTTCCCAGCCTGTGAGCATTGCTACAACTGTATGCTTCAAAAGATAATTGGTAGTTGTAGCGAAGTTTCAGACCACCCAAATAGGGATAGTGAAAAAACAATATAGCAATGAGGCTCAGCAGTCGAGAAACATCAAACGAGCATGGTGTGTGCGATTCGGGGCATCGGCATTGAAGTTGTTTTGGGTGTTGTCAGGACACGCTCTCCCCGGCCTCACACCATGCTCGATTAATCTATTGATATCACAACCGCTGGGCATCACCACTATATTGTTTTTCGCTATGATTATGGTTATGTATGTTGTATGTACAGTCATGAGGAAAAGTGCTTCTCCCAAAACACTGTTTAAATCATCTGCAACAGATGTTAAGGCTGATGATGATGGTTATTGTATATTTTTTGTACAAGTTCTTGATTTTTGACTTAGGTAGATCTAAAACAGGTACCTAAAGACAACTGTGCAGGTTGTTCTTTTAGGTAAAGGTTGAAGGAGTTAACTTATTAGCAAGTAAGCTATACTATAGGGTCCTTCTTAATATGCTGACACTTTTTTAAGATTTTTTTTTTTTTTATTCTTTTTTTATATATATATATATAATGATGATCGGACCAACTTTCTGTATGGGACCAATGTCGAAATCGCGAAATTAAAATCTGCTGTTCCATACTAAACTGAAATCTTACTCAACCTAATTGTATGGGACAGCTGCTTTCTTTGTCAACATTGGTCCCATAGAGAAAGTTGTTCAGTATGATGGTCTGATCATCCTCTTAAACAACTGTCAGCATATTAAGTTGGACCTTATGTATGACAATTAATATTAAAATTGAGACCCACATGCATCCACTGGTCTATAGTCTTGTCCGGCCCATGTTGTCGGAGCAAGTTTGCCAATTTCTTCCATTCTGCCTGTTTCTTTTTAGCATTTAGCGGGCTAGCAAATTCGCCATCGTTATTTGCAAAGTCTACATGAGTAGACATATAGTCTATCAAGAATTTTATTTGTGCCGCTGTACTTCGAGTACTGGAAAATAGAACGATAAAAACAAATATGTAAAAGTTAAAAAGTAGGTTAAAGAAAGCTACAAGGTAAAACAAATAACGCTTACACTTTCCTCTTCTCCATTTTCTTCGGATATAACGTGTAGTACAATGGAAACATAAAATTGTAAGTAGCTTTTTTGAGATAAAAGTTAGCACAAAATACAAGGGACTCGCTCGAAACTTTAATCTCGTCCGAGAGCGAGAGAAGCCATTTTGTCGTGTCTAGTTGTCAAAATTGGATATCTTTTGTCGTTATCAAACTTCGCAGTGATGTGACTCAATGACTCATATCAATGAGTTATCAGTTCTAACAAAAATCAGAAAAAATATATTTAGTTGTTTCTTTATGTTATTATTTATTAAGTATAATTTAAATAAATTTTTATTTTACTTTTTATACATTTCCCGCTGGTAAGTACCTACATGCATTGGTAAATAGTGAATCAAATCTTAACTCTAATCAAATGGAGTCAACACTAAACAGACACTGGTTGAAATTGACGAAAAAATCTTGATGGATGCTGAATAAAATTAAGAACAAATTGTCTTTTATTCGAATATTTCCATTATGGCTTTTATAATTATTTTTTGCATAGGTATCAGCCAGTATTAAAAAAGATACATAAATAAAATCTCTTTATTTTTTTTAATGGTAATTTCGATCGTAGGTCATCTTTAGAAAATGAGACAGGCATACAGGGTCCAGTAGCGTAGCGAGGGAGGGGGGGGGGGGGGGGGGTGGGCAAATGCCCCAGGCGGCACTTTACTAGGGGCGGCCAATTCGGGAAAAATATAGATCGATTGAGCTTATAACCAATTCGTATATCCGAGAAAAGTCGAGCTCGCTTCGCTCGCTCTAAGGTTCGCTCGTCTCTGAATCTCGGCCTAAGTTTCTGTTTTAATTAGCGTGTCTGCACTATACATAATCATAACAGTTCTGACCACAGATAAGACGTGGTGCTAATAATGTCGAGCTTGCTACGCTCGATCCGTAGCTTTTACTAAGGTTACTTTGCACATGTTCTGTACGTAAAAAGCTCTAGCTCTAACCGATTCGTACTGAGTAGAAAAGTTGAGCTCGCTCGAAGTTTCTATTTTTGCATGGTTAAACCAAAAGATGTCGGACCACAACCGGAATAGATGCGGAATTTTTTTTTTTAATAAGGGTCGGGCGGCAGAAACCCACGCTACACCACTGTTACGGAACACTAATTTCCCGAGTCCCTACTCGCACTTGGCCGGTTTTATAACAGTGTTGTTAAGTATATCTCTATCCCTTTCCAGTAGGTATACGTGCTCAGTTTGTCTAAATAATATTTAAAAAAAAAACTATAAATAGGCTACTTGACTTCTAGTCAAATCAGCTATCAGACGTCAAAACTTGCACTTTGTATGAAATTTGTACTCAATGCTGAGTTGTGACGTCATCAACATTTCATTACTTTTTAAAGTTTATCTTGTTATTAAAAATAGTATTCAAGCTAAAAACTCAATGAAAATGGGAGTTTAGCGATATTATCGAATCTTTTTTTTTATTGAGAAGATAAGAATAAATATATTGTATGTAGTCAAATACCCAATTCTTCTACGAATAGTAGGTAGGAACACTATTGTGAAAATTTTGACTCCGACCGAACGGTATTTTTACGTTTCTATGGGTTTTTAACATTACACAAAAAATAAAAGATTTTGTATGCAACAAAATTATATTTCTGTAAAATTTGTAGGACACAAGCTAATTCGACAATCTTCTGGGATGCTATATTTTTATTCCACACATTAACCCCTAGGTATACCTAAGGTTTATTTCCTTATTTGTGTTGGTAAATAGTTACTAATAAAATTAAAATGTGTGATATTAAAAATAGCCCACTCAATCTTTTCAAATCTATCATTTTAGCACAACAAAACACACGTACGGTCAGCAACAACATAAAACGAACAAAATAAAGTTTCCATCGACTTTTGATGCTGGCCATACCTAACTACTTTCAATTTATCTGGTGACATTTTTAAACAAAAGATTTTAATAACAGAGTTTTGCAAGCTTTAAAAGGCTTCCTAATGCCATCCAAGCTCTCGCAACTCTTTAACATAAAAATGATATATGAAACGTGCACTGACGCTATTAAATTCCTTTTAACTTTAAAACACATTTTCAAAAACATTTTGTATATCCAGGGTTCTTTTTAATATGCTGACACTTTTTCAAGGGGATGATCAGAGCATCAAACTTTCTCTATGGCACCAACATCGAAATCGCGAAAAAAAATCTGTTCTATACAAATCTTCAATCCTCCTTGAGTCAAATGTATGGGAACGCTGAATTTTTTTTTGCGATTTTGATTTTGGTCCTATAGAGGAAATTGTTCAGTTTGACGGTCTGATTATCTCCTTAAAAAAGTGTCGGCATATTAAGAAGGACCCTGTATATAGATCACGACCAGTTTTTAGTATGGAAGTCCCGACTCTTACAACGTAGTGAGTTACATTCTCTTTGTCATCAAGTAGTTACGCGGCCACTATTTCAGCAATAACAACCCAAATAATGGGCGATTTTCTGAAAGCCATTTAAAAAAGAAAAATTCGTTCCAAATGGCTCGAAAGATGGCGTTGATGCAAGATGGATGTGCAACCTTGCTGTTGCTGTGTAAAAATTGTTTATTTTAAAAAGAGAGAAAACTCATGTTTTCCTTATTTTTAAATTAAACAATTTTTAGGAATTTAATATACAACGTGTTAATGAATTAACGCAAAACTAGAAAGTAGTTTGTTATGAATCAAGAGCAGAATCGAATTATAAATAATGTTTTCAACATAGGTAATTTTTATCAAAATATTAAATAATTTGTTTGGAAAATTTAAAATTTACTGAACTCGATCTCAACCCACAGCACGGACACTCACCCTACTTACTTCCAAAATAAGATTCTTAAAATGTATCCACGAGCACACTACCTCTTTCATTCATTGCTGAAATGATAACAAATTATTTTTGCCTCAAAACTTAAAATGTGAATAACTTTAAATTTTAACTATCATAATAATGAAATTATTGTTTCAATCTAATTATTTTCTTATAAATCAGTTGGGGTGTATTAGGTTTTGCGCTTATTCATTAACACGTTGTATAAATAGTTAATTTAAGGAAAACATTAAAGGACTTCGACGACGAATGCCTACGACTCAGTGACATGCATGTTTTTTTAGGGTCCGTACCCAAAGGGTGAAAACGGGACCCTATTACTAACTACTACTTTTTGGAGATTTCGATGTTGGCTCCATAGTAAAATTTGTTCAGTTTGATGGTCTGAAGCACCCCCTAAAGGCTCCAACAGGGTTTTTTTTGCCTGCCAGGTTACGCCACTAAGGCTTGGCTTGCACCAAAGAGTATTTATGCTTAAACATGTTTAAATCTGATTCTGTGACCTGCCATTTGTATGAGCAGTGTGAAGGATCGAACTATCACTAAATATGTTTAAGAGGATATAATTCAGAGCGCGCTCCATACAAACGTACTATGGTGATATTTTCAATACTAACCAATTAAACTCAATGAAATTTTTCAGAATGAATCTAAAAACTTTCTATGTTTGTATAGATTCAGATTATCGTGAAAATGTATTGTTTGAAAGTTACAGTGCCTCAAAGATTTCCATACAAATCTTAAATTAATCCTAGCATTGAAACTGTATATTTTAACGAAAATCTGACTCCATACAAGCATAGATATTGGTTTCAAGATTGTTTCAGCAAAATTGCATTGACTTTAATTGGTTAGTATTGAAAATATCACCATAGTACGTTTGTATGGAGCGCGCTCCGAATTATATACCCTTAAGCCTAAATACATGTTGGTGCAAGTCGGGCTAAGAATAAGAACCCATTTTAGTTGTTCAAATATCATTTTCGAGTTTATTCCACCACGAAACACAATCAATAATTAATCATTCTACGTATAGAAAGACCAGATCAAAATAACTCGCCATTTGACAGACAAGGCATACTTAGTCGATTGTAGCGACTCCAAAGCATTTTTTATATAGTTCTTGTCAGGCTTTACAAGAAAACAGACTTGTTCCATAGAATTTCTAAAACACTATACGGGGTGTAAAAAAACCCTGTTGGAGCCTTTAGTGGGTACTTCAGACCATCAAACTGAACAACTTTCACTATGGAGCCAACTTCAAAATTGCGAAAAAAAAAATCAACTGTCCTATGCATTTGAGTCGAGTTGGCAGTTTTGTACGGTGTTTTTTTTTTAGATTTAGATTTTGACTTCATAGTGAAAGTTGTTCAGTTTGATGGTCTGAAGCTCCTAAGCTGAAGGGTCCAACAGGGTTTTTTTACACCCTGTAAAGCGGAATCTCCTTTCTGCCTCAAATTTAGTGTCATAAACACCTATTTCCCTCAGCCCATAATGCCCCGCTGTCGCCAACGGATGCCCCTATGGTTATTACATAAAATAATTAATTTCTTATGGCTTTTATTTTAATTTATATTTTATAGATACCGTTTCTATAAATTGTATTTATAGATACGTCATGTTTTAACGTGACCTTGAATGCGTCTGGCGCTGGAGTTTCATTTCTATAGTGTATTAATTATTCGTCAGCTGGTTCTAAGGTTGCCTTAAGGGCATTAGTGAAAAACGATCAATATTAACAAGTGAATAAGCCTTATATTTAATGGTAACTTAATAAAAGCTAGGCACTTAGTGAGAATCAGCATTAAAACTAGATATTAGTAAAAAAATAAATTAAGTAAGTAGATTATTAAGTTACATAGCGATTACTACTAAGTTATATACATAATACCGCTGTAGATATGTACAGTAAATTGAAATACATTTCAGAGGACGACTGTTAGGCCGAGATTCAGAGACGATTTTTTTAGTCTTAGCTCGAGCTAAGCAGGGCGAAAATGTATGGATTTTGACATACGGGAGTTCGAAATATGACTTAAAAATCGTCTCTGAATCTCGGCCTTAGAGTAAATATAACAAATCTTAAAAGCTGCATTCATATTCAGAATTCCGTTTTCATTTTCTAATCAAGTCGCCCCTCTAGTATGCTACATAAACAAAAATATCTGTCGTCTATGCAAACATGGACGAAATATATCGGAACAAAGGAGGGACTTTTCAGCGGTTCGGTTTATTAAGCATTATATAAAACAAGTGAGGTAAAAATTGTAATCTAAAATCATTTGCAGTTCTATATACTTTGAATAATCATAAATAAACAATAAATCGTATTTAATGGAATGTAAAATCTTTGGTTTTCTGGTTAAACTATACAAGGTGTTACAAAAGTAAATTAACATTTAAAACTTTTAAGGGGGTTGTTTAGACCAAACTCGATCGAAATCGTCTATCTTATGGTCTAAACCACCCCTTAAATGTTTATTTGTATTTTTGTAACACCTTGTATAATTCGGTTGGAATGTATATTCTTGGGTGGATTGGTGAAGCTATATAATTCGGTTGTCTTCCTCTATTTGGGTTCGGGGGTTGGGGGATCCTGATTAAATAGAAACTGGTTTAAAATGCAATTACAACAGTTCTGTAATTGTATACTTAATGACAAAATAAATGAGAATGACCGTGTAAGATCAGACTAACCTACCATTAATAGCCTTTTCTTGTTTAGCCAAAAAAGAATAACGAAGAAATTATAGTTAAAATGCATGGCACACTCGTGCATAAACGTCTTTTTGAGAAACAATGGTACATTTTGCTGAGATTTCAGATCATAAATATTAAAAAATGCAAGATAATCATAAAGCACAACCAAATTATCTTTTATAAACCTTGAATAGCCATCATAAAAAGTATCAAATGGTACGGAATGAAATCTACTTTTTCTTTACCACTATTGGCTATAGAATACATTCGTACTTTTCTCTCGACAACAGTCTTGTAAAAATCCTGTTACTACATTATTATAATTATGTTTCATCTTTTTTATAACACATGTGCAAACTACACTATACCTAAGAGTCATAGCACACAAGCGATTTTTGAGCGTAGGCGATATCTCAACTGCAATAGAACTACTTCGTAAGGCTGCTTTTCCACCAGAGATGTGCAAGGTAGCGAGGCGGTGAGCGAGGAAAAAATCCGCCAATGAGAGTGCTTCAATTTCCCAATGACGTGATCGAGCGATGGCGCTATTGGCGCTTACAGCCTTGCTACTGCGCACATCTCTGGTGGAAAAGCTGGATAAATGCACCGCCACGCCGTCGCTACTGAATCGCCACGATTTTTGAAGAGCGTTATTACCGCGACATCACAGCGATTCCGCCGCGACACTGATTGATCTCAGAAATATTGCAGCGATATCTCGGCGATACCGCGACGACATCGTTCTGTCAACGCTACGTGAATAATCTCACGACCGTAATCACTTTTGGGGTGGTCAGAAACAATGCTACAACTGCCAACTTTCTGTTTAAGAATGTAGTCGTAGTAATGCTCATATTTAGCAATTTCCGTTTCAGGATGGAATGACGTTCCGTCAACGCCTACGCTCAAAAATCGCTTGTGTTATTTGGCTCTAAAGTGCGTTGATTTCGCGATCATCGCAGCGTTCAGCGTTGTAAGCTTGTTCATGATCTCACTATATCATCATGATACTTGCAAATAAACTGATCCAGGAAATGTATTTTATCTTGCTAATATACATATAAAATAGTGTCCATATAGTTAGCAGCCTCACCAGCTCATTCGAAGGTTTTGACTAAGCCACGATTTAGTACCCAAAGCACAGATTTGGTGCTCCTGTATTTTAAAATATATTTGGGTAACTTACTGAGGCCGCTAGATAGACGTCTATGTGGCAGTCGCACTGAGAAATACTACATTTAGTGCTTCCTATATCCAAAATTTCATTAATATTGATTCACTACAAGCCGAGATATGATAGTGCATTGTTGAAGCTGCTAACTAGACGTTTCTTCCAACAACGATTCCAAAGAAACGGGTGTACATTTGAAACAGATATAACAATACAGATTTAGTGCCCGATTTGGTGACTCTCATGATATTTATGAAAAGTAGGATTTTCTTTTCTACTTCCCAAAAAAACTATACGAACTATACAGACACATAAAATAATAAAACAGCTAACTAACTCCGCTGGCTCAGTGACCCAAAGTGCGTCTTGGCCTTCGAAACGAGAGAACGCCACGCGAACTGGCTCTCGACCTTGCGTGATCAGATCACACAGGATCGGAAGCCAGTTCGCCAATTGCTGGCTTGAAGCTCACGTAGGTCAGCCTACACTACAAGACCCTCTAATATAAGAACAGGCTAGTTCCAAGAATTTATTTTTGTAATAAGCTAAGGTTGATGACACATCTGCCGAATTTACGCGACGTAATTTACGCGTTTACTAGGAAAAATGGTGCGTAATAGTGTGTCTTAGGTCGCGGATTACTGAATATCAAGTCATCACACTCAGTGTTATAGAGTAGTTTCTTCTGTATACTGACAATACGTACCGGTATATTGAAGATGTATTTTTTTAATTTTGGGACTGAAGTTTCACTGCCCGATATTTTTAGTAAAGGCATCACATTCCACTGTTATGGCGCCGTTGTTTCCGAAGTCTATCCTGAGAACATAACTAAGTTTCTTGGCCACACGCCACTTTCTGTTACTACTAAAGTGAGGAGTTGTCGCAAAAGTGTTCATAACGATGAACGCTGAAATGATCGCAAAACCTCGCTCTTAATTAATACTGGTGCCTCAAACCTCTCCTATTCCTACGTAAGTATTTACACTCCTTCGTATTAAAGGAAAATAGTTCATGTCTCGCTGAACCTAGAGCAGCAAGTCGCTCGGATGGTCGCCGCTGTGCTGGACCCGTGCAGAGTTACCACGTCGGGGTGATCCAGCATTCCTAATTCCTTTTCGGCTTTCTGCTCTAGTTCCACCCACCTGTAAAAAGTTAAATATTTTATAAGCAATTTTCGTGATGAGGGAACGATATCCTTAAGTCACAGAATGGGTTCCAAAAGATGGTTATCGACGTCGTGGAATACTCAGGAGAAGATGGAGCGATGACTTGAATACCTTTCAGAAGGGTTGGCCAGAGATTGCATTGCATAGGGAGGACTGAAGAAGAGGGGAGATCTTTGCCCAGTAGTGGGACACAAAAAGAGGCTAGATTAAAAAAAAATACTCACGGAACTCCCAGACAACTTATTTTAGTGTAAATTGCTTTGATAACGACCAGAAAAGACTGAATGCAGTTATTACAATATTTGCTTGACATTGAATGACGTAGCGTCGGTGGAATTATGCAGGTATCCGAGATATTACATAACAGAACGCAAATGTATGTAGATCGCTAGACAGGCGTGTAACTAACATAATATGCGCGGATTGTAGAATAAGTGTAATTAGCCCAAGGTTGCAGAAGATTCTATGACAACATTACATAAATACGGCTATGACATAGGTAAGTACTATCTATAAGGTAACGCCTTTTTCGCAGTGGGGTAGGCCAGAATGGTAAAAGGTAGGCCCTATGCGCGCTTATTATTAAAAGTTTAATTAGTCAACGCGCCCCGCTTAAAATAAATAAATAAAATATCATCTAGGTCATTTTCACACAAATTAGGTATCTACTATGTAGTCACATTTAAAGTGTCAGAATCTAGCCTGGACTTGTATTATGATGACTAGACAACGATATAGAATACATAAATATAGATACAAACATCCATGACTCGGGTACAAAATATTAATATTCATCAAAAGAATATTGGCCCCTTACGGGATTCGAACCCGCGCACCTCGGCACAGCAGACAGGTTCACTACCGACTGAGCTATAGGGGCGTCTAGAGGGATCCCTTTTAGCATGACAGAACAAATGACTCCTCAAAGTTCTGAGCGAGAGGCAACGCAATGGGTTGCATGCTAAACCATGGCATATATAAGGCATTCACAATATTAAAATCGCGTTCATTGCACATTGGTGCAGGCAAGTTAGTAAACAACTTGCTACATCTTTCAAGCCTCCCATTAGGCCTAGCTTGCTACGGTGTACCACGAAACAACAAAACCGTTATGCGCGCTCATTGTGACATGCGTAAAGTAACAAAGGTATCACGAGATTTCTCGAAGGCGGTATGCTAGGTCCGGCCTTTAACTTACCTAAGAAAAAGATGATAGAGAGAATGGACAACATTTCATTATAGAAAAGGTACCAACATTCAAAAACCATTTGCAGATTATGTCATTAAAAGCTTACTTATACAGGGGAAATGTTCAAAATAAATCGAAATCGCGAAAAAATTCATCAGCTGTCCCATACAAAACTGCAGTACCTATTCGACTCAAATGTATGGGACAGCTGTTTTTTTTTCGCGATTTCGATTTTGGCTCCATAGTACAAGTTGTTCAGTTTGATGAGTAGAATACATGCTGAAGTTGTCCGCAGTGATATAAAATTTACCCTGTATAAAAATTACAGATTCTTCTATGCACTATTCTCGAGTTATTCAAAAAAATTACGAATTGTACGAGCCACCCAGAACGGTTCCGACTCAAATAAGAAGCCTTAGACATAAAAAAAAATAGAGAATTACCTTAAAACAGCCAACGAGAAGGCTTCCATAACATTGTTGTCGTTCTTGGCAGAAGTTTCTATATACGTAGCTATTTTATTTTCGTCGCACCAATGTTTCAGCTGGTCGTAGGATACTTCTCGGTCTTTGGACGATACATCGGACTGGAATAGAGTAAAATTTAACTATTAGCTGCATGCTAGAAGTGTCTGATATGACCAGTTTGTCGCCGACTTTTAGCTGCATGCTAGAATTGTCTTATTATCACCAGTTTCTCGCAGAGTAAATTTAATTGCCTTAATAAGTACTTAGGAGGTACCTAACTAACTGCCAGTTGCACATACGTTCATTAATGTTAATGCTCCATTAAATCTCTTGCTGTCACTTTTTGTCTTGTTGACATAGTAAAGGCGTGGCAAGAGATTTATCTTTAATGAACGTATGTGCAACTGACCGTTAAGAGTTTGAACTTGAAGTATTCCAAAAACATTGTAAAAATCTATTATGCAGGCTGTAAAATTTTTATATGTTACATAATTAACTTGTCCCCCCAAGATATACTGAACAACTCTCACTAAGGAGCCAACCTCAGGAAAGGCGAAAAAAATCAGCTGTTCCATAGCAAACTTCTACGGCGCTACTAGATTCTATTTATTTTTTCAATTTTGATAATAAGTTCCAAAATACATATTTTAACGTAAGCTACTTGGCTTTTTATTATGAAAACAATCATATAACAGCGATGACCGAACAGGGATTCGAATCCAGGAACTCTGGTTTGGCAGTCAGGCTTGTTAACCAACACCGATCAATCGGGTCGTCAAAAATGATATTCGTTAATATTACAATTACGAAATATCAGATTATTGAACACCTGCATAGCAGCACAGTTCTAGGCTTGTGGTCACTTTCAATACATACACAATATGTATGAAGCAACATTGTATCAGCCACAGCGTTACATACAATGTGTCGTCGTCCGTCCTTGTCATTACATGTGCGAGGTGAGGTTGCAAAATAACACTTACATAATATATTTTACAACTACCCTATGCCTGTATCTCTGCCTGGATAAAGTAATCTTAAATGTAGCTTCAAAGTATCTAAAACAAGTTTAGTCGCGCTGCAATTCTGGCGGAGTACGGACGCGCGTGCGTATCGACGCGTTAGGATTGCACGTGGCTCCTCCATTTTGTGAACTCTTTTGTGTTTTATCCTTAAAACAATCACTTGAGATTATAACCTACTTACATTGGCAAAACTGCCACTCTAGACTTAATAAATACTACTGATCATTTTCCTTCATATACTATCTACATAACGAGACATTGGCTGAATTGTGATAACACATCGGATGCCACTAAACAAGAATTGAATTGAATCTAAAACAAGTTGCAATTAAGTAAGTTATATCCTGTAGGATCCCACTGCATGGCAAAGGCATCTCACGAATAAGGGTGAAAGGGAGTGGGCCTCGTATGAGTATCCCACGCGAGCTCAGTGCGGATTGGTGAAGGCAAGTTTAGTGGTCAACATGCTGTCAGAAAATTCAAGCCGCCTTAAAAACAACCCAAAACCAATATTTGACTCATCGTCATTGGTAAAACCTAGCATATACCAGACTCTAATGGTAAAAGCACGAAAGGTCGTCTCATTTTTTATAAAAACCTAAGGGTGCGTCCACATCTGGCGAATGCGCAGCTCGCGAACTGCTGGCGAACTGCACACGTGCCGTTACTGCAATTGCTTTGAAAAATTTAAAGAGGCGCCTTTAGGGCAACTCACGAAAGGCGTGAATTTCGCGCGCTTACAGTTCCGTTCGCTTTCATACTGTGAGCCTCAGTTGTTGGGGAAATAATCGGGAGCGCGCGGCTCTTGCGCCGCTGCTTGCGATTCTCCAGATGTGGACGGACCCTTAGATTTACCAATATTCGGGATTTTACAGTAACAATAAAAAGTCACAATCAACTCAGTTACCAAAGAAAACCAAACCCCTAATAATGTGTGCCCAAAATGTGACGATTTATTAATAAAATAGTCACGCAAGTCAGGTCAAAATAGTAACCTATATAAGTTTGTAACTAAACATGAGGGGTAGGTACTTGCGTGACGAAAGGTAATTGTTTTGGTTTGATACGTTAATAATTTTGTATGTTTAATTTTCCTTTTGAAACTGTGTTTGTGGTTTGTACAGAATCTATGACTATTCCACGTTTGAGGAGTAGTTTTTTGTTTGCGTAAATTGTTCTTGACTATTCACACAACTAGATAGTTAAGCAGTATGAAAAACATGGTCAATTCAAAATAGGTGCAAGGAAAGAGCCTACCCGAGTGACGAAAACCGAGTTCGTCTGGCGCACCCTGGGCAGTCAGCCTCGATACAACCATCGCTGACCGGCTAATCGTTACACTACAGCGTGAGTGATTGTTATACGATATGACTCATGCTGACACAAAAAGAAGAAGAATTCAAAATAGTCAAGATTACACATAAAGCTCTACGGAACGAGCCTTAGGAAAATGAACTTTTGGATCCGACCTTGCCACGTCAAATTCGAGTCTTGCTAGTGGCGGTGGCTGATGAGCTGGTTACGGAAAATCTCTAGCTACGCCAATGGTCAAACCCTATTTTAATCGTAATCGAAGGCTTAAGCCTGCAATCTACCAATGCAGAGCGGAGCGGACCTCTGTAAAATCGATTGCTAATTGTCCTTGCTTTACAGAATCAAGCTATTTTATTGGTTGATTTTACAAATCTCCGCTCTCCTCCGCTTTGGTGGATTTCTGGGCTTGCGCAAAAATGTGTGTAGTAAATACTAAAATATGACTTGTCCACTGTTGACTTGATCAGGCATGTCTCACTCTACAGTTCAGGTACGCTTGACGGCGATCCCCAGCGAGTGGTGAATGGCAATAGGTTAGGTATACCGTGTAAACTTCTTGGTCAAATCTCATTATGAATTGCCGCCATTTTGTGAGTAGTCAATGCGAGACTTGAAAACCCTAGCGATGTCACGCTGTTAGCGCGTGTAACAATGAAAGAGGGAGACTATGTAAAGGAAGTTTTCATGTCTAATGACTCGGTTCATTTTTGCTTGCACGCGCGCCGTTTTGACGGTTGGTAGGTTATTCGCGAATTGTACAATAGGACGGTTGCGAATAACTTTGCACCTTATTGCCGTGCAGAGAGAGTCGCTATTTATTTAAATCTGTTTTCGAAGTGACTTGATGTTGCCTTAATGCGCTCATAGGATGTTGAGAATAGTCATTCATTCATTTATTGGTTGCTTTCATGGGTACTATCCGCCGAGTAGAATTCTTTATCTTGTCTCTTTCCTCCACTACAACAAAATATGCAAATACGAACCTTATTGCCAACAACCATGAAAGGAAACTTTTCTATGCCATTCTTGACTCCAGCATAATGTAGAAACTCGTTCAACCACATCTTGATGTTGTTGAAGGAACTACGGTCATCGATAGCATAGGCCAGTATGCATACGTCGGACCCTCGGTAGAACGGTGTTCGGAGAGATTTGAATCGCTCTTGTCCCGCTGTGTCCCATACCTGCAATTAAACATATACTTTAACGCTAACGTTAAATAAGAAAGAGATACTGCCAGTTGCACGTACGTTCATTAAAGTTAATCCTCCATTAAATATCTTGCTAGTTTCTAATACGTCAACAAGACAAAAAGTGACAGAAAAGCGGTTTTAAAGTTACAGTGCCTCAAAGATTTCCATAGAAATCTTAAATTAATCCTAGCACTAAAACTGTATATTTTTACGAAAATCTGACTTCATACAAACAGAGATTAGTTACTAGATAGTTTTTTAAAAATTGTATTGACTTTTTTTGGATAGTATTGAAAATATCACCAGACTTATATTGTATGCAGCGCGCATTTACGCATTCGGAATAAACCAATAATTTTTTTAAACAATGTTGTCAATAATATTATTGTTGAGGTCTGTCAGGGGTCAGGGACGTTATATCACACACGTTCGGCATTATCAATGATAACAAAGAACGTGCAGGAAACGTGTATTGATTTCTTATAACTAGTGTTAATTACGACAAAGTTACCGATAAAAGTCGATAATGATAACTGATTGACACTATCGAAGCAAACACGCACACAAGCACATCTGGAGACCGATTGCGTTAATTTTAAACATCGAAGTTCTAATTCTAATCCAATTTCAGTTCTAATCACATTGCAATCCAATTACTATTCAACTGTGTCGAATTCCGCATCGCGTTAAACTCTATGTAACGGACGGCCCTTAACGTCTGAGCGATCTGTCAAAACGGCTCTAACGGCTGTCATGAGCTGTACCGCGATTAGCGCAATACCAAATGTGTCAAAAGTTATGGTTCGTACGTAGTCCAGTCACAGTTCAATCACCGAATATTTACCGCTTGCGGCCCTGTATGGTGGACCTAGACCATTCAAATACAGGGTCTTGATGTACAGGGTGTAAATTTAAATGCGATACATACTTTACGGAGCTCTCCAGACTATCAAACTGAACAACTTCTACTAATTTACTTTGAAATAGAAATATTCTTTATTGTGAATAATAGATATTTTTTGTTTGCTCACATAGTAAAAGTTGTTCAGTTTGAACAACTTTTAGGTAGAATCTTAGTTAAAAAGGGAATCTTAGTTAGGCAGGCAAAAACGCGACGCGCGAAAACCACGCGAGACAAGTGCTCGGGTCAGAACCTGCAACGTGACTCAATTTCACCCTGTATATGGGATAAACACGAAACCGTTATTACTTTGACTGTGACAATGTTTATGCAACTTGCAAGCAAATCACTTGTTAGTAAGAAATAATTTAGGTCTCAATGTCTTGTTCAGGTCTACTACAGTAAACAACTCTAATAGCTAATAATTAGTGGAAATTTTCATGATTAGATCTTGAGTAGATTGCATGTTTTCTCGCAATAATTCCAGAGGTAAATGTCAAATACATACTAACCTTTTCATTAAACATGCTACACACTATTATGCAAATCGGATCTTATTTGAATTGCCTACATCATTTCCACTTAGTTTAGTTACAAAAGCAATGTAGCTTTAATTATTGTGGCTATTTGTTACACCTTAAGTTGTAACAAATAGCCTTGTGTAAGTTACTGCCGATAAACGATCTGAGCCCCTAGACAAAGTATCTTTCGATTAGCGTTAACGACAGTAGAAAACATAAAAAGTATGGACTTGACGTATGGTGACGAAAGCAAACGTCAAAATGTTTCGATCGCTAATGTCAAATCCATACATTCTGTCATTTTCTACTAGGGTCAACGCCAATAGAATGTCACTTTTGGAGTCACGTTGCAGGTTCTGACCCGAGAACTTGTCTCGCGTGTTGTCCGCGCGTAGTGTTTTTGCCTGCCACGAGGCTCCGCATTCCTTAATCTCTTCTTGTTCTTTATCAAAAACAATCGCTGAGATTGGGATAGATACTCCACAACACAAACTACTTGACATTGGCGGAAATGCGGTGCTAACGCACAAGCAAAAAGTCCATTAATTATAAATAAATAAAAAAAAAGAATGTCACTTTGTCTAGGGGGGCTGCAGAGTTCGTAATTCGCAATATACGTTAATAGTTTTACGATCTTGATAATTAAGTATAACATTTATCAAATATTTAAGTTTCTAAGATTAAGCTCTGACCACAAAATCTCCAGCTGCTGTGTTAGTCACACAACCAAGGTTTTTTATTTTATATGATGTAAACAAGAGCTTTGAATAGAATTCCCTACATGCGAAAGGGGGATTTTTTCACAGGAAATCCCTTGATATATTTGTGACACATCAAACATCATTCATGTCGATATTTGTAGCGAATGTATAACACTACCTATACAATTAGCACAACACTCTTATATTTTAATTTAATGAATAGGTATTAAGAGTATTGTGCACTCCTATACAACTCATTTACCCATAATTATAAATGTTTTTACTATTGTATTTTACACGCCATTTTATCTTGAAAGCTTCAATATGTTAAAAGTAAGCCTTGCTAGAACAGCATGCAAGACAGCTGTTAGTTGTAGCAATGTTTCTGACCAGCCCAATAGGGAATAGCCGTGAGTGCCGTGAATTTATGTATGTATGTATTTTTCACAAAATAAACTAAGGTCATCATTCTCTTCAGACTGTTCTTTCGCGCGTACGAAAATGAGCCAAATTAGTATGAACGAACCTTGGCCATTAAGATTTAAAATATGCTAGACTATACTTCAAAGTTCATTCCAAATAAGGACGACAAGATTTTCCGATTCCTATTTAGCTTTCTGGCCAATTCTGATGACCAAATGTAATTAATTTATTGGATACATATACTGTCCGACATATCTTGGACGGCACAAAAGCTGTTCTAAGAATAAGTGAGAGTAAGTGTTTCAAATCTCTGTTTCTGTAATGCAAAACAGCATTAATATTTCGTTGCTATTTTGAATGGAGTATAGACAATTTTAAACGGATCGGATGGCTGATCTGCGTCTCTAGACCGATAGCGCTAGGTTTTGAGGTTTCAAAAACTCTAAAGTTTTTTGTTTTTTGCATATAGGTTCCGGACCATTTGCAAAACCTAATACATAAGTTTGTGTCATTTTAGGTACTTGCATAGGTAGAAATTTAGGTATTTGTATTTTCGATCAGTATTGGACGAAAAGAAAATCATAGATGAAAATTTTACTTTCAGGATAATAACGAAGTAGTAACTGATGTACATAGGCATTTTGTGTCACCTCTGTCCACGGAAATCCAAATATTTAACCAGTACCTAACATGTCGCCCAACTAGCTCAAAAAAATATTACAATAGGTTAAATAGGTGTTACGCGTTTTAGAGTACTGATATCTGTTGTTTAAAATATTTTGTGTCGAATTCATCCACGAAGTTTACAGATATTTTATTTTTTTATCTCAACACCCTGTAAAATCTACAAAAGAAAATGCAAGTTCTTCGAGTTTACGTGTTTTGATTATTATAGTGTAACAAAACACTATTCATAATTTGTGCTGTTTTTATCCACGAAATCTTATTATTTGAACAAAATACCAGACTTCTTCGCACGAAGGGTGAACGCGGGGAGGAGCGCGGGCGAGAAGACAGGCAAGAAATAAGCAACTTTAGAATTATTGAAACTTATGACATCAAAATAGGCCAGCGCTATCGGACTACTCTGACAATGCATACCTATGCTAAATCGACACCTATTCACTGAAACGGCACGCTTCTGGCCTGTGTATGTATGCAATTTTATTATTTTTGGTTTGTGCTAACTGAATGTGAAAAGTCTAACTAAAATAAAGGTTAATGTATGACCATTTTTGAGAGTTACGCGGTTATTAATTAAGCTAAAGTTAATCATTTTAACGGGTTCAATAAAAACGAGGTTAGAACGAGAACGAGGTATGGTTTATTTAAATAATAATGTTGAAAAAAATTCATCAAATTTACCTAACTTGTTATTTAGAGGTTAAATAAATTTAAGGAAAACTACATACAAGGTTTTAAGAACCAGTCTTATGACTCTGATTTGCATGCAATCTAGTATTTTCCTACTAGTAACGGATTTAGAAAGGATTTTACAAGCAAAATAGACTAAATACATGTCATAGAATATTTTAAAGGACGGTTTTAGATTGTAAAAAAACTTTTACTTAGGTTAGGTATCATATCTGATATACCTATACTCCATTCAAAATAGCAAAGACAATATAAGGCTATTTTTAATGACAGAAACAGAGATTTGAAACACTTACTCTCACTTATTCTTAGAACAGCTTTAGTAACGTCCAAGATTTGTCAAATAGTACATATTTTTGATAAATAAATTACATGTGCTTATCAGAATTGGCGAGAAAGCTGAATAGGAATCGGAAAAAATCGTCGTCCTTATTTGGAATGAAATATAGAGATAAAAGTCTGCTATTTTTTACTGGTGCACCACCAAAATTAAAATAGTTGAATGCATAGCATATATTATGCTCACGACTAGGTACATTCCCCGAGAGCGTAGTTAGAGATTCTACGAATATTCTAATTATCCTATCCTACTCTTTTTTATGTTTGTGGTTCAATCATACCAAAAAGCCTGAACTATTATTCTACACGCAAAAAAATCTGCTGTTTCATAGAATTGTGTTCGAGTCACCACTGAAATTTTCCATGGAACAGATGCATGCAGATTTTTTTAGTGATTTGAATGTTGGTCCCCTTAGTGAATGTTTTGGTCTGAATCACCCCCTTAAGTTGTTAACCTATTTAAGTTTAGACCCTACAGGGTAAGTAGTACCTATGGTACAGGCATGGTATACATACCATAATACAGGTATAATAATATTTTCAAAAGTTACAAAGTTTGCAAAGATAGCTGGAGAAAACTGGAATGTAGAAACCATAGGATATATACAGGGTCCAACTTAATATGCTGACAGTTTTTTAAGAGGATGATCAGGCCATCAAACTGAACAACTTTCTCGATGGCACAAATATCGAAATCACAAAAATAAAATCAGCTGTCCCATACAAAAGTGCAAACCTACTTGAGCCAAATGTATTGGACAGCTGATTATTTTTTCGCGATTTCGATGTTGGTCCCATAGACAAAGTTGTTCAGTTTGATGGTCTGAGCACCCTCTTAAAAAACTGCCAGAATATTAAGTTAGACCCTGTATAATATAAAAAAAGGCTTTTTATATATTTTATTGTATTATTTTCTAAAGTTAGGGACATATTTCTGTAGCTCTACAACAGTTTTAGTAGCTGCCCTTAGTGCCCCGTCTCAAATTACTACCCTATATAGGCAGGTGATGATGATAGGAGTTTTAGAAAGATACTTATAGTCAGCACTACTTATAAAACAAATTCTCGCAACATGACCAATCCCAAAATGATAACAGTTTTTCCCTGAACAACTGTTATAATATCAACCCTGCATCCAAGAACTTGATATGATTAAAATTAACAGGAAATATAGAAACCACTTCATAATTTGCTCACATGATATTAAGGTGGTTGCAGAGTTTTCATTTTCATACGAAAGTTTGACACAGAATATGCATAGATGGTATTCATAATATTTTATATATGGAAAAAAAAATAGTTCAGAAAATCTAGATCACTGGGTCACAAATAACATTTGCAATTTATAATATAATTAACAAGATATACAACGTGTTAATGAATTAACGCAAAACTAGAAAGTAGTTTTTTTAGAATCGAGAGCAGAATCGAATTATCATATTTTAGACGTAGATAATTTTTTCAAAATATTAAATGATTTGTTGGTAAAATTTAAAATTTATTGAACTCGATCTCAACCCACCGCACGGGCACACTTACCCTACTTAATACCAAAACAAGATTCTTAAACTGTATCCACGAGCATGTTAGCGCTTTCAGTCATTGCTGACATGATAACAAATAGTTTTTGCCTGAAAACTTAAAATGTGAATAACTAAATTTTAATTATAAAAATAATGAAATTATTGTTTCAATCAAATTTTTTGTTGTAAATTAGTTGGGGTGTATGAGGGTTTGCGCTTATTCATTAACACGTTGTATAAAGCTTTTTATTTTCTATCAAATATTTGCAATTTATAATATAATAACGAAGATATGACGCTTTTTAATTTTGTATGAATAATTATTTTATTAATACTGTCTACACATATCCTGCGTGCAACTTTTGTATGAAATTGACAACTTTGAAACCACCTTATTTAAGAGGATACAACCGTTAGCGAGCTACATATAAAAGAAGTTTAACTATCTATAGGATATAAACCAATTAAAGTCAATAATTTTTTAACACAATCTCGAAACTAATCCACAGAGATTTTCCGATCTTTAAAATGTTACAGTAGCTCAAAAACTCCATACAATAAGATTTGTATGTTTTGTATAATTATTGCTGGCATTGAAACTGTGCATTTTATGGAAATCTTACCACACTGACAGGCACAGATATTAATATCTATACTTCATTCCAAATAAGGATGATGAGATTTTCCAATTCCTATTTAGCTTTCTGGCTAATTCTGATTACCAAATGTAATGAGTTAATTGGATACATATACTATCCGACATATCATGGATGCTACTAAAGCTGTTCTAAAAGTAATTGAGAGGGAGTGTTTCAAATCTCTGTTTCTGTAATGCAAAATAGCCTTAAAATTTCGTTGCTATTTTGTATGGAGTATACATAGTGTTTAAAAATTTCATTGACATTTTGAATTGGTTAAATAATTATAATTTCTCCGAAAATTTTCAATTTAGAACAATAATCTTGTATCTCTTCATGTTTCCTGTAAATGTTCAGATTTTCTTTGAAAGCAAATATTTTATTTGCCATAATCTGAAATTGTTTATTTTACCGGGCCACTCAATAAAGCTCAGTGGGCCACACATGGCCCACGGGCTGCAGATTGAGTATGGCTGATCTAGAGTTTCTGACACTGCCTTTAAGGCTCTACTGCCTGATTTTACCGTAAAATTGGTGACTTTGTAACCATTTTATACATTAACTATGGCACTTTTTAAGCAGAAAACAAAACTGGACCATCTAAAGGACATGAGAAGTGATTTGGTTTTTCTCAAAATCAATTTTAATTAATAAAACTGAAGAAAAAGGAATCTAATCACTCTTTTTTTTCCTGTCATCATTTCACTCTTACAATGTTGATCGGAAGAAAATGAAAATTTACAATATACTTCACAATACAACATAGAATGATTTAGATTTCTTATTTTTTGAAAATTCATAAAAGTTCTGACCGGAGCCACGCGCTCGTTCACATCGATTGATATGGAGAGTCGTGTTCCCAGGCGGATACGCCTTAAGACTAATTCGTGCATCACGTGTGTAAACCATGAGCAAACAACTAGCAAGGACGTGAACAAACAAAGCCTTAATAAATTATATCAAACTACTTGGAAAATTACATACCTGCAACGTATATTGTTTGCCGTTCACCTCTATCGTTTTATTCATGAACTCGACGCCGATCGTATGGAAACTGTGGTCGTCGAAATGGTTCGAAATGAACCGACTCATCAGGCATGACTTTCCGACTCCTCCATCGCCTAGAATCACAATCTTCAATAGAGCGTTCCTGGCCGGCGTCCGTCCGTAACCCAGCTCGTTATCCTCCACCATTATGTCAAGTAATCACCATTATCTTCCAAATGTACTTCTTTAATGCCACAGCCTTGAAAGTTAGCGCAAAAATGTCTGTTTAATTAATGACTCAGTTTCTAAATGATTTCACTTGGTATCTTTTCGCTTCGCTGTTTTTTTAGAGATGCTATTCGTATTTTTTTAGATAGGAATCAGAGTAGGTTATAATATTTAGAATACAATACACTTAAAACAAACATTTCTTTGCGAGAGCACTATACAAATAATCGAAACCGAATCCACAACCACAAGCAATGAAACAGCTGTACGCTACGCTGCGTGTATACTTGAATGACTAGTGATGGAACTGAACCGTGTTATTTAGTCGATTATTGATAGAGTGTGTGTGTGTAAAGATTAGCTAGATAATAACGTTTAAAATAATTTAATAAATAATAATAAAAACAGGCCTTGGTGGACCAGTGGCGAGTAACCATGCCTGCTGTGCTGGAGGCGATATGGTTCGATTGCCGTCCAAAAGTGTAATTTTTAAAACTCATTCGTTGAACTCAGCAGTTGAAAATGTCAAAATTACTATGGGGATATGCATCTTTCTACTGCTGATTTCACTTTCAAAAATCGCACTCCTGGAGTATGATTTTTGAAAGTCAAATCAGCAGTAGAAAGATGCATAATTATCTCCATAGTATTATTTACATTTTCTACTGCTGAGTTCAAAGTATGAGTTTCAAAAATCGCACTCCAGTCCGACTCGTACCAATAAGTTTTTCGGAATTAATGTACCTACGATTTGTATTACCGCTGGTTTTTCGGTGAAGGAAAACATTGTAAAGAAACCTGCATGCTTCAATTTCGTGGCATGTATTGTACTAATTGAGTATTGAGTATTGAGTATTACAAGTGGCGACAGGCTCACTACCCGTCACACTAGACGGAGTTTCGGTACTACTAGTGAAACGTGGATGTTATAATTTTCAGAATATCTCTGACTACCTCTTCGGGAAATATAGTCGTGAGCATATGCTAATACTATGGTAATAACTTGATGAAACAGCTTAACAAATCAACCTATGTCTTCATAACACTTATCACAATGGCCGGCAAACAACTTGGCAAAATCTTGTCTGCGCAGAACAAAACTTGTAGTCGAAAATGCTACTGGGCACACCCTTTACTCTCGCCCCATTGATCAAGTTTAAAATTGTTTGCCGGGCACTGTATCAGTTTTAAGGCCTGTTTCACCACTTCTTAATTGCTTGTTTGACAGATCATTTGACATATTTTTCATCCAAAATATGTCAAACGCTTTGTCAGATATGCTATTAAGAACTTATCCAGAAGTGGTGAAACTTAATCACTTAAAAAAGAATAATGAAAAATCACGATGCAATGCAATGAAAAATGTTTTCGAGATGCTTTATTTAATAGGCATTCAAATCAATCGATTCTAAAAGATTCATGTTCTTTGCACGTCCTTATTCAGTCTGTCTTTATGACAGTAGATTTGAGCGCCATCTAGTAACGTATCAGATAACTAGGACAACCGCCAAACATACATTATTTTCGCGACAGAGGGCGGCAGCGTTTTACACCTTTTGTTTTGGAGGCCGCGGCGAGACAAGATGTCACGTTCACTCGCTCTCTCGCACACGAATTTATTCCGCTTTGTTTTGCGGAGGTGAGAGGACATGGTGTTGTTGTGCCCGCGATTACTAATTGTGTTCAATGTTTTTCTTATTACAAACTAATATTGAGTGAATAAACGTTTTATTTTGTACATAAAGTGTTATTCTAATTGGACTGACTACTGTGTTTGTGTTGGCTTAAGAGAGAGATACATTTGCGCAATCGTTTGCGACTCGATGTCAATAAACTTATCGGTGGTATTTTATGGGAAAGGTGTGCCGCGTTGATACCTGTTCGGTGGTGGTTGTGTGGAGTATCAAGCATGGTGGAAGGATGGTAGAGGAGGTGAGTGGCTTCGGCCGGGGCGGCGAGGGGCAGGCGGCGTGGCGGGCGGGGCGCGGGGCGCGGGGCAGGCAGCGTGCATTCACCTCTGACCCGCGCGCGGGGCGATCATCGCTCAAGGTCGGTGCGCCGCCTGAAGGTCGCTCGTCTTGTGACGCTGCTGTTGAGGGGTGGCCACCCCCCGCACTCCTCGCCCTCCCGTCTCGACGCCCGCCCCCCTGATAGTTTACAATCGCATACAAAAGTGCATTTGAAAATGTGTTTTCTTTTCAGCCATAGCGAATTTTCATCTTTCTTTAAATTAAGATTCTTATTAGAAACCGTATGAAAATGGAAAGTATGTATTTGGTCAAAAATATAGGGTCCTTCTTAATATCCTGACAATTTCTTAAGGGCATGATCAGAAAATCTAACTGAAGAACTTACTCTATGGAGAGCCAACATCGAAAACCGTTGTTCCAAACAAAAAAATGGAAACATACTCGAGCCAAATGTTTTTTCACGATTTCGAGAAATAGAGAGTCTCATAGAGAAAGTTGTTCAGTTTGATGGTCTGATCATCCCATTAAAAAAGTGTCAGCAAAACTCCTTATTTTTCACTGGATTTTTGTGTTAAGAGTAAGGGTCCATTCGCACTGGCTTGATTCTAAGTAGGTACATACGCGGCGGAGGTCTAAAAAAAAATCAAAAATTTCTTTTCATACAAAACAATAGAAAATCGCCTCCATCTTCATCGCGCGATAGGATTGCACCCTCTGCGAATAAGCTCTACTGGTCTGTGGCTTTGAATAAAGTATACTTCATTCCAAATAAGGACGACGAGATTTTCCGATTCCTATTTAGCTTTCTGGCTAATTCTGATTATCAAATGTAACTAATTTTTTGGATACATATACTATCCGATATATCTTGGACGTTACTAAAGCTGTTTTAAGAATAAGTGAGAGGAAGTGTTTCAAATCTCTGTTGCTGTAATGCAAAATAGCCTTAAAATTTCGTTGCTATCTTGAATGGAGTATAGGTACTTGACTTTCATTCATACTCTTCTATCCAGCCCGAAGTACCAACGCTGCCCAGCAATTTTTCCATGAACACCCTACAAAGTTTTAAACAATAGCATAGATAGATGACCTTACTTTATCCAAAATGTAATCTCATCGTGCCGTGCGTGATACATGATCACTGGAATCGTGACCACTCCGCCACCCAAATATCCTCTGGCCAGAGCCGTCTTAGACCTATTTGGGGCCCTTAAAGATATATAAGGGGTCCCATGAATCATGGGGCCCTGAGCACCTGCCCAGTTTGCCCGTGCGCAAAGATGGCCCTGCCTCTGGCGCCCCTCTAAATATATATAGCCTTATTAAGCTTAATACAACTACTTTTGGGCTTATACTTTTTTAAAAGGGATGATCAGACCATCAAACTGAACAACTTTCTCTATGGCACTAACGTCGAAATCGGGAACAAAAATCTGATGTTCGAACTGCAAACCTACTCTAGCCAAATGTTTGGGACAGCAGATTTATTTTCGCTATTTCGATGTTGGTTCCATAGAGAATGTTGTTCAGTGTGACGGTCTGATCATCCCCTTAAAAAGTGTCAGCATAATAAAAAGGACCCTGTATAACCTAAAATATAAATATAGCCTTAAAAAGCTGTGTGTTGTAGAGTTTCTGGCCGCATCATCTCTACAACGGAACACCTTCCGACGCGGTGGTAGAGTCAAAAATGACGTCAGAAACCTATCCATGTGATATTATTTTGAATAAAACATTTTGAGTTTTTTGTGAGTTTATTATGTTAAGGTTTCTTTCTGTAAATCATACGTATATGTTACCTAATAGGTAAACTCTGCCTGACTGCCTAGATATAATAGTCTGTTAAGGGTATATTACTGCTGGCGCGCTCCATACAAACGAAGTCTGGTGATATTTTTAATACTAACCGATTAAACTCAATGAAATTTTGCAGAAACAATCTAGAAATAAAACTCTATGCTTGTATGGTATCCGATTTCCCTTCAAATGTACAGTTTTAAAGTTACAGTGCCTCAAAGATTTCCATACAAATCTTAAATTAATCCTAGCATTGAAACTGTATATTTTAACGAAAATCGAACACGATACAAGCATAGAGATTTGTTTCTAGATTGTTTCTGCAAAATGTCATTGAGTTTAATTGGTTAATATTGAAAATATCACCAGACTTCGTTTGTATGCAGCGCGCATTTACGCATCAGGAATAAACTTCTCTTAACACTGGAGTACAAAGCCAAGCCAAAGGTAGTAAGGTTGTACTTATAGATTTATTGCATTGATGATATAATGTATTCGTACTAACTATAACAATGATTTAATATTATGTCTGGGTACTAGTCTACTACTGTTACTAAGTTTTCCTTCATATTTACACTAGCTGTTGCCCGCGACTACGTCTGCGTAGACCTTAAAAAAGTATCCTATGTGTTAATCCAGATCATATTCTATCTGTGTGTCAAGTTTCATCAAAATCCGTTCAGTCGTTTTTGCGTGAAAGAGTAACAAACATACATCCACCCATACAAAATTTCGTATTTATAATATTAGTAGGATAAACGTAACGACGACTCACGACCGTAATCCCTTTCGGGGTGCTTAGAAACATTGCTACAACTGCCAACTGTTTTACAGGCAGTTGTAAAAAGGCTCGCGTTTAGTAACTTTTAAATCTTCTCTTTATGGAAATTGAAGCTGGGAGGCTCAGAAGAATAAAGTCTAGCTTCCCAGGTAGATTTAGAAGCCGGAAGGTAGGGTTTGGCTTCAAATTTGGATATGAATTGTAATTTTTATTGTAATCTTTGATGAAATTAAAATAGCGGAAGAGAGGTGACGTTCTTGCATTACGTACTCGAAACATGGATCTGCTTTTCATGTACATACTACGAGTGAAAAGTAATGCCGTGTGATTTGATTTTTCTTTTTCAATTATTTGTAAAACGGCACACGAAGGCATTGTGGTACCTTTATTCGGCTTAAAATCAAAAAAGTATCTCAATCAAGCAATGCCGCTCGGATTGCGACTAAGGCAATTAGGCGATGGGGGCTCAATTTATGCAGTCCATGCTCTATAGGCTAGTCATCTATCTTGCGCTTTTTAAGTTTAATCAAAGATTGTTTAAAATTCTGATTTGTTTCTAGTATAGATACGATCTAAGCACTAGAGGGAAATAAAATCCACATGCAAATAATAATCTGATGCAATTCTTCCTTTGGCATGGAAATCTGGGAGTCCACTCTGACATTTTATTTTCGATATAATCGTGAACATTTTCGTCAGAAGTCAGAGTTTAGGACTTGCGTCTTAAAAGACGTGTCTTTTTTTTAAAAACAAGCTGACATGAATGACACAAACTGGTAGTCCATGGCATGGCAGTGCTGTGTAGGAAGAAAACTACCATTAAATAAAATTCGTTTTACGATACAAGAGATATAACTGCATCACCACACCAGCTTATTTTCTGATGTTGATAAGAACTTGTTGCTTAGATCCCAAATAGGGTTGACTGTAACGGAAAATATTTTCTGACAGCCATGTTTGTTTTTGAGTATAATCTACACTAATAATATTATAGAGAGGAAAGATTTGTACCTATTTTTGTATGTTTGTAATGAATAGGCTCAAAAAGTACTGGGCCGATTTAAAAAATTCTTTCACCAATAGAATGCTACATTCTTCCAATTTGACATAGGCTACAGTTCATTTTGAAAAAAATTAGGGATCCTTGGTAAAATTTGAACAATGTAACCGAAGGTGTAGAAAAATGAGCCTTTGTCTACCCCGTGCGAAGCCGGGACGGGCTGCTAGTGTTAAATATTTTAAACATAGAATCGCGATCGTATCAAACGCGTTAATTTAATATCTAGACACAAACTATGGGCAACTAGGTACTTACTCCTGCGCATCTTTTGTTCCTATTTTACGTAAAATTCAATACGATGACTGGACTAGAAGACCTCCTCGCATTTTAAGCTATTGAAAAAAAACCATTATTGTAATTTGAAGGGAGTCCTTCAGACTATTAAACTGAACAACGGTCAATATGAGAACGGGACCGACAAAGAAATTGCGGAAAAAATCCGCTGTTCCATACTTGATTGGGTTGATTGGTACATTGATGTTTTCTGCAGAAAAGCAGATCTTTTTTCTGCGATTTCGAGTTTGGTTCCATCGTAAAAGTTGTTCAGCTTGATGGTCTGAAGTATCCCATAAGACCTGTCGCGTATTTCATTTCACACCCACAAATAAACCATACATACATACATACATAATAAACCATGTTGTTTTTAGGGTTCCGTACCCAAAGGGTGAAAACGGAACCCTATTACTAAGTCTACGTTGTCCTTCCGTATTCAGCAAACTCTACAGTATCACAACAAACCGGCTAAGTGTGAGTCGGTCTCTTGTTAAAGGTCCAGGACAAAAACATATTTTTTTATTTTTGTTGTTGTGTGGCGGTGTGGTACGGAACCCTCGGTGCGCGAGTAGCCCGACTCGCACATTTTATTTTTAACGTACTTTCAACATGTTCAACCCTACAAAGACTGTAAGTTTTCCAGCGGATGCGTAAAGCGGTTTACGTTGTGTTTGTGGACACACACAAGTTATATTTCGTCACTAACGAAAGCTCTATCAAGTGGGTGGCACTCATGCAGCCGATCGACCACAGATTAAGTAAATATACAGTTAGATTTACATCTAATTAAAACACAACGGTTCTTGCCCATAAGCAACGATGGTTGAGCAAGTCTGCATATAAATCGTCATATAATTGCAACCAGTCTAGTGATCTACACAGTCGTAAATTGGTGTTCGATTTTATTGAAATGACGATCATTTGAATAAGCTGGGTATTAGAATTATATTGCTTACCGTTGGGACAGC
Source organism: Agonopterix alstromeriana (assembly GCA_963924505.1). Classification (NCBI taxonomy): domain Eukaryota; kingdom Metazoa; phylum Arthropoda; class Insecta; order Lepidoptera; family Depressariidae; genus Agonopterix; species Agonopterix alstromeriana. The sequence continues at coordinate 4,047,985 of OZ004665.1, read as the reverse complement.
TTAGGTTGTTCCTAACACTTACAAGTACACAATTCATTTATTTATGATACACAGGCTTAGAAAAAGGGGTCTATTAGACTTTTAACAAAGTTAGTCGCCTCATACTCATACGGCACCAGGAAGTTGGAATAGCTATTGTCTTTACCTGGAGAGCAGACTGCCTTCGAGCCAAATTTCACCCAATTTCACGTGGGGGAGAGGGCAAATATTAAGTTTTTTTTTCAGGAGTTACGGTGTAAAATTGCCAAAAAAGTGGGTTTAATTAAGTAAAATGTTTCTTCACTGAAATATGGCAAAATTAATCCAAAATTAAATAAATCCAATGCAATCAAGCAGATAACCAGCAGATTAACGCATTTACACGCATTTTGAAAGATATCACGTCAAAATCTCACGAAACCTCACCAAGAGGGATAGGGCCAAAATCACCTCACGTAATTAATGGACGTCCCCTAAAGCTATGGATGATAGGTAGGGTATCATGGCGTGTCCGACACGCTCTTGGCCGGTTGTGCCATTTACTTCGGGGATAATTATCATCCTTTTGTCTCCATGAGAAGATAAAGTTTTGACATTACATTTTTTTTATAGAAGCGCAAAAAATCTATCCAATCAATTTTACAATCCACTTCAACCTTACCCGCTATTATTTTAAACACTGTTATGAATAACAATTAATTAAGTTAATGTTACAAAATTACAGGCAAAGTAATTTACTAACTACCATTTGTATAAGTAGCTTTATCGTATCTCTATCATGTACTTGGTTTAATTGCTAAGCGGATGACGAAATAGGATCTTGTTGCCTGACGTTGGCCTGTTCATTGTGTTGGATATTTAATTTTACGTGGTTAATACTTAGAAGTTACGTAGAAGTTGATAATCAAGAAGCTTTTTTTCGATTTATCTGCTTCATTGCTATACAGGCTGTAAACATAAATGCGTCACAGACTTAAGGGTATATTACTGTTGGCGCGCTCCATACAAACGAAGTCTGGTGATATTTTCAATACTAACCGATTAAACTCAATGAAATTTTGCAGAAACAATCTAGAAACCAATCTCTATGCTTGTATCGTGTCAGATTTTCCTTAAAATGCACAGTTTTAAAGTTACAGTGTCTCAAAGATTTCGATACAAATCGTAAATTAATCCTAGCATAGAAACTGTATATTTTTACGAAAATCGGACACGATACAAGCATAGAGATTTGTTCCTAGATTGTTTCTGCAAAATTTAATTAAGTTTAGTTGGTTAGTATTGAAAATATCACCAGACTTCGTTTGTATGCAGCGCGCATTTACGTATTCGGAATAAACTTCTCTTAAGATGGACTTCCGATGCCAGCGGCCGATGCGACTAACGCGCGCGTCTGACGCGTGCTTCTGTCATATGCCATATGTCTATGACGCATGCGTCAGTCGCTGGCATCGGGAACGGCGCCATACGTTTTCATAGTAACTATACTCCATTCAAAATAGCAACGAAATTTAAGCCCATTTTGCATTACAGAAACAGAGATTTGAAACACTTCCTCTCACTTATTCTTAGAACAGCTTTAGTAACGTCCAAGATATGTCGGATAGTATTACTATGGGACCATGATTGAAACCTCGACAAAAAAAATTGTTGGTCAATAGAAAATGTCAGTGGTTACTCAATGGGGCTACTTTACTCAAACTCTTTATTAATTGACTTTTCGTACTATTTGGTACTTTAAAAAAATACAAAATTAGGTCCAAATTACAAAATTTTATTTATGTTTATAGTTGTTGAATGTTTACAGGTTTTATAATTTTGTTATTTATAAACTAATAGACTCTTGCTTCTGCGTTAGCACTGCATTTCCGCCAGTGTCAAATAGTTTTTGGGAGTATTTATCCAATCTCAAGGATTGTTTTAGAGCAAAAACACAGCTGAGAAGAGATTGCGAAGCCTCGTGGCAAGCAAAAACTCGAATCGCCCGAAAACCACGCGAATGACAACGGTCTCGACAAAACTTGCAACGTAACTCTTGTTTATCGATTGTGTAGTGTGTACATACATTTTTCAGGATTTTTCATTAAGGCGTAATAGTAGGACGAAATACCTTGGAGGCATCTTTTATTTTTCATTTTTCGACTAGATTTATACAATTTACCGAAACCAAAGTATTCTTGGATCTAGCGAAATCATAAATTGAACACACGATTGAAATTACTTCACTCGATAGAAAATCTTCACAAAGACGTATTTTCATGTATTATTAAACATTTTTCTCGTTTTAGAAGAACTCAAAATAGTTTCCGATTTTTGGTATTTATACTCACATATTCACCATTAGTTTATCTAGTAAAATCATAATAATTTTAATCGAAAATACTGCACACGCACGCACTGTACGGAGGGCTGGGCAATCGCGTTTCTCATAGGAAATATTTGTCTAAACCTACGGCCCCTTAAGTTTTTTAAGACTGTCCTTTTGCTATGGTAATTTAAGTTTAACATCAGATAACGAACAAATTGTCTGAGGGAATTGATTAAACGTACAGCTTCTGTTGTAAATGGCCATTAACTCAACCGTTACCGGTTTAGTAGGATTGTTCTCTGCATGTTATTGACTCTAAGATCTCTATCTTTTGAATGAGAATCGAGATAAACCTTCGGATAATCTTTACAGAAGCGAGTCTAGGTTTTCTTGAATTTTCTGCTGGAGATATTATATTCTAGTTTTAGAAGGCGACTTGAGTCGAACTATTCTAAAACTGTAACAGAAGCAAACCAGGTAATTCATAGTACTCTTGAGTAATTTGTGTCAAAAGTGTGCTTGTAAAAGTTATATAGGGTCCAACTTAATATGCTGACAGTTTTTTAAGAGGATGTTCAGACCATCAAACTGAAAAATGTTCTCTATGGGACCAACATCGAAATCGTGAAAAAAAACAGCTGTCCATTTGGCTCGAGTAGGTTTGCACTTTTGTATTGGATAGCAGATATTTTTTTCACGATTTCGATGTTGGTGCCATAGAGAAAGTTGTTCAGTTTGACGGTCTGATCGTCCCCTTAACAAAGTGTCAGCATATTAAGAAGGACCCTATATGTTTGTATGTTTAGAATAGTTTAGGCTGTGGTTTAGGGTTAATATGGACTGACTCAAAATTTTTGTTTTTCTGTTCCTCCGTATCCCGCAAAAAGTTCTGGACAGATTGTGACGACTCTTTGTGTTTAAAAGCTTATGATTATACTTAAAAACTGGTAGGTAGGTACGATAACGTGAGCCGGTGCAGACGAACTCGCAGGCAAAATCTAACTTTAATAATAATTTTTTGCTTTCGACTTTGACTCTATCCTAATTTCTATCGCTTCTAGATTCTAAAGGCATTACTCTGGAGGATAAAATTTATCAAATTTATGTGCCAAACGATAATTTATCTTTGTGCCAAGTTCTGTCGAAATCGGTTTGGCAGTAAAATTAAAACTTTACAGCACACGTCCGTGTTTTAATCGACGCAAGTGTTTTGTAAAAATACATACAAAATAAAACTCGGTACAGTTTTAATGATTGCACATAACTAACGGCCTCGAATATTTTATACCACAATAAACACATTACCCTTCCTTTGCGTCGCGCAGTCGGGTAAAAATAGACTTGTTTTGACGTCGACCATTTTGTCATTGTCTCCGATTTGTGTATACACGGCGACACATCAAGCTACGCAAGACCAAAATAAGCTGGCCGCGCGTAGGTAGGGTAATTTATAACGTAGCGCGACCAGCTTATTATGGTTTTTCGTAGCTTGATGTGTCGCCGTGTGTACATGTACAAATGCCAATCATTACTCTAATCTATGTTCTTGTTTATAAATGCAACTGGTCAGTAAAAAAGATATTAATAAAGAGTTCCACGTAGGGATACCAGGTCCGAGAATGTGTTTTCCTGACAAAATCCCATATTTTGCAATAAATTTTCTGACTTCTGGCGGCTATAGCCTATAATTTATAGGTAAATTTTGCCCGCTCTTTAGAAGCTTTTTCTCTGTTCCGTTTGATTACTCATGTGGTGCAGTTGCTGAAAGCAATATTCGGCAGTAAGAAGTACGAGTCAGACCAGATGAATAAAACAATTTAATTGTTGAGATTTGATTATCTTTTTATAATTTTTTTTTGACTAAACTGTAATTTTGATTTCTTACATTTTTCCCTTTTTATTAAAAAGGAGCGTTTACCTGCGACTTCGTCCGCACAAATCATATAGTAAATTTTAAATCAGATCATACCCCATGAAACAAAAAAAGTTTCATCAAAATCGGTTCTGTAGTTTTTGCGTGATGCTGTTACAAACATACGATCAAACAAACAAACGGACACAAAAATTCTAAAAAAGGTTGATTTGGAGTCAGGTATACCTAAAAACCATATCGTAACCTTTCCTTGTAAATATCTTCAATGTAAAGACACACTTCTGTTACAGTTTTATAATAGTTTAGATTAGATTAAATTCCTGACAATTTCACATTTTTCCGTTTCCTTTTCTTCCTAATCTGGTAACCCCAGTTCCACGCGAATGTACTCTCACTACTTTCACGTTTGCTAGTGTGTGTTTGTTTTGTATGTGTGATCGTCGCGGCCGGTGACCTTGCTATCAGGCGGAAGCGCGCGGCCGCGTGACTCAGCGCGCGTCTGCATGGTGGTGAGGCAGCGAGGGATCAGAGACCTTCGCTTCTATGAGTACCTTGCTCTATGACGAGTACAAATGCTCGTTACAAAGTCACGCGAATCAAGCTATTACCATTCGTACTGTATGAAGATAAGAGTCCTGTTAGAGGACTTCTAATGTGACATGTTCTGTGGGCCCCTCGCTTTTTGTCTTGTTTTTAAGAGGAAAGACGGGTTCCATTTAGTCCATACAAACTTATTTCCCTGTTTCCTCCCTGGATAATGACACTAGAGTAAATATTTTTTCTACCATACAATCTATGTTACATCTGCCATGTCCCTATGTTTTGTTTTTAAATAAATTAATTACTATAAGAACTAGAATCCTTCGAAAATGACGAAAAATTTCTTAATTTTACCGCTGTGTTCAGATCAGACATCAAGCAAGCAAGCACATATAACTAATATAATGAATAAATGGAAAATATACAGACATAGCCAAAGTCTTTCTCATATTATTCTTGAAATAATTTTTAAAATGGGTTAGTTTTGGAGGAGGAAACAGGGGAATACGAAATTGTGATTTCGTCCATTTTTATGTAGGTTAAATCAGTCCGAGCTGCAGTTGTCACTTTTGCACTGGTAGCTCGGGAACAGTGCGACAGCAGAAGATCTTTTAAAAACCTATTCTTCAAATTCTTGCAGAACGCCGGCTGCCTTTCCTCTTAATTAAAAATTTCTCATGTTCGCTTAAATTGTTTTTTAAACCTTATGGTTTATATTCATACTTAATACCAAAATATCATTGCATAAAACCAGGAGGGCAATTGCGGTAAATAAATCGCAACTGAACCATGATTGGAGCGCGTACGAACCACAACTATTAACACATTCAGTATTGTGCTATTCATTTGACAGCCGTTAGAGCCGTTTTGACAGATCGCTCAGACGCTAAAGGCTGTCAGTCCTATAGTAAATAAGTCAAGTTTAGCGCGGAATTAACACATTTGAATAGTAATTGGATTGCAATCTGATTAGAACTGAAATTGGATTAGGATTGAACTTGGATGTTTTAAACTAGCGCGATCGCCCTCCAGTAGGAGTACCATTAGAGTGACTAGAGTGCACGCACGAGCATTTTGCAAAAAGAAGCAATATTTTAAATTTTTTAGATAATCAAACCTAAATTTTTGCAAGTAAATCAAATGTCTAAAAAACAGTTTTTTTCAGTTTAGGTTTTTATTTACTTGCATTTAATTTTAGTATTATACATTAGACGTCATACTCATACCTATAAATAAGACGAACAGAAAAAAAAACGTAAGTAATTTAAATTCGTTTCTTGATACTCAACCTTGGAATAAGTAGGTACTTACTTGCATGATATGTAAGAATGACGTGTATTGAAATCAAGTCGTATAAAAACTGTATTCAATAAGGTACTTACTAAGTCGATGCATTAGAAATGATTCAGACCTTCGAGCCTTGGCAGTTTATCAATAGACTTTTCAAACTACGTAGAACCTCTAGTACCTCCTCTACATCATTAGAAGCTTCATAAACATCATCATCATCTCAGCCTGTACAAGGTGTTACAGAAGCAAAAATAAACATTTAAAACTTTTAAAGGGGTGGTTTAGACCATCAAACTGAACAACTTTCACTATGGGACCAATATCATAATCGCGAAAAAAAAATCGGCTGTCCCATTTAGCTCGAGTCAGATTTTTTTTTCTCGATTTTGATATTGGTCTGATAGTGAGAGTTGTTCAGTTTGAGGGTCTAAATCATATTTGTTTTTTTTGTATTTTTGTTTCACCTTTTCAAGATGTGACCAGAAACTCTATAATCCAAGCTCTACAACATCAATCTTGGTGCTGAAATAAATATGAACTTAACTGCACTTAAACGATGTTTGTAGTCAAACGCTCAGTTGCAGAAAAGCTCATTAGAGTTAATCCTCCATTAAATCTCTTCCTGTCACTTTTTGTCTTGTTGACGTAGAAAAAGCTAGCAAGAGATTTAATGGAGGATTAACTCTAATAAGTGTTTCTGCAACTGAACGTTAGTCTATACCCACCCCAAAGGGCCTTCACCAAAAAGTATGTTAAACAGATCTCGTATCTACTAGAGCACATCACTATGACCCTAACGGTACAATAGTGCTGTGACACGGTTCCCGCTCGTGAGCAGATATCGCCGTGATATGTGATGCGATCTGCCTAAACCGTTATGCGATACCGTCATTGATATTTAGCTGATGCTTTAGATGGGGGATTAGTAATGAGGGTTTGCAAAAGGTGATAGTTTTCATTTTTAGTACCTTATTCATACATACATACATATATAAGCTCACGCCATTGTCCCATGGGGGTAGGCAAAGACCACGGACCGCCACACGCTACGATTCTGACACACCTCTTTAGCCTCATTCACATTCATACATCTTTTCATGCACTTCCGTCGATTGAGGGTGCTAGTTACTAGTACCTTATGCCTACTATCTATTTGTGACTTGTGATACGGAATATCTAAGAGTACCTTGTGAGCTGTAGCTGGAATGCGTATTTTCTAAACTGGTGTTTAATTGCTAATGATATCAATTTCACCCTGTATAAGTCACACAGAGGCCTCCCCCTGAGGGAGGGTGTAGTATCGTATACAGGGTTAAAACTTAACGTTACACATTTGGGGGTGCTTCAAATCATCAAACTGATCTTTTTTTTCGGCTCCGGTTGGTTGGCTCCCATAGTAAAAGTTGTTCAGATTGATGGGTACTCTCCGTTTAAAAGGGTGCTAATGATATCAATTTCACCATGTTTAGGCTGATGATGATGATGATACGATATTAGCTTACTGATGTCTACACTGTCCGTGTGGCTACTAGTTTGGTCACTGCATACTTCTTTGATCGCAGTCTCGTTCCATAAAATTCATTAGGCACCTCTACTTACAATGTCAGAGCGCTGTTTTAGCGCAAACTTTTACACTAAAAGTGTACCCGCTTTTGTAATAATAAGTAGCAAAATCGAACCTCACTCTTGCGTAGTAAAATAATAAAGTATGCAGTAAACAATCCTTCAAAGTCTTGATATAATGACGGTATGAACTGAAGCTGTTTAATTAAATCTATCTCTATTATAAACTCATACATAGACGGAAAATAAACAGCCTCTAGACGTCAAATAGGCAGAAAGCAGCCTTCCACATTAAAGTGAACATTCACCGACATGAAGTCGGCAAAAGGTTGGTAAAGGCTCCATCCGCTCACGTGACGTTTTGACCCCGGACCGCTTGGCTCTCGTTGCAACACGCAAAAGTAAAAGGCAGGGGTGCATGGTCACAAACCATCAAGTTAGAATCTACACGAACTGTCTGTAAAATTAAGTAATGTGTGCCAAATAAATTTGCCAGTGTGATCCTCTCAACACCCGCGACCTTTTTTGGTATCCTTGTGGTGCGATCTCCTGCCATAGTTGGGCTATCATTGTGGCTATCCGGTCTCTGAAGACTAGAACCCTGAACAGGGTAGTATTCACAACGCTCACAGAATCTTCACAATCGCCAAGCCAGAAGTTGGTGTAGCTGATGGCTAAGATATTTGGTGTGACCGGTAGTGACTTTTGCAGCGCTTCTCTTTTATTTAGGGTTCAATCTTGAGAAGTAACTTAGCGACGCTTAATTCGTGCATACGAGGCTCGAGGTAGGTACTCATTGTTTCAAGAATGTTTTAGTAAAGCACTACACAAGCTCTGTGGTGCTGTGGTAATCTTACGTAAATATTGTGGTATAAATGTTTTGTCTCGCGATTGTGCGGTTGCTTGGCTCAACTAAATCAAGACTTAAATGCCTTGTTCTTTGAAGACAAAAGACAAATAAAACCTTCAATCCCTTTGTCCCATTCAATAAAGAGCTTTCACCAATAAACTCTGTAAGCACGAACACTAAATGCAGATTTATCCTTGCGTGGGGGTTGTAAAATGCATCGATCGCCTTCGCTTCGTTCTTGTTTTGACTGTCAAGATGTGAGAGCCAAGGTCGTCGACTGGCTTAGTTGAAGGAGGATAAAATACTTTTTGTGGTTCAAAGCGAGACGGCGAATCGAGCCTTTCTCGGGGCCCCAGGTTTCGCAACGGTTCTGTCTGTGTTCGAAATTCGATTCTGCGAAACCATTACATCGTGAGTCACACAGGGTACGCCGGGAACAGGTCTTGACTGTGGCGCCGCCAAGCTTGCTTGTTTATTAGGTACATTTGTCGACTTGAGTCACCACAGAGCGAATTCTTTCGAGTCTGTGATTGTACTCTCTACGATTATTCATTTCATGGTTTGTTATGTTTTTTCGCTGTCATCGTCATTGAGACAATTTGGCCGATGAGTATGAGCTATTTTTTGCAATCGTGACCAGATGATGACCGAAAAACAGCCTCATATCTGAGAGTGACAGACGGAGGACTAAAAGGGGCACCCAATGATCACATACGATTGCAATTTCCGGAGCACATTTTTTGTGCAAAGTTCGAGCTCCAATTAGGTAGGTAACTTGTTTTAATTTTGGCACCGGAAAACTGAACAAGTGACGGTTGGACCGGTCCGACTAGACGCATTTGCTTCGAAGGATATTTTTTACGTTCACAAGTCATAATTTGGCCTTCTTTGGCGAATGTCTGATTCGTACTTAGTCTAGTCTTAAGCGGACAACTCGATTTTACTTAGCTTGGTGCCAGGCTGGGTGCTCCAATAGTGTCCGTTTGATTATTTATAGATCCTTGTTATTAAGTTTAACTTTCATTTATGTAATTTACCTACAATTCAATTCAAATATACTTGATTGCATACCAAAACAGAACATACATTTGAATACAGATAAAGAAGTACAAAGTTAAACTCTTATCGCTAAAAACTATTTCTTCCATACAACCTTAGGGTAGAGGAATTAACAAACGAAAAACAACCTACCTACCTACGTAATACCCAAGTTTCTTTGTATGTTTGTTCTTGGATAAAACGCAAGAAGTCACTGAAGTACCCTACAACTTTTTGCTTTTGAAAAATATTTTCCGAATCAAAGATCCTGAATTCCAGATGAACTCTATCCTGAGAAAGAAGCAAAAGGGTTGATAAAAAGAAATAGTTTTGATAGTAAATTTAATAGTATAGTAACCTAGTAGAACCATCGCAGTGGTCTTCAACAGCTGCAATCCCCCCCACAATAATTCTACAGCAAATGCAACAAAACCTCAGCAAAACTTTTGCATAACCAACCATTTCCCAAGAGACGTCAATCAGCGTCTCAGACGCAGGCTAAGTTTTCCTGAGAAATGTCAACCGCCGGAATGCGGCTGCGGCGACCCATTTACCGTGCCCCCCGCCCCTCTGTCACCCAATGGTGGGTGGGTACCGGTCCTGCGTGCCCTCGATGCGTTGTCGATTCCGCGTTGCAAATTGTGAAACATTTCGCTTGAACTTTGAAGTTTTATTTGGATTTTAAGTTTTGAGTAGTTGTTCGATGTTTGAGGAAATGTAATGAAAGAGGTAGAGTTGGCAAAGAAGATGGGTTTTGGGAGAGAGAAAGAATTGAGGATAATCATTGAACGCACAGAGACGGTCTTTTCTGTGATTGAACGTTATTGCAGTTGGGTATAAAAATTTACTTTCTCGTTATCGAAACGAAGTTACGACGGAGTCAGATAACCCAATACATACGTATAGAAAAACACGGTGATTTTTGTAACTTTGTTTGAGCAAATATAATTTGAATGGTAGGCATCGCAAACGGGGACAAAGAAAAATTACAACAAAACACACCTATTTCTTGGTTATTGGTTTGTCCCCGCCTGCAATACCTACCTAATAACATTCTAAATAAACCCTATATTACTCTCACAATTTTTACAAATCTAACGATACCTGATACGTTAAAATCCATCAAGCCGTTTAGGCTGTAAGGCGTGCCAAAGAAATAGACACACATAAACTCGAAAAACATAACCCTCCTTCTGGCGCAGTCGGGCAAAAACTAAGTACCTAGAACAGCCCGAAATGCGATAACTTTGAACCCAATTCGAATAAAGCGTGAACTTTTGAGCACAGAAATCGTGCAAAAGCTTTTTATTAAGTTTTAGGCAGTACAAACTATTATTTTACGTTTAATTACTTGTTCATTACGAGATAAATTCACCTTGTACATTGGTATCAAATAGCTTACAGTCAACAAAATATTGCAATGTATAATGCAAAGAATTTCCTTTCCCCGTGTTTTGTTGAGCCGACTCTACTCGCTACAAGGTTGTCAAGGATTATGATTCATGTTATAGTTCTATGGATACTTGAGAACGTAAATCTAGATTTATACATTGGACAAATTCTTTGCGAACCTTATTTTTTTATCTTCTTTAATTCCATACTCAAGTATACGAGTAGGTATTTGCTCTGAAAATGTAGAGACAATAGAATTACTTTTGGTGTACTAGACAAATTCCATCTGACAAGTTTATCTTATCTTGTCTACCAACATATGCAAGAATCTCAGTTACCAGAGCTCTTCGTATGTTAAGCAGCTTGGAGTTCTGTCTGCATTATAGTCACATTATCTTCTCCAGCTATAGCTTGAAATTAAGACATATTGGTCTAGCCGATAGCCGCAAAAAGTGTAAGTCGAAGCTAAGCAGAGTTTTTTCGGGTATTGTTACTGCTGAAAACCAGGATCAACAGCGGCGACCACTCACATTACAATATTAGACAATGAAGCCCAGCGAGCCTAGGGGATGATTCTAATCGTCTAGAAACCCGCAGTGAATTTAATCAGAAAGAAGTAGGAAAAATAATAATATTAAGCCAACTAAAGAGATAATTAATGGCAGAGTGGAGAACCCTATGGCAAAAGAACTAAAAAAAAAGTGGAACCTTAACATATTTTACCTACTGAAAGTATGGCCTAGTTTGCGTATGGCAAAAATATCTTAACTCCAAAGAAAAGCTAGGTAAGAAAAACCAACCAGAGAGCTTGGAAAATAAATGTAGGTAGGTAATCTGACTGGTTTTGATGTTTTCATATTATACGAATATTCGCTTATCTTCGCTTTGGTCGATAGATCTATAAGTATACCTAGGTACTATCATATTTTTTTGCTTATAACTCTTCTGTAATTTACATTGTAACATAATACGGCATCGTGTAATTTCTCTATGTGATACGGTCTGTCAAAGCTCTCTAATATATAATTTTTCGACAAAGTAAAGTGTAATGAAAACTAGCGATAATAATGGAAATGTATTATATTATCAAACGGTACAGAAACTAATGGACCAGACAGACAGACACGACAGGGCTTTTAAAATATAATGCACCCTGCAAATTCAATTTGAAACTCAGCAATGACTGTGCAGCTTTAAATAATTGAATTAAAAACGAATGTCAAGGTCAAACAGTACAGTATTGGATAAGGGGATACGCTAAAGTCTTTCATCTGATAACCTACAGATATATGGTTTGTTATGAACATTGCTATGAACTCAATTCGTTGCGGGTTCCAAACAGTCTCGCTGCCTTTACTTCCGGCCTGAACGAATTAGGGCAGAATATTATATAGGGTCCTTCTTAATATGCTAACACTTTTTTAAGGGGATGATTAGACCATTAAACTGAACAACTTTCTCTATGGGACCAACATAAATCGCAAATGAAAATCTGCTGTCCCATACATTTGGCTCGAGTAGGTTTGCAGTGTTGTATGGGTTAGCTGTTTTTTTTCGCGATTTCGATGTTGGTGCCATACAGAAATTTGTTCAGTTTGACGGTCTGGTCATCCCCTTAAAAAAGTGTCAGCATATTAAGAAGGACCCTATATTATCCAGGGTGTTAGGGTAAACAGTTGCATTACTTTAAGGGGTGATTGTACCCATGATACTGTACAACTCTCCCTATGAAAAATATAAGAAATTAGCAAAAAAAATTGGACTTTCAATACTAAATCAAGCTGATCGAGCGTTTGTATGAAAAGTCAAAATTTTTTTTTGCGTTGTTGTTCAGTATCATGGCTAAAATCATCCCTTAAAGTAATGCAACTGTTTATCCTAACACTCTGTAATTATAGTTGTGAGAAAAAGTAGATTAAAGCTCGATAAAAAAGGAACCTAGAGAACTAAGCTACATACCTACCTACATACCGCCAGAGGCTGCGTTTAACAATTGCAGAAAATTATAGAATAAGATAAGCCGGATAATACCCGGTGCATTGCGAAGAAATTCCAATACAATCTTCTACTCTCATGTTTACCAGGTATAAGCCAAGATAAACCTACGTACCAAATTTCAAGTTTATAGGCTAAAAAACCTTTAAGGGGGTCGTTTAGACCATCAAACTGAACAACTTTCACTATGGGACCAACATCGAAATCGCGAAAAAATAAATCGGCTGTCCCTCACATTTAGCTCGAGTAGATTTGTAGTTTAGTATGGAACATCAGATTTTTTGGTCCCGTTGTAAAAGTCGTTCAGTTTGATGGTCTTAACCACCCCCTTAAATGTTTATCTGTATTTTTGTAACACCTTGTATAAATATATGATTGTGGAGCTCGTCTTTAAATGTGAAGTGTAGACAAAGTTTGTAGACAAAAAAATTCAACAATACAATAAAATTTTAGTCGTTTGCAATTGCATGTTCGGCTTTATCTTGTCGACAAATCAGAATTCGTCTTGTTTACTGGAACTAGCCCGGATGTGACGAATTATTGTATCAGGGCAAGGCCCGAGAAGTTGACAAAATGTTTCGAATGACTTCATTGAATCTAACGTTTCGGTCTTAGGCTACTTATAAAACGTGTTAATGAATAAAAGCAAAACTAGAAAATTGTTTAGAATTGAGAGCAGAATCGAATTATCAAGGTTTCGACTTAGGTTAAATTTATTTAATATTAAATAATTTGTTCGTATGATTTAAAATTTACTGAAATCGATGCCAACCCACAGGACAGGCACACTCACCCTACGTTACTACCAACACAAGATTCTTAAAATGTATTACACGAGCAATAGAGCACGCTAGCGCTTTCATTCATTGCTGAAATAATAACAAATCGTTTTTGCATGAAAACTTAAAATGCGAATAACGTTAAATTTTAATTAATAAAATAATGAAACTATTGTTTCAAAGCAATTATTACGTTAAAAATCAGTTGGGATGTATGAGGTTTTCTGCTATTTTGTTAACACGTTGCATATAGGGACCAGCCTCGCGGTAGGATTTCCCCTCTGCCACGTTACAAGATCAATTAATCATATAATTGTATACCTTATCAGCAAATAAACGAGACAGCCTATATACGTCCCACTGCAGGGCACAGGCCTAACCTCAGGGAGGGTGTATTGGCGTTAGTCCACCACGCGTGCTCAATGAGGATTGGTAGACTTCACATACGCATCGGAATATCTTCTTCAGCGTATGCAGGTTTCCTTGCGATGTTTTCCTTCACCGTTTGAGAGCAGTCGGTATAAAGTAAATAAGTTAGAAAAACTCATTATGGCATGTCGTCCGTGCGCATTCGAACCTGGACCTCAAGATTGAGTTTCCATAGCTCTCCGCCACCGACGCTCTTTGGACTACACATACGCATCAGAATTTGTTCATAACGGTATGCAGGTTTCCTCACGATTTTTTCCATCATCGTTGTAGAGCAGACGGTACCTAACCCGGAACTTCACGATTGAATGTCCATACCTCTCCGTATCGCACCACCGACGCTCTCATGAAAGATATATTTAAAAGAAATTGTTGAATAACTTTTCTTCTCAAGCCTTGACTTTTTAAATATCAGCAATAAAATGCAAACTTTTATACGATTGCAAAGCACAAACTATAAGCTCCGGTATGCCGCAATTAACTCCAGCACCCAAGGTGTTCAACATTTACCTCGATCGTACCGACGACATTGCTGTCCCATTAGCTAACTGCATTGCCGAGGTATTACATTTAAATTGATGTTTATATGACCTCTTTAGAGCTACAGGCTCATTTGAGAATGCGGGAGGGACCGATCAAGGGGCCCTAGACAAAGTGACATTCTATTGGCGTTGACGCTAGTAGAAAATGACACAATGTATGGATTTGACATTAGCGATCGAAACATTTTGACGTTTGCTTTCGTCGCCATACGTCAAATCCATACATTTTTATGTTTTCTAATGTCGTTAACGCTAATCGAAAGGTACTTTGTCTACCTATATAGGCCCAGAGCCTTAAAAGCGTTGGCGTTTGTTTTTTGATCGTGGTGTTAGGCCTGGAGGGTTGGGTTGGGGTCTGAGCGTTAACAGAGTATACAAATGAGCTGGCAAATCAGCTCCTAATCATCATCAGCACACCCACTACACCCAAGCATAATTTTTACTAATTTACACTCTCCGTCAGTAGAAATCGTATAAGCAAATAGAAAAAACTATGGAATTACCCAAAAAATTAAGGAATTGCGAAACTAAAGCCGATGGCCGATGGGGCAGAAAGGTTCTCGAGTGGCGACCGCGTACCGGAAAGCACAGCGTGGGTAGGCACAAGGTGGACCGACTACCTGGTGAAGGCGGCGGGAACCTGTTGGATGAGGGCAGCGCAGGACCCGTCGTTATGGCGATCCTTGGGGGAGGCCTATGTCCAGTGGACATCCATCGGCCGAGATGATGATGATAAACCCAAAATAAAGATGAATGACATTCCTTGAAATAACCACTACATGACGTTTAAAAACATAGGGCTTAGTTTTCTGACTTCAATTATTTCACGACAAGGTCAGGATGTGGTTTTGTTATGAGTGGAACTGTGGTATGGACCAACTGAGCACGTACATACAAAATCATCGTTCTAAAACGAATATATTCCATGACAATAGTAAAATAATCTTCTTAACAACATAATCAACAGTATGCACAACTAAAGAGCAGTCAGAGTTTGTAAACTAAGTGTGAATAATTGGAAAAACATAAAATAGGTAAGTAACTTTACAACTTGTCCAACGACTATGCAATGCAAACATCGTGAGGAAGCCTGCATACGCCGAAGAAGAAATTTTGAGTCATCTAGGCTAGGGTTACCACCCGTATTATACAGGGCCCTTCTTAATATGCTGACACTTTTTTAATGGGATGATCAGACCATCAAACTGAACAACTTTCTCTATGGGACCACCATCGAAATCGCGAAAATAAATCACCTGAAGGACCCTATATTATCCAGGGTGTTAGGGTAAACAGTTGCATTACTTTAAGGGGTGATTGTACCTATGATACTGTACAACTCTCCCTAAGAAAAATATAAGTAATTCGCAAAAAAATTTTTGGACGTTTTATACTATTAATACTAAATGTAATCAGCTGATCGCACGTACGTATGAAAAGACGAAATTTTTTGCGAATTTCCCATAGATATCTTGGAGAAAATTGTTCAGTATAAGGCCTGACACACACATAAGGAATTCCGTATCAGGATTACGATTTCGTATGGATTTTTCCCCTCCACAATTCCGTTCGGTATCAAGTCCTATACAAAAACACAATCCCGATACGGAATTCCGAAATTCCGTATGTGTGTAGCAGACCTAATGGGTACAATCACCCCTTAAGAGAAGTTTATTCAGAATACGTAAATGCGCGCTACATACAAACGAAGTCTGGTGATAATTTCAATACTAACCAATTAAAGCCAATGACATTTTTCAGAAACAATCTAAAAACTAATCTCTATGCTTGTATGAAGTCAGGTTTTCGTTAAAATATACAGTTTTAATGCTAGGATTAATTTAAGATTTTTATGGAAATCTTTAAGGCACTATAACTTTAAAAATTATAATTTTAACGAAAATCTCTCTTCATACAAGCATAGAGATTAGAGTCTAGATTGTTTCAGAAAAATTCCATTGACTTTTTTGTTAGTATTGAAAATATCACCAGACTTCAAGTCCTTAAAGTAATGCAACTGTTTACCCTAACACCCTATATAATATTGCATTTTCAATTGAACGTAGTCCTCGCCGGTACCTCGGCCTCGCCTCGTAACAACAGTACCCCAGCACCGGCAGGTAGCGTGCAGGTTTGCAATCTAACATCATGTTGTTAACTAACGAGCGACAATAGATAACCTGATATTTATGTTGCCCATACTTTATGGTTTCTAGCCTGATGAAATCCGCGATTCGCTATAATTGCCCTGGAAATTGTGAGAGAAAATTGTAATTTATCTTCTGAAAGCCGATTTATCATTACCAGGGGTTAGCTTTTGATGCTTGTCTTTTGAAGGACCAAGAAGTTTGAAAAGGTTTTGGTGCCGAATACCAAAATTTTCTATGTTGTCACCTTCTTAGAATTAAGATAGTAAACACAGTTGTCGGTATAATCATAATGAAATAGGTACTCTATTTCATAATCATAATGAAATAGGTACTCTATTATACCAACCATTTATATTACACTACTAGAGTTTACCCGCGACTTCGTCCGCACAAATTATATACCAGATTTTAAGTCAGATCATAAGCTATCAAACAAAAAAAGTTTCATCAAAATCGGTTTAGGTTTTTGCGTGATGCTGTTACAAACATACAAACAAACAGACAGATAAAAATTCTAAAAAAAAGGTTGATTTGGAGTCCGGGAAACCTAAAACCATATCGTAATCTTTTTCATGAAAATATCTTCAATGTACAGACACACTTTTGTTACAGTTTTATAATAGTTAAGATATATTATACATTTATATTATATCATACATTTATTATATATATTATACATTTATATTATATTTTACCAGTATGATTGTATCAACAACCGTGTTTACTATCTTAATTCTAATAAGGTAACAACTTAGAAAATTTGGTATTCGTCACCAAAACCTTTCCAAGCTTCTTGGTATAAAATTTTAGTCAAAATAAAACAAAATAGAGCGGTGATACAACGCTTCGCCCGATATCGATATTTCAAATTAGTTTTATCTATGAATAATAATGTACTCAAGAAATTAAAACGCAGTAAATTCATGACCTCCGAAGACATAAAAATAAACAATAATTGCTAACTAAAACACATTTGTAATTTCACCTCGAATCCTTTATTTGTTCAATCGTTTTGGATTTGGACAGCTGCTGTCTGGGAGTTGTTACTCGAAAAACAATTACTAGAATCGAATAAATTTACACTTTTAATTGAATTCAATGTAACTTTAATTAATTTATGAGCTTGCTTTTAGCTAATCGCAACGCTTCTACGATAAGCTAAAATACAGGGTCCTTCTTAATATGCTGACACTTTTTAAGGGGATGATCAGACCATCAAACTGAACAACTTTCTCTATGGCACCAATATCGAAATAGAGAAAAAAAAATCTGCTGTTCTATACAAAACTGCAATCCTTCTCGCGTATGGGACAGCTGATTTATTTTTTAGCGATGTTGGTCCTATAGAGAAAGTTTTTCAGTATTATGGTCTGGTCATCCCCTTAAAAAAGTGTTAGCATATTAAGAAGGACCCTGTATACTCAAATAAACCGTGTTGACACATTTTAAAAATGATTATTTTAATTCTCAATAACAAACAAAATTCTAGGAACAATATCAAAGACTTTGTCGTAATCTCAAGTATTCAATATAGGCAAACCTGAAAATGAGATAAGAATTACATATTGTCGGCGTGCGTGTTAGTGCAAGGTGACCTATTTTTTTAAATATCTACCAACTCATAAGATTAGAGTTGCACCTTCTTGTTAATTTTTAGATCAATATAGTTCCTCAGTTATACAACGGTAAATTCTAGTTTTTTTTTCAATGTCATTGGTCTACGACCTAAAATAAAATTATCAATTTGTCGAGTAATAAATTGTTTTGTTTTTAAAATCCAATAATAAACAGTCTAGACTGTTAGCGAATTTAGGAAGTTGAAATAATGTTAAAAGCTCCCCGATTTTCCTTGACGCTGTCTCGTAAGTTTTGAACTTTTCCGTCTAGATTATTTCTGGTATTGCGAACCAAGCCTTTGTGGTTTGTTTCTTCATTGTTTGTCAAGTTTTCACTTCTGCCGAAGTTTTTGCAACGTGATGTGCTGTTTCCTATGCCAGGTGCCGATTCTTTTGTTCCAAGGCCCATAAGATGGTAGGTAACGTAGAGAGTATTCACCTCCGTCTATTTTAGTAGCGGCGTGTGTGATAGGGTGCGTTGTACTCTAGGGGTTAGACGACCTATTCTGAAGTCATCAGGGTCGAGGACATGGGAAATGAACGTGGCAAACGGTTTTTTTACCAGTTTCGCGAGTGACATTGAACTTTGTACACATTGTCGTTGTTTTGTTTTACTATTTCGCTGGGTGGTAAAATTATAATAAAGTTGGCGCGACAGAGTGCGCGCGAACAAATTCGTCTGAAGTTCTAGTTACTACACAACAAGGGTTAGATTCAGTGAAGATAAAGTATGCGATGTAGAACCAGAATACGGTGCTAACTCAAATTTGCCAATTTTTGAGTTGTGTCATTGTTGTATTCACCCAGCGATTTACAGATAAATATTGTGATGGATGAGTGTGATTGTTTGGACGATAGTGTAGCTTGTTTTGTTATTCTGTTCTGGTCTCTATTTGGATTTGAAATTTACGAACCTTAGGTATTAAATACTATTAATGAATAGACATTGAACCCATAAATTGGTTACTAGTGGATTTATTACGATATAATTTATGAATAATGAAGTTCAGAATTATAGTGCAGGATTAAATCAGCTGTCACTGAGTCTGATAATGAATTGATACAATAATGATTGTCCCAAATCACTGTGCATGGGTCGATGTTTTACGTCACGCTGATAGTGCTGTGACCTTAAGATAATTATCGGTCGACGACTCGTCTACGTTTATCGATAACTTAGAACAACAAAGCAAGGACGTCGTACCACTTAGTCAAGCTTATAAATAACGATGGGATTGAGTAATCATACTGTCATACGTTTTCCTGTTGAGTATGCCAGAATCCAGAAACGTTGTTACAAACCATTAAGTTGCGAGTTGGATTAGAACCACTTATCAAAGTGACTGGATATTTCTGTAAAAGTATTTTATCATTATCTACGCCGTGTTATCTAGAGTGACACGAGCATTACAACAGAACATGGCAAAATTCCTAACTCAGGTGTAATTTAACAATTCTTGCTTTGTAACAGCTATAACATAACTGAGTCTTTTAAAAAACATTCTTAGAGCGAATGTATGTGTTAAATATCTAAAAGTTTCCACGTCGCTCGTAAAGATAATCCATAAGCACGAAGCAGACAAAGCTGTGCGTCTGACGTATCGTATAAATGACCGCTCGGCCTTGTCTAGGCCACGATATGACGCCATCTTGCGTGCGGACGAACTCCTTTTATTAGGACACGAAAATATCCATCCCACTCTTGCACACCAGAAAACAGTCGAAAAGAAAGAAATGCCCGATAGCGACAATTCGGTCTAATTTTAGATTCAGATGGACGTCAGAATAATGAAGGATCACATAAATATTTTTATCGAAAAATAATGTTTGAATATTTTTAGTGAATGGCTGAACAAATTATCCAACAATGGCTGTTTCCAAGTTGCTGCAACGCATAACGTAAGCCATGCATTGTGTAATTGGCAATTAATTGCGTTTCCAAGGAGACTGGTACTGTCTGGCTGACTGATAGCGATAACGAGAAATGTCTGGGGGCAAGGGACTCTATTGGACGTTAATTGGTTTGCCAGACGCTTTAGTCTGCCTTAATTTCTATCCTTTTATTGTTCTTAAATCTTTGAATGTTTCTTGACACAATTATTTGAAGAGTTGCGATACGTTATTTGATGAAAAACGCGGGGTCTATTGAAATCATTGTTGTAATGCGATTGCAATTTCTGAACTTTACAAATCATCAAGATTTCAGCAGTTCATACAGTTTACAAATAATATTATTTCATTGATTTATCTCATGCAACAGAGTGTATTGCCATGGCGTTGCTTGGCTCAGTATTGAGAGCGGAGTGGACCAGTCCAGCGCGCGAAAGGCGAAATGCTCGCGGCCGGCCGGTCGCTACAACCGGCTCCGTGAAGGCCGCACGATGCCCCCCCTTCTCCCCTCCAAGATTGCTAGTGACTGATCGTTTATCGATACAAATTTTATCGTCATCCTTTTGTTTTATTGCGAGCATTCGCTTATTGTTTAAATGAATCGGTCAATGAGACACTATGTAATGCAATATTTTATTTAGAAATTGTACTTTGTATGTTTTGCTTTGTTTAAAAGATGTGTGTTGTAGAGTTTCTGATCGCATCTTCTCTACACCCTTCCGAAGCGGTGGCAGATTAAAAAAGATGACGTCAGAAAGTTATCTTTGTGATATTATTTATATTTTGTTAAAAAAATAGTTTTGAGTTAATTGTCAGATAGGTATTTTGATTATAGAGCGTTAAATATATAGAGCAAAATATATTGTAGTATTCAATTTTTGATGCAAAAAATATTCTACAGCTCTCGGAAATATTAGCAAAACTGTGGTACCTACAATGACAAAAATACTCGCATTAACATTGGGAATGACAATTCATTCAGTGAAACGTCTGACGCGGTACGCTATCTCGCCCTCGCGCGGCGCGCGCCGCATTGTAAACAAAATGCCAATGACACTGAGGTCGAGTTCTATCGATATTATTATCGTAGGTGTCTCAGCACTGGCCGCAAGGCCGCGACGCGACGAGTCGATCCAGTACTTGTGTCGTGTCGTATACACACAAACATACGGTTTCGAAACGAACAACACTTTTTTTTAAATTATATTGAAGTTTTGTCGGTTAATTAAAACTTTGTATGAGTTATGATTATGAGTGGAACCTCTTAATTTTGTTACGGTAGGCATCTAAGTATTGTGATCGAATATAATTATGAATAAGTTTCGAAGATTTTTAAATGACTCAAAGAGAATTTGAAATTATTTATTTTTACAGCTTCTTTACTTATTGTTTTCTCTTTTCAGGTCAAACAAAATGCTGATTTCATCGACGTGTCAAGATCCCAGACATCGATATTTGTGTTCCAAACAAATATCCTGGTATTGTAGCCAAGAACACACGGACCACAAAGAAACTAGGACATGTAACACGCCGTTCCAACTGGACTTCGCAAGATTACCCTCTGATGCCTTAAAAATGAACAGCCACGCAAGATGATCAAAACAACAATATTTTTCTACTAAACAAAATTATGCGGAGAAAAGAAACTAGCAGAAATTTTTCGAACTCTATTTTTGGATTCTTTTTTGTGAATGGTGCTTTAGTGTAGTGAGGTGAAAAAGTCGATAAGATATAATATCGATAACGTGGTGATGTGAATTAGGTGGTGATGAATACGATGTCGAGTGAGGGCGACGCGGTGAAGGTGGAGGGGGGACACGTGTCTGTTACCACAATCAGCATGTCTGGACCGGAGACCAGTAATGGTAAGAATATTTAAGAAAATTTGTATCTACTAATTTTATCCTTTAAAATTACATTTTGAAATTAAATAAGATTTCTCTATTAAAAATATCAGCCATATAGGGTCTTTCTTAATATGCTGACACTTTTTAAGGGGATGATCAGACCGAAAAACTGAACAACTTTCTATATGGGACCAACATCCAAATCGCGAAAAAAAAATCTGCTGTTCCAAACAAAATTGCTAACTTACTCGAGCCAAATGTTTGGAACAGCTGATTTTTTTCGCGATTTTGATGTTGGTTGGACGAAGCTTGTGCTGACTACTTATTTTGTGTAGACATTAACGAATTATTTTAATGAATATGTTTAATAAACAAATATCCTTATTCTTCTCTAGAATATTGTCATACATAAATTTTGCTATAAGGCTTGGCTCTAGAGAGATTTGTCTATACTTCAACGAAATTTTAAGGCAATTTTGCATTACACAAACAGAGATTTGAAACACTTCCTCTCACTTATTCTTAAAATAACTTTAATAACGTCCAAGATATGTCGGATAGTATATCCAATAAATTAATTACATTTGGTAATCAGAATTGGCCAGAAAGCTAAATAGGAATCGGAAAATCTCGTCTTCCTTATTTGGAATGAAGTATAGTTATCGAAAACTAAGCGTCTAAAAATGTACATCTCTAGAATATTGTCATAAATAAATTTTGCTGTAAGGCTTGGCTCTAGACAGATTTGTCCAGATACAAAATATATTTCTCGATCAGAAAGCGTAACATCCAATACATCGTTAGATATATTCAATAGGATGCGCGTACGCAGTCGCCGGGCACAGTTAGTGTCAAATATCAAAACAATTTAATAGCAATAGTCTAGGAAAAATAAGGTTTGAGATTGCATTAAAGACACTTTAGTAAATTGTGTTTGAAATAATATTACTGTTAGTTTATAACACTTTTGTCGAGATTTCGTGGTTATATAGGCTCAGGAACCTGAGAAATACCTTAAAATCGATATTAATGTACAAATGGCCAGCTTATTTCTAAAAATATTTCGACCAGCATACCAGCAATAGAGACAGTAACTATCAAAAGGCAAATTTAATGTTTAAAAACAAACAGTAAATAATTTAGTTTTGAGGTTATAATTTTTGAAGACTTACAAAATATTAAATATCTACCCAAATTAACGATATTAACCGTGGATTGTTATTGTTATAAGTAAAACGTATTGAAGGAAGACATCTTGTACAAAATCACCAGTTTTCCATTTTTTGTTCATACCTAAATTTAATGTTTTGTAAATGTCTTAATTATTCAATAATACAACATAAAAAATCGGGGATTATTGAGAATTTATGTTTTTCAGATATGTATCTACTATATTCCAAATTTTCACCAAAAGTGCAATTAATGCAACCTACTCCATACAAAAATCCGTAGATTTCCCCGACTACAAGTAAATAAACATCTGAACATGACCCCTATGTTAAGGAAATTATGATTCATGTTTAACAAAATAAATGGCAGATCAGTAGGAAAATTTCGTCGAATAGGTAGTCCATTGACCTCGGGTCATGGGTTGACAGAATTTGTGTAGTGTCTAGTTTCTTATATGTGGGCGTCCACGCATACAGGGTCCAGTTTTCGGCATTTAAATCCAGGTTTTTATTATTCCTCTATTATGTGACTGATTTATAGGTAGATGCTGAATCTACCCTTAACTCAAAACCCCACCCTGGACCCTTTTTGCGTGTTCGCCAGCATAATATAAAAAGTCTTTTAAACATTTAAGGTAGATTTTTGATTACTGGTAATTGACAACATTACATTTTTTAACCACCTGTTTTTAATAAAAAATATAAAAATAGGTTAAAAAATAAGAGATACGTATTTTGCCGATTTTATTTTTAAGCGATATTTCTATTTTTAATTTACTTTTGAATTTTCTGAAAAACGTAGGATTTATGGCTAAGATACCTTGGCCGCAATAACATTAAAAATAAAAACGGTCAAATACAATAGAAAAGCCAAGCAGGCAAAGGAATAAAATCTCATTCAACCTCTATTATATTTTTCAGTATTTTTCAAATAACTCGAAAAATAATGGATAGAAAAATCTGATAATTTTGATATAAGCTTTGAATCACATAATCTCCAAATGGTTTTCTTATTTTGGTACCTTTCTTAAAATGAAATGTTGTCAATTGACAGATGTAGGTTATTTTACACCCCCGACGCAAAAAGAGGGGTGTTATGACGTGAGTTTGACACCTGTCTGTCCGTCGGTCTGTTGGTCTATCTGTCTGTCTCATCGTAGCTCCCAAACGGATGGACCGAATTCGATGCGGTTTTTTTAAATAGAAAGCTAATTTTTACGAGAGTGATCTTAGCTTTGTCTCATGAAAATCGGTTTATTAGTTTTCATGTAACTTTAAAAATTATGAAATAACATTAAATTACAAATTTAAAAAACCCTTAACGCCAAAAACAAACATTTAAAAAGTAAATAATAATTTGGTCACCTATTATTTTTTATGTAAGCAAATGAATTTTTTACTTTTTAACTCTCTTTTAAGATATTTTTGGCTAATAAATGTGTCGGGGACCGCAAGTGATTGTAAAAAAATCAATGGCAATTTTTTCATAGCGGTCCCTACGCATTACTTGACCTAAAAGAGAGTTAAAAAGTAAAACATACAATTTTGCTTACATCAACAATAATAGGTGACCGAATTATTTTTTACTTTTTAAATGTTTTTTTTTATGTAGGTGACTATTAGTAAGATGTTAGTAAGAGAGTGGACGTGCAAATATTTTACAAAGTTTGATTGAGCCGGCGCGGAGTGCAGCGCAGAGCATTTTTCACTGCCAAATTATTATCGACTTTTCTTGCGTTGAAATAACGTCGAACTGTGAACTAGACTAGTGCCTAATTGAAAAATGTTCTGTGCTGCGCTTCGCCAGGTGTGCGCAGACCATTTTGGAGGACTTTGGTAGAGTCAGCTGGAAAATATTTTAATTTCCATTTGTGTTTGTTGGGCTTTATGAATGAGTAACTAAGGACCAGCCTTGCTGTAGCATTTCCCCTCTGCCACGTTACAAGATCAATTAAGGGAATATAATTCGGAGCGGGCTCCATACAAACGAAGTATAGTGGTATTTTCAATGCTTAACTAATTAGCAGTTACTTAACAAACAATCTAGAAACAAATCGATATGCTTGTATGGTGTCAGATTTTCGTTAAAATATGCAGTTTCAATGCTTGGATTAATTTAAGATTTGTATGGAAATCTTTGAGGCACTGCAAATTTAAAACTATAAATTTTAACGAAAATCTGGCTACATACAAGCACAGAGATTAGTTTCAAGATAGTCTCTGAAAAAATTTATCGATTTTAATGGGTTAGTATTGAAAATATCACCAGATTTCGTTTGTATGGAGCGCGCTCAGAATTATATTCCCTTAATGGATTGATTCTCCAATGTTATGAAATTAAATTTAAAAGAAAAGTTATGTGTTTTTGTGTATTTTTATATTATAAATGAATTTCCAATGTTTCTTTCAGGTCAGTTCTCGTACAGCTCGAGTGGAGTCCGCATCAGCGTGTCTTCGGTTCCCCACGACGAAGACTCCACTGATGCCGAAATATCCAAGATCGACTTCTCACAACATCAGTATGAGGTAGGGCTTTACGAGAAATATTATTTAGCACAGCCCTTTTGGTATGGAAACTCAATCTTGAGATCCGATTTCGACAAATCCGCACGGTCGCCATGCCATGTGCTAATGAGTTTTTCTAACTTATGTACGTAATACCGACTGCTCTCAAACGGTGAAGGAAAACATCGTAAGGTAATCTCCATACGCTGAAGAAGAAATTCCGATGTGTATGTGAAGTCTACCAATCCGCATTGGGATTTATTTTTTTGGGACAAAATTTTTTTTGCTACACGGTTTGGTCCCATAGTAAAAGCTGTTCAGTTTGATGGGTAGACTGTAGTTAGTTTAAAAGGATGTCAACAATATCAATTTCAAAAAAGGGCTGATGATGATGATGACAGCCCTTTTGTTCTGTAATCTGAGAGCTTTACAGAGTCGGTAGCACATGAACTTCAGCACTCTTTACCGCCGTATCTCGGTGCCATAAGAGTTAAAATTGGACTACTGTTGTTGAGTGAATATAGGTAAGGTAGGCAGCGGTGTGTGGGGATGGGGAATTACCTATAAAGCCTGCGGTTTTAGATTTTTTGCCCTGTTGGAATAGAAATAAGGTTTCCTTTTATTTACTCCTTCTGCCTCTTCCCATATGGTATGGAATTATTAGTTTTATAAATTTTTCTGAGGTCATGTACACACAAGGGCACGTCGAGTAAGGTACCTATATTGATTACACACGTTCCTGATTAACATTGTGTATGATGTGCTATTTAAAAACTCGGGTTTATTCTATCCATGATAAATAGGTATTATATTACCAGTTGTGTGCGAATTTTTCATAAGTTTCTTATAAGCTCATTTATTCAATTGGATTCTTACTTTACTAAGCCTACGTCGCCGTCCGTCCGTCCGTCCTTTAAAGAACATCTTATGAATCGTAATAGATGGCTAGTCGAAATGTTCTATGATATTGCCACGGAATTCTCTGCATGAACAAGCTTTTACAACAAATTATCTGGATTCACTTTGGTTGAAATTAGCGTTGAAATCTTTAAAAAAATCAAGAAAATTTATAGCCTGCTAGGCCTGCTACTCTGCTACCATAAGACATTTTTATACACGGCTTTTCTTGCAACATACAACTCGATCTTCAATACCTACTTTGAAGGACTATAATATAACTTCTATCCCAAGTAACCAACACTTTAAAAGCATAAACCTTATGTACCAGGTAAACATGAGAAACAAGAAGAAGCGGTCGTCGAGCGGGGCGCAGTGTGACAACCAGAACGATAGAGAGCGGCCGATGTCCTGGGAAGGAGAGCTTTCAGACTCCGAGATGGTCATAGACACCAGTGTCAATAACGGTTAGTTTCTACACCTTATGTACCAGGTAAACATGAGAAACAAGAAGAAGCGGTCGTCGAGCGGGGCGCAGTGTGACAACCAGAACGATAGAGAGCGGCCGATGTCCTGGGAAGGAGAGCTTTCAGACTCCGAGATGGTCATAGACACCAGTGTCAATAACGGTTAGTTTCTACACCTTATGTACCAGGTAAACATGAGAAACAAGAAGAAGCGGTCGTCGAGCGGGGCGCAGTGTGACAACCAGAACGATAGAGAGCGGCCGATGTCCTGGGAAGGAGAGCTTCCAGACTCTGAGATGGTCATAGACACCAGTGTCAATAACGGTTAGTTTCTACACCTTATGTACCAGGTAAACATGAGAAACAAGAAGAAGCGGTCGTCGAGCGGGGCGCAGTGTGACAACCAGAACGATAGAGAGCGGCCGATGTCCTGGGAAGGAGAGCTTCCAGACTCTGAGATGGTCATAGACACCAGTGTCAATAACGGTTAGGTTCTACACCTTATGTACTAGGTAAACATGAGAAACAAGAAGAAGCGGTCGTCGAGCGGGGCGCAGTGTGACACCCAGAACGATAGAGAGCGGCCGATGTCCTGGGAAGGAGAGCTTTCAGACTCCGAGATGGTCATAGACACCAGTGTCAATAACGGTTAGTTTCTACACCTTTTGTACCAGGTAAACATGAGAAACAAGAAGAAGCGGTCGTCGAGCGGGGCGCATTTTGACAACCAGAACGATAGAGAGCGGCCGATGTCCTGGGAAGGAGACCTTTAGACTCCGAGATGGTCAGACACCAGTGTCAATAACGGTTAGTTTCTACACCTTATGTACCAGGTAATCATGAGAAACAAGAAGAACTGGTCGTCGAGCGGGGCGCAGTGTGACACCCAGAACGATAGAAAGCGACCGATGTCCTGGAAAGGAGAGCATTAAGAAACCGTGATGGTTATAGACACCAGTGTCAATAACGGTTAGTTTCTACACCTTTTGTACCAGGTAAACATGAGAAACAAGAAGAAGCGGTCGTTGAGTGGCGTGAACACCTTCTGCACTAAGGGCACATGAGAAGCAGGGGTTCGTTGAGCTGTCTGCCTAATTATAATTGTTAGCCTACCACAGCGAGTCAGGATTACATTTTTAGAGTAGAAGTATAACTGAAGAGTCGAGATAATATTGCCTAACTCGAAGAAGCGGTTCTAAGGGATTGTTTGATGATTGTTGTAGACTGAAGAGTAAAAGGTAGAGGAGGGGTTGTAAAGGATGAAGGAAGACAAGTGCAAAAATCAGTTTTTGTTTTTCAACCTCGTCTTTCATTATGTTACTTATGAATATGTAATGTTATGTTACCAGAACTATCCTTTGTTGATTCTATTTATACTTGCCCAGAGGTTCATTAGTAGTCTTTCGAACCATTAAAATGTGGTATCCACCTGACCAAAACTTCTTAATTTTCAGATGAGAACAGCAACTCTCTAGACCTGCAATCTTCGAGAGATTCCATCGACACACTCCGCAACGTCACCATCAAGACTGAGCCGTTGAAGACCGAGCCCTTCCAGAGCCTGGATGACCAGAGAGTACTGGACCTAAAGTATACCGCGCCGCTGCAGCCGCATCAGAGGAGTCTTAGCATGAATAGGGTAAGGTTCATTTTTGCATAAGACTATTTGACCAAAACAGCCATTGAGGATCAAGCCCTTCTAGAGTATGGATGACCAGATACAGATTTAAAAAAAACTTGTAGTATTTCGTGCCGCTGCAGGCCAGAGGAGCCTTTGAAGTTTGAGTTGAGGAGTTTAAGAGTTTAGATTATCTAAAACGTCATATTTATATGTATGTTGAGGGTATATCCATAGTTGCTTACAATGAAGAATGTTATACTCTGTCAGCAATTCGTCCTATAATATGCCCTCAACACTGCCTAAATCGTGGAGTATGACCTCGCAACTTCTTTATTGAGAGAAGGCCTTTACCTGCTGTGGGATTGTACCTACAGGCAATAGGTAATTTCATGTTAATTAAACTTCTTAAACACACCTATTAATTTAACGTCTTTCTTTTCACAGATATCAGTCCTAACAGACAATGTATCTCTGTCGCTAGCCCGAAGACCGTCTTCCCCCACGAGCAGCGCCAAGTCCCTCATCCTAGACCAGAACACCGCACCAATGATGAACCATGGTGTGGGGGAGGTCCAGAATCTTACGATAAAGAAAGAGACCCAACTATCAGGTAAATGTTACGCTATGGGTCTCCTAAACAATAACCAATGGAACCGCGGCATCAAGCAAGACGCTAGGAAAATGGATTCCAAAAGGTTTCTTGACTTGGCGTGAACCTTGCTGCATTTTGTAATGTCATGTTTTTTTTTGGGGGCTAAATAGTAAACATTTCGAGATACTAGTCTCAATAACAATATTTTCTGTGTTAGAGATTTTAAAATGAACGGATTACAGAAACGAGTGACGGCACTTGCCGACTTTTATACTCCATGGTTAACGAATGAAATGAAAAGGTCTAATATATTTATATTACTGAGCTAATTCCAATGTCAGAATTTGACATTTGATGTTTGCCATTTCTGTTACATAAAGTTAGAAAGAGAAGATCAGCATGCATATGATCACGACTATATTCCCCGAGGGGGAAGTCAGAGATATTCTGTAACCTCAGAACATCCACGTTTCACCAGTAGTACCGAAACTATGTCCAGTGTGACCGGGGGTGAGCCCGTCGCCACATAATGGACAGTGGGTACAATACATGCCTCGAAATTGAAGCACGCAGATTTCCTCACGATGTTTACCTTACCGAAAAGCCAGTGGTGTTACCAATCGTACATAAATTCCGAAAACTCATTGGTACGAGTCGGCCTGGACGGGGATCGAACCATCGCCTCCTGCACGGAAGGCAAGGTTACTCGCCACTGGACCACCACGGCTTTTTTCAAAAAGAGAAGATCAATGTTTATTTAATCTATGCAAAGGTTTTCTCCATGGATATAAACCAACAATACCTATGCCAGCTTTCTGGTGTTCTCCACTGAGCAAGAAATCACTACGTTTTAGTTCTCTCCATGGAATTTGAAAGATTTTCTCGCGGACATGATGGCGAATTCAAACTAATTTACATTTTGGCGTTTACTTTCAGAGCTAAAGTGCGAGCCGTCAGTGGGCATGGAGAAGCTGCTAGGTGCTCTACACGGTTCCCCACTGCTGGGACGACTGCCCCGAGTACAATCCAGCGCCAGCACCGACTCAGCCGTACATTCCATGTACACTCACAGGTTGTTATAACAATACATTCATTCATAATCTTTTATGTAAGTTCTGTGTAAACTTCGAAAGGCACGTAAAGTAGTTGTTACTGGATAATGCCGTATCTGCCTGGATATATGGAGGGTATAAAGTTACGTCAAAGGCCAATTTATCCTTCTTATTCGGGTTCCTCTCCATTACTGGAGGTTGCTAGTCAGCTCTGCATATCCCTGCCTGGGCTCCAATCTCGGTAAATATTCGGTGATTGAACTGCGACTAGGAACTAAGAACCATAACTTTTGATACATTTGGTATTGCGCTAATCTCGGTACAGCTCATGACAGCCGGTAGAGCCATTTTGACAGATTGCTCAGACGTTAAAGGCTGTCGGTTACATAGAGTTTAGCACGATGCGGAATTCAGCACAGTTGAATAATAGTTGGATTGCAATGTGATTAGAACTGAAATTGGATAAGAATAGAACTTCGATGTTTTAAATTAGCGAAAACGATCTCCAATATGTCTCCAAACGAAACAGCTCTTCGACGTTGGTGATGCCTGTCCACTCTTCCATGTCATTCGTGGCCTACTGACGCTTCTTTTGCCCAATTATTAGGCCAGTTAAAGCGGCCTTTTAATACTCTGCATACAACATGTCTCAAACAAATGGTACTAGGCTCACGTCGTTGATTATGGCCTATTTCGCATTCTTGAGATGAGGCATGCGTTCTGCACTGGGATCCTACAGGAACTTATAAACTTATAATTATCGTTTAGGAACCATAAATTAGTCAAAATTGCTTCTGTTCAAGTACTTAAGTGATGACAGTAATATTTACATTAATGGACAGACAACGAAACCATTGTTCATCTAGAAAGTTTTCTACCTGTTGCTAATTTAAGGTTGAAATCATGATATTGTAAATTTCACTAAAATCCGATAATCAGAACCATTTTCATCTTTATATCAAGAGACATAAGAGTCTTAACGCGTGACTTTTACGCTTCTATTTGCGTGTTTATAACCATGTACTCGTATTCCAAATTGCAGTGTATACAGCAGTCCATCGGCCAGTCCCCGCGCGTCGCGGCACTACACGCCGTCTCTCTCACGCAACAATAGTGACGCATCGCACTCCTCCTGTTACTCTTATAGTTCGGAGTTCTCGCCTACTCATTCTCCAGTACAGGTAATAAACGAAATATTTGGTTTTAGCATAAAGCGAATGTCAATCTCTCTGTCTCCCAAACGATTCCAAGTAACATACGCACATGCATGAACTCAAGCCTTTGTCCGTGTGAACTGAGAAAATGCGTAAGATTTTCTATGGCTACACTTAGGGCCTGTTTAACCACTTCTGAGTAAATTCTTGTTAGCTTATCCGACAGATAGTTTGGACATATTTTGTATGAAATATATGCCAAAATATCTGTCAGATAAGCTACCAAGAACTTACTAAAAAGTGGTGAAACAGGGCTTTATACAATGTGTTAATGAATAAGCGCAAAACCTCATACACCCCAACTGATTTATAACAAAATAATTAGATTGCAACAATAATTTTATTATTTTGATAGTTAAAATTTAAAGTGATTCGCATTTTAAGTTTTGAGGCAAAAATGATTTGTTATCACTTCAGCAATTAATGAAAGCGCTAGCGTGCTCATGGAGACATTTTAAGAATCTTGTTTTGGTAGTAGGTAGGGTGAGTGTGCCCGTGCGGTGGGTTGAGATCGAGTTCAGTAAATTGTATATTTTACAAACAAATTATTTAATATTATGAAAAAAAAAACCTACGTTGAAAGCATGATAATTCGATTCTGCTCTCGATTCTAAATAAACTACATTCTAGTTTTGCGTTAATTCATTAACACGTTGTATTGTAGTGCAAAAGTGCATTACGATACGTATACGATACGATACGATACGATACGTATTACGATATGTGACTTAAGTAGTCAATCATTTTCCGCCCAAGCGCCAAGTCAAGTTAGCGCCCGAGCGCGGCGAGGGCGACGAACGCCGTACAATCCTCAGACTATGGCTCATCTTGTATCCTGCCCAGACACCTGCAAGTGGAGCATATGGACGCTGCCGGTAATGCGTGGCAAAATACTAGGCTGGACAATTTTTGAATGACATGCCATCGACTCGATAGAAGAATAAGATAAACGAATAAACTTTGTAAATAATCTAGAGTCGTCACCCGCACGTGGTGTACCGGGAAGCAACGGCAGGCGCCGTGTTCCCGGCGTCGCCCGCGCACGACGAGGACGCCGAGACGAGCGACGATCGACTCCATCACCATCAGGGAATCAGTCGACAACAGCTTATTAATAGGTATGGTTCTACTGCACAATTATGATTGATTTTAGTAAGCTATGGTAACAATACAGGATGTAAAGTAAACTTAAACGCGTTACATACTTTATGGGACCATCAATCTGAACAACTTTTACTATGAAACTATAACTTTGTTATCGCGGTAAATAATTAACACAGGTGTTCATACATTTTGGTAGAGCTATTGACATTTACTAAGGAACAGCTGATAATTTTTTCGCTATTTCGTTGTTGGCTCCACAGTAGAAGTTGTTCAGTTTGATGGTCGATATGTAACGCATTTAATTTTACACCCTGTGTACATCAATCTCATCAAATAAATCTGACTTTCGGCGATATTTACATTAGAAACCGGTAGGTCCGTATAGAAACCAGACTAACTATATTTTTTCGCCTGGAAACTGTCTGGACTTTTCTAATTATTCTATATAATCTACAGGGTCCTTCTTTATGTTGACACTTTTTTAAGGGAATGATAAGACCATCAAACAGAACAACTTTCTCTATGGGACCAACATTGAAATCGCGAAAAAAAAACTACTGTCCCATACATTTGGCTCGAGTAGGTTTGCAGTTTTTTATAGAACAGCAGATTTTTTTTCGCGATTTCGATGTTGGTGCCACAGAGAAAAAAAATCTACTGCTCCATACAAAACTGCAAACCTACTTTAATTGCCAATTGTATGTGACAGCTGATTTATCGATGTTGGTCCTATAGTGAAAGTTGTTCAGTTTGATGGTCTGATCATCCCCTTAAAAAAGTTTCTGAATATTAAGTTGGACCTCCACTCACAAGAAATAAAAAAATAAAAAATAATGTTTTTTTACAAGGCCTACCCTACCTTAATTAATCAAAATACTTTACCGAGCATTCTTTTCCCACAGTCCCTGCCCAATATGCGATGACAAAATCAGCGGGTTCCACTACGGTATCTTCTCGTGCGAGTCCTGCAAGGGATTCTTCAAGCGCACGGTGCAGAATCGCAAGAACTACATGTGTCTGAGAGGCAGCAACTGTCCCGTCACTGTCGCCACGAGGAAGAAGTGCCCGGCTTGCCGGTTCGACAAGTGCCTCGCGCGCGGGATGAAGCTTGAAGGTGAGCGGAGACATCTTTATTACTTCATCATATTACGAACATCATACTCCGCCAACAGCTGGACATAGTCTTCCCCCAAGATCGCCACAACAACCGGTCCTGCGCTGCCCCATCCAACGGGTTTCCGCCGTCTTCACCAGGACGTCATTCCATCTTGTCTACCCACCATGCTGCGCTTTTCGGTACCCGGTCGAGAATTCTTCGCCGATCCATCCATCGGCCATCTTTAGTTTAGCAATCCATGCCACTTTAATTATTACTCCATTAATCTTATTTCAGCATGCACTGTGGGTACTCAGGGGAGTGAAATTAATCTCGAATTATTACTTCTTTATCTTCTAGCATAGCATAGGGATGTACAGCCAAGTATTACTTAGGTAGGATATTAGCTCGAATCTTTAACAGAAACCAGTGTTCGTTATCTAGTTAAAGCATAATATAAGCATATGCTCACGACTATATTCCCCGAGGGGGTAGTCAGAGATATTCTGAAACCTCAGAATATCCATGTTTCACTAGTAGTACCGAAACTCTGTCCAGTGGACGGGGGGTGAGCCCGTCGCCACTTACAATGGACAGTGGGTACAATACATGCCTCGAAATTGATGCATGCAGGTTTCCTCACGATGTTTTCCTTCACCGAAAAGCCAGTGGTGTTACAAATCGTACATAAATTCCGAAAAACTCATTCGAGTCGGCTTGGACGGGGCTCGAACCATCGCCTCCTACACGGCAGGCAAGGTTACTCGCTCTGTTTTGTACAATCTTTTCAGAATTCAGATTGTCCAGCTGCCTATATTTCGTTTTAAAGATGGTTCTCCTTTTGATCCGGTTCGAATGTTTTGGGACAGTCAGTTAGAATCTTTTAGCACGTCACTTTGATTAAAAAATCATTTTTGAGCTCGGGACGGATTGGAGTCTATTTAATACGCTAACGGCTTTTTTTATAGGATGATCATACCATCACTGAATTTCTATATGAGACCCGAAAAAAATAATCTGCGGTCGAGTAGGTTTTCAGTTTTATATGGAACAGCAGACTTTTTTTTAACTATTTCGATGTTAGTCCTATAGAGAAAGTTGTTCAATTTGATATCTGTTTATCTCATTAAAAAGCCGTCAGCATTTCAAGAAAGAGCCTATATTTAACTGAATAAATAATTTCAACAGCAATAAGAGAAGACAGGACTAGAGGCGGTCGCTCCACGTACCAGTGTTCGTACTCTCTCTCCGGCGCGGCCTCCACCGGCTCGCTGCTGTCCGCGCACGTACCCACCACACTGCGCCACGCCTCCAGTCTTACCTGTGTGAGTACACTATACAGAAGTGATAGAAGATAGGACTTCACGTATCACTGTCCGTACTTTCTCTCCGGTTCGCTGCTGTCCGCGAACGTGCCCACCACACTGCGCCACGCCTCCAGTCTCACCTTTGTGAGTACTCTATACAGCAGTGATAGAAGACAGGACTCCACGTACTAGTGTCCGTAATGTCTCTCCGGTTCGCTGCTTTCCGCGAACGTACCCACCACACTGCGCCACGCCTCCAGTCTCACCTGTGTGAGTACACTATACAACAGTGATACAAGACAGGACTCCACTCCACGTACAAGCGTCTATACTGTCTCTCCGGCTCGCTGCTGTCCGTACACGTGCCCACCACACTATACTGTACACTATGTAGCAGAGAAAGAAAAGTGGAAGAAATGGCGTTCGCTCCACGTACAATCAGCCATAAATAATGCACAATCAACTTTTTGTTGAGGCTGATTTCAGCAGAGCTCGACAGATTTTTTGGCACAGAAACGATAGCTCATTTTTGAAAGTAGCTAGTAATAATTGTTACTTTTGCACTTATTGATACAAATTCATCGTGTTGATTTTTTTAAATTGTCTGTTTAATTATTTTTAAGTACCATTTTATGTGGCATTTAAAGTAAAATTTATTTAGTAAATACTAATATTTTATTACAGGTGAATGGCCCTGGATCGTACAGTCGAGGAGAGTCTAGTAACAGCCGACTGACGCCAGATATACCGCCGTTATTGCAGGTATTTATCGAAAAAAAAAAAATGATTGTCTTTCTTTGCTCAACAACAAATAAAATGATTCCTACTTCTCAGGAAATAATGGAAGTTGAACATCTATGGCAATACAACGAGTCAGAATTGAATAGGCTCGGCAAATCACCCGGCAGTCCATCAGCCAACCCCCTGCTGGCTGCCAGCGGGATCACGGCTCAGAACTCGAGCCCCGACTTCCTCGCTGACCTGTGCAATATAGCGGACCATAGACTGTACAAGATAGTCAAGTGGTGCAAGAGTTTGCCGCTTTTTAAAAATATTTCTGTGAGTACAAATATTCATGTAAGTCTCGGACGAAAACTAGTTCATAACCCCACATTAGTACGCTGCTGGCAAGAGGTCTCTCCAACTCTACGATGTTTGCTAAAGCGCGTCGTCGGTACAAATTTTTGCAATGCTACCTTTGAGACGATCCTGGGTTTTGTTTATAAAATAAATAAATTTATTACGACGTGTCCATATTATTTTTGAGGATAAATTAAGTTTAGGTGAATTCAACATAAAAAGAACATATTGTTTATTCTCGACTTTAATTCAATTCAATTAATTTATTCATCCAAAATATAAGAAAATAAAAGTTTTTGATTACATTATCTGCCAAACAGCATGACAGTTTGTTGTTAAATTAACCTTTTTCCAGATCGACGACCAGATCTGCCTGCTTATAAATAGCTGGTGCGAGCTGCTGGTGCTGTCGTGCTGCTATCGCGGCGTGAGCACGCCGGGGGAGGTGCGGGTCGGCGGAGGGAGAGGCATCACTCTGCACCAGAGCGCCAAGTTAGTACCTACTTATTATTAAGTTTTAAGGCCATAGACATGTCTACCTAGTGCGGACGACATCGAGACTAAACTGTACATACATATTTTTAATCTCGATTAAATTCCCTGTCTCTACACAAGTTTACGTAAAATAAAGACTCTGAGCACATGTTGTCTGCTCGATTTAACTCTACGGATACGTTCCTGTGTGACCACCGCCTAAATATGGCATTTACCACATATGTGACGTGCAGGAGGCGATGGTTCGATCCCCGTCCAGGCCGACTCGTACCAATGATTTTTCGGAATTTATGTACGATTTGTAACACCACTGGCTTTTCGGTGAAAGAAAACATCGTGAGGGAACCTGCATGCTTCAATTTCGAGGCATGTATCCTACCCACTGTCCATTATAAGTGGCGACGGGCTCACTCCCCTTCACACTAGATAGAGTTTGGATAATTAGTGAAACGTGGATGTTCTGAGGTTTCAGAATGTCTCTGACTACCCCCTCGGGGAATATAGTCGTTAGCATATGCTTATGCTTATGCTTATGCTTACCACAAATGTTTGCGTTACCTGGGCTGCGTTCAGAACCTACGCGGTTGTTTGGTTGTTTTTCAATCTAAGGTACGGAATGAACAGTTGTTTTACAACTCGCAAAAAGGTACGGAACGATCCC
Source organism: Agonopterix alstromeriana (assembly GCA_963924505.1). Taxonomy (NCBI): domain Eukaryota; kingdom Metazoa; phylum Arthropoda; class Insecta; order Lepidoptera; family Depressariidae; genus Agonopterix; species Agonopterix alstromeriana. Next base: position 4,010,644 of record OZ004665.1, on the reverse strand, counting down.
GGTTGTTTTATAACTTCAAATTTTGACATTGACAGTAATATGGGCTTCCAGGGCTTCCAGGGCTTCCATCATTTCCAAATACAATATAAACTCATCTTCCATGCTAGAGAATCAAAGAGTGAATAAAAATAATTTAAGTAAACAGATAATCAAAACGTCAGAGTGTTTTTTAACCGTCGAATTTGATGGTTAAAAGTTGCAACCTGTCAGAGGTTCGGAACGGTTGAGCTGTGACAACCGAGTTGCAAAGAGCGTTTTTTCACCGAGGCTCGGAACGGCGTTAGTGCGAAAAGTTGCACCCAGACTGCACTCTGGGCGTAGGTTCTGAACGCACCCCTGCGTACACAATCTTAGACTTCCATCGTGCAGACATCGTGGGCAAAATTGTCCGTTGTCCATTAAACTGTCTGGCCGTGTGTTGTTCTTTAACATCTTGCTCTTGTTGGTGGATTTTTACGCTAGCTAAATCAATCTCAGAGTCCTCCAAATTCTTCTCTACCACTGCAGTTACTAATCTAAATGATTACCTTTCAGACTGGGTCTAACACCGTGCATAGAACGTATGCTCAGTTTCACGGACCACCTGAGAAGGCTACGAGTCGATAGATACGAATACGTTGCTCTCAAAGTCATCGTACTACTCACTTCTGGTAAGTAAATAGTCGTTGTTCTGACCACAGAACATTATAAGAGGGGTTAGAAGTGCAAAGTAGGCGTGGAACGTGTCGCCACAGGTTATTCAATGATTTGCATAACACCATAAGGCGCGAGGTGTGGTGGTGGTGGTAGGGCATGAGTAATTGTAGGAGCGTGAGCGGGAAGACAAGTGGCGGGGGCAATTCGAGCCATTTATAATCTGCGTTGTCAGAATTCACTACGAGATCGTTTCAAAGATATCAATATTCTGACTTTCTACAGTCAATATATTTACGAAAATATTTTTTACGTTCGCAAACATTTGTCTCTCTTTCCCAAAAACAGTGACGTTCATAATTACAATAGAAGAAATAAAAATAAATTAGTGTTCCCACATTTTCGACTTAGTAAGGTCAAGACATCTTTCATGGGGCACTGTATACGTTATTATAATAAGATACCAGAGAATATTCTAAACTTGACGGAGAAAAAGTTTAAGTACCATGTTAAACAAGTCCTCTGTAAAAAAGGTTACTATAAACTCGATGATTATTTGAATGACCAAAATGTCTGGTCTTGACAATGTTATACTATGACCTTTAATATTGAATTTATGTAATTGTACTTTGTATATTTTGTTTTGTTTAAAAGAAGTGTGTTGTAGAGTTTCTGGCCGCATCTTCTCTACAACGGAACACCTTCCGACGCGGTGGTAGATTCAAAAAACATGACGTCAAAAAGTTATCTATGTGATATTATTTTGAATAAACAATTTTGACTTGACTTGACTTGACTTGGCGACGCCGTCTCCGAAGCAAAAGCGCTACTTTGCATTTCTAACCCTTCTTATAATGTTCTGTGGTTCTGACACAAAGGCTTTTGTTTTGTTCGGACCAGTAGGTCTATCGTGAGTTTTCACCGTTCGTTACTACTTTAGTTGCGGCACCAATTTTGTATAACGGAATAAGTTCTCAACGTAATCACTAGGAGCGCTGTACGAAATTCAATACAAAAACTGTAATAAACTACAGTAAAACTAATGTAGTATACTACAGTGTAAACTCATGGTATGCCTACAGACATCAATGATCGAGATTTCACATTACGCATGCCAAAATGAGCGCGCATGATGATTTTCTCATTTTGTTCGTTTTTTTGTGCGTGGCATGTATGGGACAGCTGTTTTTTTATTCGCGATATTGATATTGGTCCCATAGAGAAAGTGGTTCAGTTTGATGGTCTGATCATTCCATTACAATACTTTCAGCTAATTTTTTTAGACCTTATATACATTTATGTAACCATTCAAAATTATAACATCAAAGGTAGGTCATAGTTAAATATAATATACATAAAAATACTACGTATCCTTCTTAATATGCTGACACTTTTTAAGGGAATGATCAGACCATCAAATTGAACAACTTTCTCTATTGGACCACCATCGAAATCACGAAAAAAAAATTTGCTGTCCCATACATTTGGCTCGAGTAAGTTTGCAGTTTTGTATGGAAGGGCAGATTTTTTTTTCGTGATTTCGTTGTTGGTGCCATAGAGAAAGTTGTTCAGTTTGACGGTCTGATCATGCCCTTAAAAAAGTGTCAGCATATTAAGAAGGACACTGTATACAACGTGTTAATGAATTAACGCAAAACTAGAAAGTAGTTTGTTTAGAATCGAGAGCAGAATCGAATTATCATGTTTTCAACATAGGTAATTTTTTTCAAAATATTAATTAATTTGTTCGTACAATTTAAAATTTACGGAACTCGATCTCAACCCACCGCACAGGCACACTCACCCTACTTACTACCAAAACAGGATTCTTAAAATGTATCCACGAGCACGCTAGTGCTTTCGTTCATTGCTGAAATGATAACAAATCATTTTTTCCTGAAAACTTAAATTGCTAATAACTTTAAATTTTAACTATCAAAATAATGAAATTATTTTTTTCAATCTAATTATTTTGTTATAAATCAGTTGGGGTGTATGAGGTTTTGCGCTTATTCATTAACACGTTGTATAGCTTGAAGCTATGCTATGTCCAGTAGTGGACTAATACAAGTTGGCAGTCATAATGAAATTCAAATGTGATTTAAAATGGGTACTCCATAAATATAATTGTTCCTCAGATGCCCCAGAGCTGCGTGAAGCGGAGAAAGTGCGCGCGTCGCAAGAGAAAGCGCTGGCAGCTTTACAACTGTACACCGCGACCCACTCGCCCGAGACTCCCGCCAAATTCGGCGAGCTGTTGCTACGTATACCCGAGCTTCAGCGGACTTGCCAGGTAAAATACACTCTATCATTAATGGTTACGGTTGAAAGTTCCACGGTGGTCCTCTTACCCGACACATTCCTGCTTATACTTGAGCTCCAGTGGACTTGCCTGGTGAAAATACGCTCTATCATAATGGGATAAATGGCATAAGGGGAGACTTATAAACCTGGTACTAGTGTATCTGTATGTGTGTAGTGTATCTGGTACTCTAAGGTTTATATTGTGTTAATTAGACTATACGCCGATTATAAACCGTGTCTAAAGGGGACATGAGGGCCTAGCATGCCACAACCCCCGAGAAAACAACTAAAATCGAGACGCGCTTCTGTCATGTTACTTTGCGTATGCGGAAGCGAGCGCGCATTACGGTTTTCTCATTTTGTCGCTTTATCGTGCGTGACGTGACATGCTAGCCCTAATCATCATATAGTTTGAAAGAAAATAATTGTCGACTCAGTGTGGATAGAAGTTATTTCCTTTAAGACGATCCGAAGTTACAAATTAACATAGAACCTTTTTATACTGGTTGATCTTAAACCTTATTGATAGCGGCATTAGGACTATACTTGAAAGTTCTTTACCATTATTTTATTGCAGTTTTTTATGCAAGTCGGCAAAGAGATGCTGAACCCCGCCAACAAGAGCAAAGATGGCGACGGACCAAGTTTCAACCTCCTCATGGAGCTACTGAGGGGGGACCACTGACCCTGGCGTGGACCATGACCTTAGTCCAAGATATTCATGTAAATTTGCTCAAGAGTATAATATTTTTAAAGCATCGTATATCATAAATCCTTCTTCAGTTCTAAAATCTTGACAATATGTTTAGGCTAGTGTTGCTTAACAATAGTGAAACTATCAATCGATTGTATCGATATTTTTGAAAGTATCGATTGCTTTCCTTCAAGACAAATTGATTAGTATCGATACTATTGCATCTCAATACTATCGATATCACTTCCTTTCCATATCAAACTATCAATAGTTAGCCAACACTGGTTTAAGCCTTGGTAAAATTTTACAGTTTTGATTACGGTATCAAAGCTGTGGACAGTGGCGGAATTAAAAATTTTCAAGGTATAGGCTGAATAGTTTTTGCCGCCCTTGCCTCTACAATTGTCGTATAATACATTATTTTTAGAATGCAACAATTTCGTTGAAATTGCACGTAAAATAATTTTTCGGGATATTTTTGAGCTAATCGAATCATGTACTGGTTGAGGGGCGGCGAACTAGCTGCTTTACTCTAGAATGTGGAAGTTTGCTACTCGCGGAATGTGCAATGACAAGTGAGACAGAAAAGTCATCGTCAAAATTTGTTGCAGACTTCTATCTGTAAGACATCAGAAAACCGCCATGGAAAAATCTTTTTGATTTCTATGAGGTAAAAAAAAAATACAAAAAATTCGGTCCCCAAATCTGCCGCCCCCAAAATCTGCCGCCCTAGGCTCGAGCCTACTCAGCCTGCTAATAAATCCGCCACTGGCTGCGGAAACTGCAAAATATGTTTTTTATTTGCCTTTAAATATGAGACTGTGTAAAAAACAATGCTTCATTCAAATCATAAATATTTTAATACTTAATATATTTACTGTGCCAACGTAGTTTATTAATATTAAAAAAGCATTTACTCATGAAGTATTCCTGTAAAAATGTATTTTTCTGAGCAGTTTTCAGGGCTGGTACTACCGGAAGCATTCCAAACCGAGAATTAATGCTCCAGTGTGATCAAATTTTTCTTGGGCTGTTCTCGGTTATAAAGTTCTCATATTTTCTTTGAAATCTGTCTTTTACTTTTGATAGAGAAATTGAACGAAATAATTTGTTATCAGTTATAACTAAATACAACTAGATAGACAGCCGTGGTGGTCCAGTGGCGAGTAACCTTGCCTGCCGTGCAGGAGGCGATGTTTCGATCCCCGTCCAGGCCGACCCGTACCAATGAGTTTTTCGGAATTTATGTACTATTTGTAACACCACTGGCTTTTCGGTTAAGGAAAACATCGTGTGGAAACCTGCATGCTTTAATTAAGAGGCATGTATTGTACCCACTGTCCATTATAAGTGGCGACGGACTCGCCCCCCGTCACACTGGACAGAGTTTCGGTACTACTGGTGAAACGTGGATGTTCTGAGGTTTCAGAATATATCTGACCACCCCCTCGGGGAATATAGTCGTGAGCATATGCTTATACTATGCTATAACTAGATAACGAACACTGGTTTCTGTTGAAGATTCGAGTTAGTATCCTAGCTAAATAATACTTATCTGTACATCCCTATTCGTTTGCTCTCGTGGAATGCTCCCGGCCAGAAAGCCCCGTGATAAAAACTTATAAATGTATTAACTATATTATATTTAATGAAACTTACACTGCCACTCTGCTTTTATATCTATTTAATTAATATAATAATCATATATTTTTGTACTATATCTAATGCCAAGGGAACAAGTAAAGATTAGATAATAATCATACAATACATAGTAAGTATGTAAATAAATATTTTGTATGTCATTTTGCCCTCGGTAAGCATTATAAAGCAACGCTTCATTCTTGGTCGGGCAACATACAGATAATACAGGGTCCAACTTAATATGGTGACGGTTTTGTAAGGGGATGATCAGACCATCAAACTGAATAGCCCATAGATGATGTTTAGTTTGATGTCTGATCTTCCTCTCTAAAATCCGTCGGCATATTAAGAAGGACCTAATATAACGAATAAAAATCCATGTCAGAAATGAACTGTGATGTGTAGTTCCATAATATTATAGTCTGTATGAGATATGTGAGCCTATCAGCACTTGTGTCTCGAATCACTTCGCCTCATATACCGCTCACGAGAATGAAGCGGCATTTTCAATGTTACACAAAAAAGACAATTTTCCTTGTACTGGATACTAGGTACTTATCTATAAGAATGTCAATTCAACCTCCTCTTGCCTTTTGCATTTTTGCTAATGATAAATTAATATAGACTCGACTGAACGTGCAGCATGAATGAACAATATGAATAAATATTTCGACTAGGTATTAGCCAGTGTTTTACGTAATATACGAGTAGGTAACTTTTAATACTTTTTTGTCCATCCGTGTCAATCTATACTTATAAGTAAAAGAGTTCCGTGACTGACTAAATGACTCACTGACTGAAAGACAACGCACAGCCTACACCACTAAAGATATAAAATCGACCGCTAAAGGGGTTAATCCACGCGGACGAAGTCGCGGGCAAATGCACATCATGAATATTTATGAATAATGCAATATTTATCAAAAATGCTTGCCGTCAATGTAAACGTGATAGCGCGTAATAATCACCATTTTGATATCTCAGCATTACTTTCTGGAAAATAAAGTGCCAAGTCTTTCTCAGTAAAGTATATCATAAGACAAACTGAAAAAAGAAAGAAGGATTTTCTCGAAGAATCGTCCCCCCAATACCTAGTAGAATATGGTTGTACAGACAGACATAATAATATAGGACATCAGTAGGATTAACGATATTATAAGAAATTGTTCAGAACATGGAAAAAACATTTATGGAAAAAGTAAAATAGAAATTAACAGTTCCATGCATTGAGTTCGCGTAGCTATCCAGTTACAAAATGTTGTCCGAACAACTTCTTGAAACATCGTTAGCTTAAATTAGCTCTTATTTGAGTGGCAGATGGTGTAAATCTGAATAATTAAATGTTGTCTATAAAAATGTAAAGGTTTTGTATTTCCCCTGTACATACGAGTTTGTAATCATTGCCATTTCGATATAAATATGTAGTTTTATTTTAGCTTAATTAATAATAATGATGTTTAGTACTTTAATAACTCTGAGGGTTTAACTTTCAGATTGTAGTTAATACTTACGTCAAACAGTTTTAAAAACTACAATGTATTTAAATTCGATTTTTTTGTACCTATTTTGCAATGAACAGGTTTTATAAAATATATTCGCTCGTCGAAATGAATGTGCTATTTATTAAAATCATTATTTATATTTTTTCTTTTATTTTTGGTGCAATACTAAGCATCAAGCTTAACTGTAGTTTTAAACTTAAATTTTTGATTGGCTTGAACTATGTTTTGCGCAAATTATTTTATCTTTTATGATCGTTTTTATGCCATGGCTACAAATTAGTAGTACCTATGGATATACCAGTCATTCACTGCCGTTTTATAAAATAAGAATGTTGCTATGAGCACATCCGTTTTGTTGCAATACTTTTAATTTTAATGTGAAGAAATATTCTCATTTAAGCGTATTTTTAGGTATAGAAATTAAATAATTTAGGAAATACTTATCTTAGTTTATTTTGATTAATTTTGAACCAGTGACAAAAAGTTATTTTCCGATTTTGTTACTTTTTTTCGTTGATGTTTCTTTACTCTATCATTTTAAAGACAAAACAGTTTTTAAATATCTGTAATTCTTCCACATTTGCACAAATAATTTACAAAATTAAATAAAATGGAAAAATTTATACCAATGTACGCTACACTCAAAGGGGCATGAGTACTTCAATTTATTGTATAAGTATTTTATATGAAATCTGCTCATATATAAGTTAGATTTTAAATAATAATTACATGAAATGTTTCTGAAACAGTGTGCCACATTTGTGTTATATAAATTGACATTGAGATTTTTATGTGATCAGTTTATTTTCGCATTCGCAAAATTAGCCAATAGTATGTTAGGAATGAAGTTAGTGGCATCTATAGTTAGAGAGTTTTTACTGAACTGATAATCGTAAGTGGTTAGTTTGTAAGATATTTTTGTATTCAGTAAAGTAGTGTGTTTTAGCAGAGGGATGATTGTCAGGGTCCGAGTAGTTTTTATATTAAAAATTATAAGGAAAGAGAGAATGGTATCACGTCCAATATTTTGTATTTTTATTTTTACGTTTGTTATATTCTATTACATAAGTATTTTAATGATATTCTATTCTTTATTTTGTATAATTACTGAAAGATTTTTTTATATATGGAGCAAAAATAAATACAATTTTGGATTATAAGACGTTTTTTTCCAAATATATCTGCGTATTTCTCAAATTAAGTTATGCAAATTAAATAACAAGGGTCGATAACAGTATAACTTTATATGTAAATAACCTTATCTTGTTTACATCTTAAGTTGTTAATTAATTATACGGTCAATAAAAAAATTATACATAACATAAGGTTTGGTAGGTTTGGCCACTTGTAATTATTCCTATCAGAATTTTCCTTTAGATCTTTCCGAAGATAGACATCTTCAATTAAGTATGATGATATAACTGCGAGAGCACTGGATACAAACGACGTTTCAACAACCAATTAAAGTCAATATAATTTTTATAGTTTACCAGACGGATTTAAATAGTTTACCAGTTAAAGTATACATGGTGTAACAAAACACCCTAGTAATACTTAAGGGGGTGGTTTAGACTATCAAACTGAACAACTTGTACTATAGAGCCAGTATCGAGCAAAAAATAAAAAAATCTGCTATTAGTCGCATAGTCGAGCCGGTACTGCAATTTGTATGGAACAGCAGATCTTTTTATTTTTATCGATATTGGCTCCATAGTGAAAGTTGTTCAGTTTGGTGGTCTGAAGCACCCCCTTTAGTATTACTAGGGTGTTTTGTTACACCCTGTATAGTAAAGCCGTGGTGGTCCAGTGGCGAGTAACCTTGACTTCCGTGCTGGAAGCGATGGTTCGATCCCCGTCCAGACCGACTCGTACCAATGAGTTTTTTGGAATTTATGTACGATTTGTAACACCACTGGCTTTTCGGTGAACTAAAACATCGTGAGGAAACCTGCATGCTTCAATTTCGAGGCATGTATTGTACCCACTGTCCATTATGTGGCGACGGGCTCACCCCCCGTCACACTGGACATAATTTCTGTACTACTGGTGAAACGTGGATGTTCTGAGGTTTCAGAATATCTCTGACTACCCCCCCTCGGGGAATGTAGCCGTGAGCATTTCAATGCTAGGATTAATTTTGTATGAAAATCTTTGAGCCAGCCAACAAATTTCATTGATTTTAATTACTTTGTCTTCGTTGAACGTGCTGCAAGGACTATCGTCTTAATAAAGAAACATAACGTTACATTAAATAAACAAAGATAGTAAAAACCCTATCTAATATAGAATAGACAATCTTAATCGATAATCGTTCAGGATTCATATAAATGACCTAGCAGAGTTTACATAGCTCAAAGTAGTGGTTGCGCAGAACAATGATGCGCTTAGCAGTGTTGCTTGGTGTGATCGCTTTGGCGGTGGGCTCTCCCCCAATCGTGAGGTCCAGGGAAGAGATCCAGGCTTTTAGGCATTTCTTGGAAAGCACTAAGACCAGTAAGTATTTGATACGTTTTTAATTGGGTACACAAGAGGTTAATCTTGTTTTTAATGGCACCATCATCGTAACCGCGAAAAAAAATCTGCTCTTCCATAAAAAACTGCAATTCTACTCAAGCCAAAAATGTATGGGACAGTTGATTTTTTTTTTCGCGATTTCGATGTTGGTGTCATATGGTCAGTTGTTCAGTTTGACGGTCTGATCATCCCCTTAAAAAGTGTCAGCATATTAAGAAGGACCCTGTACAGTTTGATTTGATGGTTTGAGCATCCCCTTAAAAAAACCTACCTACCATATTAAGGTACCCTACATAGGTATTCATAACACAAAACACAATGCCTACTTCTTTTTACAGACATATACTCAGTTGCAGAAACGCTCATTAAAGTTAATTCTCAATTAAATCTCTTGCTAGTTTTTACTACGTCAACAAGACAAAAAGTGACAGCAAGAGATTTAATGGAGGATTAACTTTAATGAGTGTTTCTGCAACTGAGTGTTAATTAACTACTATTCCACAAGCCCTTAATAGTCTATCTCCCGCAGGCGATGGCACTCAATTCCTAGCACGCAGCATTCTATCTCCCCGAGCAAATGCAGAGGAGAACAGTGGAAAGTACCAGGGCGACATAGTCCTCGACGACTTCGTCATCGAGAGCATGCTCCAAGAGTACGCAATAGGCCGCAACGCTTACACCTGGCCTAACACCCACTGGCCCAACGATACCGTTGTTTGGGAATTCGGCGAAGGTGAATTCGGTAAGTGATCCAATGAATGATATTAGGGCATCATCATCATCAGCGTGTCGTCTTCCACTGCTGAACATTACCTCTTTCTAAGGCGTGTCACAGAACTCTCTATCCTCAGCTACGATTAACTAGTAGTTTCCCTAGGCCTTCTTCATGCCCCAATCTAGAACAAAATTCAAGGTAGGGCATAGAGAGTATAAAATTAGGCAGGTTTTTTTGGATGGGCAACAAAATAATGTCAAATCGTATGTCCAGGGATGACAAAAGACGAAAGGGGATAAAAACTGAGCGAGCGAAACGAGCTCGAAGCTTAACAGACCAAGGCTCAGCACGTGAGTTCCAATGTCCCATGCATAATCTGTAAATAATATACAAAGAAATCAACAAGCAGGTGAAAGCGAAGTGAGTTCGATATTTCCCAGCCATATTTTGATTTTGTAGTTTGGGAATTCAGCGAAGTAGAATTTGTTATGTAAACATACTTATAGTTTGATAATTATCTAATTATTAAACCAAACCAGATAATTGAACTAGTTAATTGAAATCGATAATGCTACAAAACAACATACACTTGATGATCATTTTAATTCAGTATCAGATTGTTTGTAATCATCAAATTACCTACGATATAATCAATTGTGTTTTTTTTTAAATTCATTTATTATACATACATACGTACATAAACTCACGCCTTTTTCCCAGAGGGGTAGGCAGAAACTATAGATCTCCACTTTGGGCGGTTCTGACACACCTCTCTTGCTTCCTCTAAGTCCATACATCTTTTCATACATTCCTTTCGATTTCGGCTACTTTTAACCTGGCATTTTTTAATGACGTCCCTGACCTGGTATCATCTCCTAGGTCTGTCCAATGTTTCCTTCCACACACGCTCGTCAGCTGATCCGTACAAAACTGTAAACCTACTTGAGCCAAATGTATGGGACAGCTGGATTTTTTTTCGCGATTTCGATATAGGTCCGATAGAGAAAGTTGTTCTGTTTGATGGTCTGATCATGCCTTTAAAAAAGTGTCAGCATATTAAGAAGGACCTGTATTTTTTAACGAAAATCGGACTTCATACAAACATAGAGATTGGTTTCTAGATTGTTTCTGAAAAATTTCATTGACTTTAACTAATTAGTTAGTATTGAAAATTGCACCACACTATCAAGGAGACAACGTCAGCAGCAACGATCGATAAAACAAGTGTTAAATAAATAAATTATGAAAACTAAGTGTTTGATTATGATTTAATCGGATTTATTGGATGATGAAAACAAAGGCTTGTTTCATTATCTGGTTTTGATTATCGAAATGCAAATGGTAAATAGATGATTGCAAATAATATTATACAGATACCTAATTAAGAATACAACCTATTGATGTTGTTTATAAATATTGTAGTATCTAACTACCAACCATAATATTATTCTAACCATATTTAAAAAAAAAACTATTTTAAACAAAGAGATTGCATTTAAAATTTGACGAGACGCTGGCTTTAATAGTTATGAAAAAAAAAGTCTGGTCAGCCTTATACAGAAAAGAAAAACAAATTAGTTTTGTTTTATCTAATTTTAAGGCTTGCAAATTGTATTCTGCTAAAACAGTATAAAAACTTTTTGCATACCTTGTATGCATGCATGCAAAAAGTTTTATACTTATTTTTTTTCAGAAATATTAAAACGTAGCCATTACTTGGCCTATAGCTATCTTGTTTCCCGGTCTGTATATATCATACAAAATACTCTTTCTTATACTGTGGTTAAAATAATAATAATAATGTAGAGAAAGTGTAGAGAATATTACAGACGGCCTCAAAAATATATACACTCTTTCGTTCCATGCCTAAGAAGTAGGTGAAGACACTATGCATACCTACCGTACCACCATATAAATATTATTATGTATTGTTTTATGTCTTCAGGTCCCCTGCAGATGGAAGCCATCGAGGAAGGCATCAGGGATATTGAGAGGCACACTTGCGTCAAGTTCCGTAAGCGTGAAGAACACGACAACGCTTTTGTGCGGCTTACCGTTAGTAACATAATTTTTTAGAACTGTTCCATACAATACAAACTGCAATACCTAGTTGACTCAAATGTATGGGACAGCAGATATTTTTGAGGTTCAGCTGGATAGAACTGCAATTTTTCATTCCGAAACGAAAACCAATATAAACAGTTCATTTTGAGTAAAATATATCTAGTACCTATTAGGTATATTTGATGAGTACCTACATGTATGAACACAATGTACAACCAATCAAATGTTCGTTATATTACACCAAAAAATAAACAGCAAAATACAAGAGGCACAAAATAAGGCGGTGTTATCGGTAAAAAGCGATTTCTTCCAGACAATCTTAGGGTAGAGGAAACGGTGAACGAAAAAAGGTAGGCGGTGTTTCCAGAAAAAATGATCAAAATAGGAGCAGTTATCAGTAAATAAAAAACAAAATACAAATACAATAATACCTATATTTTCGGGAAAAGTGGATCGTTATATTCCACACATTAGTAAATCCCCACCATGATATGCGTAAGAAAGGAGTGAGTGCTGAAATTAAGGCTAAGAGAGATGAATGGAAGAGGATGACATATTGCGCCGACCCCAAATAATGGAAAATGGGCAAGAGAATGATGATGAGTAAATCCCCACCATGCAACAGGGTGGAGCGGGTGGGTGCTACGCGCACGTCGGCTACTGGGCCGAGCGCGGCGTTCACACCCTGAACCTGGCCCGCAACTACCCAGGAGTCGGCTGCTTCCGCCACGCGACCATCGTGCACGAGTGGATGCACATCCTCGGCTTCCTCCACATGCAGTCCACTTACAACAGGGATGACTATGTTAAAATCGTTGAGGAGAACCTTAGACCTGGTTGGTATTACCTACGTGTGTTTAGATGAAGTATACTGTACGCACGTCAGTGCCGTGTCAATTTGTTTGTATGAAGTTTCTGTAAACTTCATATAAGTTAACCAGACCCTGTCTAGTCCAGGATACGGCCCTGATGTATATACTCGTACTTCTAAGAGACAGGCGGAAATGCGTCCAAAAAGGAAGTTTGTTGGACGATATTTTGGTGTTTCCGGAAAGGCCAACTCTGTCCATGCGTTGAATGAATGCGACAATATTAAATAGGTAGTATCTTTACTCCATTTCAATTAGGAACGAAATTTTAAGGCTATTTTGAATTACAGAAACAGAGATTTCAAACATCTCACTTATTCTTAGAACAGCTTTAGTAACGTCCAAGATATATATATCTTTCTGATAAATAAATTATATTTCAGAAAATCTTCTTGTCCTTATTTGAAATGAAGTTACATGCGACCGGCGACAGATCAACTTACCTATAGTTGAACTCTATGTTCATGAACATAGGTAGAGTTTAAACCTATGGCTTAACTATGAGTAGGTTGATCTGTCGCCGTGTATTGGCGCTAATTTTAAGTTTATTCCCTTTAAATATATAAAATATCATCATCTCCACAGTTGCCGTCTTGATTGTCCGATTAGTGACTGACCAGGCACAACAAAGATAATGTACCATGACAATTGTTACAGGAACTGAGCACAACTTCGACATTTACACCTCAGAATTGGTCAGTAACCTGGATATCGAGTACGACTTTGTGAGCTGCCTGCACTACGGACGCTATGCATTCTCTGTGAACGGAGAGCCAACCATCGTCGCTTTACAGGTTCCTTTCTTTTATTTTCTATTCTTCTTCTTGGCTAGATGGGAAGACGGCCGGTGGAGCAAGGCAGTATCAGAGTAACGACCAACAGAAGGACGTTAGTCAGTAGACATACCGTCAGCACATTGGTCAGATGCAATTGAGAGAGTGACGGGTTCGCGTTGTGCGAGTATCAGATTAACATAGGCCAGACCGTGAGGAATGGCGCAATAAAGACAGGCTTATGCCTAGTAGTGGGTGAATTTGATTGATTCTTCTTCTGATAGATCGATGGCATTACAATTGAGGTTGACTTGCAATCGTGGAGGAGAGAATTTGCAAACAGCGTCAGAGGCTTGTCTAATACCTATACCTTAGGGTTTTAGAGTGGCGATTTACTTGTCAAGCGCTGCTAGGATATATTTTGAAGGAATTTGTCTCGTATGAAAACCACGGAAAGAATAGGTTCATCAGCAGTTCTAAGCCATAAGATCTTTGACTGTTTTGTTACATTATTATGGAAATTTCCTAGGAATATTATCTAGTCTGTATTTACACATTAAGTTCTAAAAATGTTCCAGGAACACGAAGGTCAGATGGGGCAGCGTGAGTACATCACAGAGAAGGACTGGCTTCGCATCAACAGGCATTACAACTGCCCAGGCGCATGGGACAAACCTGAACAACCAGAATCTGTAGAATCCGTGGAATCTGTAGAATCCGTGGAATCTGTAGAATCCGTGGAATCTGTAGAATCTCCAGAATGTAAAGATTCGAAGGAATGCAATGAATCGGTCCGTGTGGCCGAATCTTTTAGTAGGCATTGAATTGAAATAAAAGATTTCTATTCTTGAAAATACTGTGATGTTTTTTTAACTAAGCATCTGAATCTGTTCGTCGTTCCCTTGAAATTCTTTTAGGCATAAATTGTATTATACTGGTATTAGTAACTTTATGGTTGTACCTATTCAGGATGAAAATCAGAGGGATAGTCTTTGCCGCGCGCTCCATACGAACGAAGTTTGGTTGTTTTTTTTTACTAGTTAATGACATTTTTCAGAAACAATCTATCTAGAAACTAATCTCTATGCTTGTATGTTGTCCGATTTTCCTTAGGCACTGTCGGAACATTACATTTTCTTATTCATAATTTTAGCAAATACACTCATGACTATATTCCCCGAGGGGGTAGTCAGAGATATTCTGAAACCTTAGAACATCCACGTTTCACTAATTATCGAAACTGTCTAGTTTGAAGGAGAGTGAGCCCGTCCCCACTTATAATGGATAGTGGGTACAACATACATTCAAAATTTTAACCGGTAGATATAGTGTGGATAGCTAAAGAAAAGATATAGCGTCACTCACAAACATGCCCTCACGCTTTACCGATCCATACTCGTATGTCCTCAAACTACTAAGAGTTTAATTTTTGGCGTGAAACTTTTTATGGGAGGGCTTTGAAATTAGGATCCGCAACCTTTTCATGTGACGGAAGTTCGAAATTTTAATTTTACAGCTGCTGAAGTTTCACCTCTGCCGGGCGTCCCGTGACGGCAAACATTTTTTTATTTTACGATTCCTAATTTCATAGACGAAAGTGGCATCTCTATGGAATTTATATATTACTAGATTTTACCTTCGACTTCGTCCGCATAAATTATACTGGGTGACAACTAAACATCTTTTCCTAAGGCACATAAATAGAAAAACGAAATTTTTTTTGGACTTCCGCTTCCATACAAAAGTGCGGATCAGCCGATCTATTTTATATGAAATTTCGTTTTTTGGCCCATGTTCCTTGGGGGAAGTTGTTTAGTTTCATTGTCTGATAATACACCCTTACAAGGAAAGACCCTTGCTCGTTTATTGCCAGTGCCACCCAGATTTTAAGTCAAATCATAAGCTATCAAACAAAAAAGTTTCATCAAAATCGGTTCAGTAGTTTTTGTGTGATGCTCGAAAAAACAAATAAACAGACAGACAAAAATTCTAAAAATGGTTGATTTGGACCAGGTTACGGTCCAAATCAACCATTTTTAGAATTTACGACTACGCGAAAATAAATGATCGAGTGCGAGTGATGGCGACTAAAGTCTAAAATTAATAATGACAAGGTGACAAGGTATAAAAATTTCAAATGTCGTAGTCTAATAGTGGAAGTGTAATAACGACTAAGTATAATAATGTCGAAGCATAATGCCGTGGTGGTCCAGTGGCGAGTAACTTTGCCTGCCGTGCAGGAGGCGATGGTTCGATCCCCGTCCAGGCCGACTCGTACCAATGAGTTTTTCGGAATTTATGTACGATTTGTAACACCACTGGCTTTTCGGTGAAGGAAAACATCGTGAGGAAACCTGCATGCTTCAATTCCGAGGCATGTATTGTACCCACTGTCCATTATAAGTGGCGACGGGCTCACCCCCCTTCACACTGAACAGAGTTTCGGTACTACTGGTGAAACGTGGATGTTCTGAGGTTTGAGAATATCTCTGACTACCCCGTCGGGGAATATAGTCGTGAGCATGTGCGTATGCTTAGAATAATGTCAAAATATAGGTAATAATGTCGAAGTGTAATAAAGTCGGAGTATAATAATGTCAGAATACAGTTCAAGTATAATAAATAAAGTATAATAATCAAGTCGCACCAATCATGGGAATGCGTGTGACTCAGAGGAAGGATCTACATAGAGTCCGCATAAATTTACGATTGTAATTAGTCTCTTTTGTCTAATGACGGACGTACCTTTAATAGTAGAAGGAGATGGAACTATAGATATTTGTTTCTGCGGCTGTCCACTTTTTTTTGAGCTAGTGTGTGTGAAAACTGACCGTAAACATAAGGCCATATGTCACTTGGTGCCTTTTGTCCATACTACTTGACACCACACACTCAAACCTAAACGTCAAAAAAGTGGACACTTTACAATTGGTATGGCTCACTCTATTAGGTATAATCTCTTTGGCGTGTGATGCGTGCATAGTGTAGTGTCCTACAAATTTCTACACATTCTCCACAACCTACTTCATTCCAAATAAGGACGACGAGATTTTCCGATTCCTATTTAGCTTTCTGGCTAATTCTGATTACCAAATGTAATTAATGTATTGGATACATATACTATCCGACATATCTTGGATGCTACTAAAGCTGTTCTAAGAATAAGTGAGAGGAAGTGTTTCAAATCTCTGTTTCTGTAATGCAAAATGGCCTTAAAATTTCGTTCCTATTTTGAATGGAGTATAGACACTGAACGGGCTCGCATGGACGACGAAACACAAAGTCATTGGTGGGCCAAATTCATAAAGATCAAAAAATCAGTGGGCCGCAAAGAAAATCGAAATATGCTAGAAATTTTAAATTAGTTACCTATTTATTTTGGAGGTAATTTTATCTGCGGAAATCAACATCGACGTGCATCCAAGTGTGCGTAGCGTAGTGCGTAGGTCAATCGTGATTTTGTTTCTTTTCAGAGAGAAAATAATTGGCACTGGAAATTGCCGTATTTCTAGGTACAAAACCGCATCAGGAAGATTCGATAGAGCCGCGCCGCGCCGCCGCACGGTGGGTCGAAACTGCTATGTGAGGGACTTAGGGATTTTTTTCACAAATTCCAGTTTTTTAAAATATCTATCGATAGATCTTGTAATTTGAATGAATAATTGTCGTTAAACGTTTTTGTCTAAAACTTATAGTATGCTTGGAAAAAAATGTTTTCTGTTTTTGTTGTATGGAACGAGACATAAAGTGCTCAGTTTCGGCAAATACGTGATATATCGTGCTTTAAAACTACTTAAGCCTTATTCTTTGGCCTATTTACTATAATCCTACACTATCAGCGAGAACCCAAAGCTGCCCGTTCACGAGCTATGAGGATCCGAAAAACAAATAAAAAATGTGAGTCAAAGTCAATATTTTTTTATTTCTAAAATCATAGGTCACCATAAATCTAACCAAAAAAATTGTCTTGCATTAAAATACTAACAAACGAACAATGTTTTGTCTTTTAAAACACTAGTTTATCGAAAACATTGTCTATTTATGAGTTGAATAATACAAGAAAAATATATTTACTGACTTAAACTGTAAAATAAAATATTCAAGGTGTAACAAATCACTCTAGTAGTATTTAAAGGGGTGGTTTAGACCATCAAACTGAACCACTTTCAATATGTAGAAAACGAAAAAAATACTGGGGTGTTTTGTTACACCCTGTATAGTAAATGTAAACTAAAAAAGCACATAGTTCTACGAATTACTAAGAAAATATACAAAATACCAATTGTCAAAAGGATCTTTCATTATTTCTATTAATCAAGGTTTTTTCATAAGTATTTCGTGTCTCACCTTAGCTAAACAGTTTTTTCTTGGAACATAATAAATATATGTAGTTAACGACACTGAAAAATTAGCTAATTGCCAGGTACGTATATAGTTCATTTGCTAGTCTATTCATATAGGTTTATCATCAGTTTTGTGTAACTATTAGCTAATTACCATAATTATTATTTGAGGTTTAATTTATTTTTTCGTTATGACTTCAATTACCTAATAATTTACTTAGTAATTAGATCATTTAAAAAGGAAGGAGTCATTCCGACCTATATAAATAGGGGTTATTTTTAAATAAAATCATTAAGAGATACACATTTTGACTACCAAGACAACTTGCAGTGTACTTAAATATTTTTGTTACCAATATGGAAAGTCTAGTGAATAATATTGATTTGTTCATAGTATTAAGAGGACAGGTCGGATCATTGTCAGACAGTAAACAACTCAGTGAATACCTGAAGCCGATACTGAATTTAAACTGGACGGAAGAAACAAGTACAAAACTCCATCAGTTTTCGGGTCGCGGGTTCGAATCCTGTAAGGGACAAATATTTGTATGATGAATATGAATATTTGTATGAGCCCACTCATACTATTTAAAATACTTATTACGTTTTAATACTGTATTAACCTAAATAAAGCGCTGACTTGCATGTCACGCATCAGCTATGCATATTGGTGGAAACAATAAATCAGTGTACGTTCATCACTCGTTGGGTTTGGTTATTTAGCTCTCTTCGGAGTCACCACCCCCTTCAGCATCCCTTAGCTTTATCTACTTACTTCAGCATTAGCTTACTGTGTGGTTCGTACCATACATTTTGGTCCTTCGAGCTTTCGGTATTAGCGGGACCTTACGCGGGTGAAAATTCCGTCGGTTTCGCGTACTATGAGCTAGCGCACAGTGTGTGAAAGTCGGTTCACGTGTGGACAATCTTCGCGAACTTTTAGCTATTGACTGTATCAGAACATCAGCTTATATCAGAACGGACTTGGTGCCTGATATATCTAACCAGCAGTAGCCTATTTTGTGCGTCGGGAGACTCGCAAGCAGGACAGGACTTTTGGGTCAGCCAGCAGACTCAACCAGCTACAGCTTTTCTTTACGTGAGTCGGGAGACTCGTAGCAGCAGCAGTGTTCAAGTAAGATCGTTCATATTTTATTTGTATAGCAAACAGCGACAATGTCAACTGCATCCGAAGAAAGAATATTCAGCCGTCAGGGAGAACTGGTGACTGAGCTTCAGCGTATCGGCACTAACTTTGACAAGGACTCGGCTCATCGGAAGACGTCGGAGTACCTCAAGATCAGGTTAGAGTCATTAGATAGCCTCTGGGGAGAGTTCGAGAATAATAACATTACACTTCAAGCAGTCGAGTTAAGGTCTCAACGATATTTTACCGAGAATATTTATGAGCGCATGCAAGCTTACTATAAAGATACTCGTAAGAAAATAGCAGCTTATCCGCCATTTAAAAACGAACAAGGCTCAGGTATGGGTACAAATACTGACATTAGCAAACTAAATGAGCTTCTGTCCCGTCAGAGGACTAACTTTCGAGCATTTAAGCGACTGATATCGAGTATCAAGGTGAGTGAGATCAGCGAGAAGTGGGAGCTAGAGGACGAGCTACATAGTATCCAAGCTAGATGGAGCACAATCGACAAGCTACACTTAGAAATAGACAACATTCTAGAGGGTGAAGATGAAGAATACCAAGATGAGTTTCTGATGCATGAAAGAGCGTATAAGAAAACAAAAAAGGAGCTTAATCAGAAGCTATCTGCCACTGCGCATATTCAGCAATCAACTCCATTACTAGAGATACCTACTTTCTCTGGAAAATACACCTTTTGGCCCACGTTCTTCGATTTATTTAATGAGTCGATACACAACAACAATTTTCTATCTAAAGCGCAGAAAATGCAACACCTGAAAGGTAAAGTGAAAGGGGAAGCAGAGCGACTTATCCAGCATCTTAATATCTCAGCCGAAAACTACGATATAGCTTGGGAAATACTTACCCATCGCTATAACAACCCCCAGGTACTGTTTACCACTCAAATCGAAACGTTTTTAAATCAGCCCAGCATTAGCAAGCAAACGTCGTACGAGATAAAACGGCTTTATGACACGACTACTGAATGTATTCATGCCATTCATAACTTAGGTGTGGATACTTCCACTTGGGACCCTATATTGGTTCATCACTTAACGATTCACTAGGGATCTGTTAACATGGAGAAGAGTAACAGAGCGAGTGTAAACATATTTGTAAATATGTTACGCTTTTTTCCGCGTGCCTTCTTGCCTGAGCTCGTAGCTGTACGTGGTGATGCACAATGATGACAATCAACTCCATTACTAGAGATACCTACTTTCTCTGGAAAATACACCTTTTGGCCCACGTTCTTCGATTTATTTAATGAGTCGATACACAACAACAATTTTCTATCTAAAGCGCAGAAAATGCAACACCTGAAAGGTAAAGTGAAAGGGGAAGCAGAGCGACTTATCCAGCATCTTAATATCTCAGCCGAAAACTACGATATAGCTTGGGAAATACTTACCCATCGCTATAACAACCCCCAGGTACTGTTTACCACTCAAATCGAAACGTTTTTAAATCAGCCCAGCATTAGCAAGCAAACGTCGTACGAGATAAAACGGCTTTATGACACGACTACTGAATGTATTCATGCCATTCATAACTTAGGTGTGGATACTTCCACTTGGGACCCTATATTGGTTCATCTCTTAACGAAAAAGCTAGACAGCGACACCTACAGCGCATACAAGGAAGCACGCAAGTCTCCTAGAGATTTAGCCTCACTAGATGAATTAATGACCTTCTTGGAGAGCAAATTCATCGCTCTTGAGCCTACGCATACGAGTAAGAAAGAGAAAGAAAATTCAGCCCCAGCTAAGCTAACTTCAGCCTATCAGCCTAATAAGCCTATAATAAATAAGTCTTTCAAACAAAACAATTATAACTACAAGTTAACATCGAGAGGTTATCAAGCCGCTTATACATCCACGTGTAAGTGCCCTCTTTGTAATTTCAATCACGAGCTCTATAAATGCGAAAAGTTTATTTGCATGCCAGCGGAAACGAAAATGAGGACAGTTGAGAAACTTCAACTTTGTAAAAATTGTTTATTTAAACATTCAATTAATAAATGCAATTCTAATAAAAGGTGTAAAGAATGCAATGGCGAGCATCATACGAGGTTACATGACGCTCTCGCAGGGTCATCGCACTCAACAACGTCGCAGGAAAAACCGCCACTTGCAATAACAGCACCGCAGCCGCCGCCAAATAAGCCATTCAGCAAACCTCACACAGCGAACCACGTTAATGCTGACGATGAAGAAGTTTTATTAACTACGGTTTTAATAAAAATAAAAGCTAAAGATGGTAACTATGTAACGTTACGAGCATTGTTAGACCAATGTTCACAAATATCGCTAATATCTGAGAACGCCGCACAGCTGTTAGGGTTGCCACGCCAGAAAGCTAGCTTGTCGGTATTTGGCGTAGGTGTCACTCCTAAATCAAGCAGGAGCTCAGTATCTCTCGAATGCAAATCCATCTATGATGACTACAGCTTTACTACCACAGCATCTGTGATTTCGCGAGTCACAAGGGACCTTCCTAACGTCTCTTTCCGAAATAACTCGTGGTCTCACATTCAGCATATGACTTTAGCAGACCCTGAATACAACGTGTCGAAGCCAATCGATGTATTACTGAGCGGTAAGATTTACTCAAGGGTCATTATGAGTGGACTTGTAAAGGGCGCACCAAACGAACCCATAGCTCAGCAGACGAAGTTAGGTTGGATCGTATCGGGTGATGTTGAGACTTTTGACGGTAAGACCCTTAACTGCTTCGTTGTCACTAACGATTTGGAAGAAATTGCCAAGTATTGGGAGATGGAAGAGATTCCTAGCACAGCCTCAGACCTGACAAAGGAGGAGCAATATTGCGAGGAGCATTATATAGCTACTACTAAACGATTGGAAGACGGTAGGTATGAGGTAGCCCTACCTATGAAGCCAGATTTTGAAGAAAAGCTTGGATCTTCAAAATCAAAAGCAACAGCACAATTTAAGCAGCTAGAAAGGAAAATGGCAAAAAGCGAAGCATTTTCGGAAAGCTATAAGCAATTTATGCGTGAGTACCAAGAATTAGGTCACATGCGCCCAGCGAACAAAAGCGAAACACCTAAATACCATTTACCTCATCATGGTGTTATAAAAGAGGACTCCACTACTACAAAGCTACGTGTAGTATTTAACGCCTCAGCACAAACAAGCTCTGGACTCAGCCTTAATGACGTCATGGAGTGTGGTCCAAACCTACAGCATGACTTACCTACTCTTATACTAAACTGGCGACAATACAAGTACGTCATAACTGCGGACATCGAGAAGATGTTCCGTCAGCTTCTGGTAAGAGAAAGCGATCAGCATCTGCAATCCATCATTTGGCGTGAGTCACCCTACGAACCGCTAAAAGAATACCTACTGAAAACTGTCACGTACGGAACTAAAGCTGCTCCATACTTAGCGATGCGCACGCTAAGACAGCTAGCTAAAGATGACGCCTTAAAATATCCCCTTGCAGCAGCAGCCCTACAGAACAACTTTTATACGGATGATTTACTCACTGGTGAAAACACCATAGAAGCGACTAAGGAGCTACAAAATCAGCTAATCGAGAGCTTAAAGAGCGCTGGGATGAATTTAAGGAAGTGGTCAGCTAATAATAACGAGCTTTTAAAGGACTTATCTACAGACCAGCTTGATCAGCCGTTCGACTTCAAGTGTTCAGAGTCCCGAAAAACCCTAGGGCTCCGTTGGACACCGTCGACCGACTCATTTATGTTTACAAACAAAATAAAGCACGCCCCCGACGATAAAGGTAATACGAAACGACAGCTACTATCCGAGATATCCAAGATATTTGACCCGATCGGCTGGCTATCACCGCTAACAGTTAGAGCTAAACTTTTGTTTCAAAAAACATGGTCAGAAAACTTGAGCTGGGATGACATAGTCCCTGAGCATATCCAGAAAGAATGGAAGCAGCTACGTAATGACCTTCAAAACGTAAGCTCATTTGACATCCCTAGATATTTGGGTAATACACAGCAGGCCTTTCAGCTACACGGTTATAGCGACGCGTCAGAGAAGGCATACGCCTGCGCTATCTATCTAGTAGCGAGCGATCATAAAGGTGAGAGCACATCACGACTCGTCGTCGCGAAAACAAAGCTAGCGCCGCTAAAGCAAAAGGTATCACTACCACGCCTAGAACTTTGCGGAGCCTTACTATTAGCTCAGCTTATGAAAACTGTTAAAGCTTCACTGAAGTCTACAGCATACGATGTTTACGCATGGACTGACTCCACAGTGGTCTTGGGTTGGCTCCATGGAGACATAAAGCGATGGAAGCAATTTGTAGCGAATCGAGTACAGCAGATATGTGACGTAATACCAGCATCAAAATGGAACCATGTCCGATCTGAGGACAATCCAGCTGATTGCGCCACCAGAGGATCGACTACAGTTAAGCTACAGAACTACCCTCTGTGGTGGGAAGGCCCAGAGTGGTTACAGCATTTTGACCCTAGCAACCTGAAAAACAAAACATACGAACAACCTACATTGGAAGCGAAAAAGGTTAGTGTGCACGCAACTTTACATCAGCCGAGCTCTAACATAATAAATGAAATTATAAATAAAACCAGCTCTATCACGCGCGCTACAAAAATTGTAGCCTGGATAACGCGTTTTACTGCAGCGTTGCGAAAAAAAGCGACGGAACATGATACCTACCTATCCGCTTCGGAAATAAATAAAGCTAATCAACTGATTATGAAACATGTACAAGCGAATGAATTTGAAAGCGACTTAGAAAATATTAAAAGGAAAGGTCATGTCCGGTCAAACAGTTCATTAGCTAATCTTCATCCCTTCTTAGATGAAAATGGGATTTTGAGAGTGGGTGGTCGCCTCGCCCATTCAAACATAAGCAGCTCAGCTAAACATCCGATCTAATCACAGCCGTCTTACTGACCTACTTATACATCAAGCACACATCACTACCCTGCACGGCGGGCCACGACTGACCCTGTCGTATCTAAGGGAGAACTACTGGATTATAAGTGGCATGAGAACAATAAAACGACAACTAAGACAATGTGTTAAATGCAGACGATTCAGCCCTGAAAGCCATCAACAAATCATGGCAGATCTGCCTCAAGCTAGAGTAACGCCTTCTCGCCCTTATACGCATACTGGTACTGACTTTTCAGGATATGTTGAACTAAAGGCTAGCAAGGGCAGAGGCATGAAAACATACAAGGGCTATGTCGCAGTGTTCGTCTGCTTAGCAACAAAGGCTGTGCACCTAGAATTGGTGACAGATCTCAGCACACCAGCTTTCCTAGCAGCTTTTCGCCGTTTCTGTGCGCGGAGAGGGACGCCCCGCCGCATGTATAGCGATAACGGTACGAATTTTATCGGAGCTAAACGAGCATTAGATAGCGAATACCAAGAAATAATAAAAACTATTAATCAAGATCTTTTTAGCAAAATTAGCGATATGAACATAGAGTGGTCATTCAATGCGCCGGGATGGCCAAGCGCTGGTGGTTTGTGGGAAGCCGCTGTCAAGAGCTTCAAGCGACATCTAAAAAGGGTCTTAGGAGAGCAGAAACTTACCTATGAGGAGTTCACTACCCTCCTCCAGCAGATCGAAGCGTGTCTTAACTCCCGTCCATTATTCGCTCTGACGGAGAACCCTGAGGACACGTACCTAACTCCTGGTCACTTTTTGATAGGCGAGTCCTTATTATCGAGACCACAAACTGAACCTGAAAATGTTAACTTACCAGCTCGTTGGCAACTCGTTCAGTCCATGAACAAGCACTTCTGGAAGCTTTGGTCATCAGACTATCTTCAGCAGCTTCAGGTACGCTCTAAATGGAGAGTTCCTACAGAAAACTTACGACTTGACGACATCGTGTTGATTAAAGACGACAACTTACCTCCAGGCAAGTGGGCACTCGGCAGAGTTCAAGAGTTACACCCTGGAAAAGATGGGTACGTCAGAGTTGTATCTGTCAAAACCGTAGGCAACATTCTTAAACGACCTGTAACAAAGCTTGTTCTACTACCTATCGAAAAATCAACAAATGACGACATCACAACGAAGGATACAGCTCAGCAAGCATCACCACGTACAGCTACGAGCTCAGGCAAGAAGGCACGCGGAAAAAAGCGTAACATATTTACAAATATGTTTACACTCGCTCTGTTACTCTTCTCCATGTTAATATCACCATCTGCACAACGTGACGTCACACGCGCCAACACTACGACGTTAAATGACGGCAGAGCGTTATATTTCGACAAGGTTTCGAATTTACAATACATTCGAGACGAGTGGAGGCTGATAGTTTACTACAATCTTACGGGCTATTGGCAAGCATTATCAGATATGGAGACTTACGTAAGGCATCTAAAAGGCATGACTATGAAATCGAGCTTACAATACCAGCAAATAACTAACCAGCTTACACATGAATTAACTGAAATCGAGCACTACAACCGACTGCTACAGAATCCTAGCAAGCGACAAAAAAGAGGCTTAGTAAATGGTGTCGGAGGCTTAGCTAACTATTTATTTGGTGTCTTAGATGACAACTTCGCCGTAAAATACGCCAAAGACATTGAAAAGATCTCTTACAACGAAAATCATCTCAGAGAGCTTATTAAAAACCAAACAGTGATAATCGAAGCAGAATCTAATATAATACAACGCAATGAGCAAATCATGAATAAACAGTTTTTACTTATTAATGAGCATTTACAAAGTGTATCGACAGAGCTAAACAAAATACGTACAAACGTCGACAATGGTCTCTACATCACATCATCAGCTCTAGCAGCCAACATCATCCTCGAGAACCTGAGACGTATTCAAACTTCACTCATCGACACCGTTACTGATATCAGTCATGGTCGTATCGATACACACCTGCTATCTAGCGAGCAATTAGAGGAACAAATTAGCTTTATATCAGGCCAGCTACAGGGTGATCTAAAAATACCCGTAGAGAAGGCAAATATTAGAGACTTATACAAGCTATTAAAGGTGTTTGCAAGGATCTATAAAAATTACTTGATCATTGAAATAAAGGTCCCTCTAATCAGCAATGAAATCTATGAGCTGGATAAAATCATTAGCATACCAAAGAATAAAAGAGAGAAATCGTACCTCACTCTACCTATCTACCCATACTTAGCTTTCAATTTACGAAAAGATACAGCTATATTTTTGACAGAACAGGATTTACAAACCTGTTTTCACGCATCAGAAGAAGCCCTATTATGTACCCTCGATAAACCTACATACGATTTAGATCCGCATCAAAACATCTGCAACTTAACTTTAATAAATGCAGGCAAATTTATAACACCCTGTATTTACGAGCAATCACCGTGTGTAGATAGATGGGTCAAGTTACACCGACAGAATGTGTGGCTTTATTCATGCTGCAATAAATGCAGTATTCGCACATTTTGCCCAGCTGATATGGCGATAAGCACAATAACAGGCAACGGCCTTCTCGAAATAGGTCAAGGTTGTACTCTTAAGGGTGATTCTTACACAATTCACTCTCATAACAACTTCTTGCGAAAGGTAAATATACAGCCTGATAATGAAGCCGCAGAGGTATCTATGTTAAACAGCGTTATCAACTCTTCTGTGCCAAGGCTTGAATTTAGCACAGAGAATCACGAGCAAACCTATCATCAGATAAGGGACGAGATAAAAGTTCTGAAGCAAGCATCAGAATCTGAGCTCAGCATTCATGACGTCCATCTTTACTCGGTCAGCTATGGTACGCTTGCTATACTCCTGTTGTTAGCTGGAATCGTAATGGTCTTCTTCGTTCGAGTCAGAAGGAAGCAGCGTCGCATGAAGTTTGCAGCATCTCCCGGGGGGGAGGCCCCGGTGAGCGCAGCGGTCACCGGCAGGCTTGCCTTGAGTGAGCTAGCAGTGCCGCGTAAACGTGAGTGCAGTGAGATGTGCTATTCAGTGAGCAGGGGCGTAAGTAAAGGCACGGTCCCTACTAAACCCCCACGATCAGTGTCGATTCAGATCCCTAGTGAATCGTTAAGTGAAATAGTTGGGCCATCCGGGACCCTATAGCTTTAGTGTGTGACTGCGGAACTCTAAAACATAAGCAAAATGAGTTGTTTACGGACTTGAACTTTTATATTTCATAAAATGACAATTCAATTTATAAGGTTTCGTGTTACTTATTTAGCATAAATCAGTATTGTCAATGTAATGTATAAGCAAATTCAATTTATAAGCTAGCTTAGCGTTGTTTTCACCTATCATTTATTAATTACTTTATGAGAATTCTAATTTCATTTAGGTTAATTTCAGCTTCTTGTATGTTATTGCTTGACTTCCTTTTGGTATAATCTTGTTTAATTCTTTCTTCCTTTTTTTCGAGTTGGCAAGATGTATGAGCCCACTCATACTATTTAAAATACTTATTACGTTTTAATACTGTATTAACCTAAATAAAGCGCTGACTTGCATGTCACGCATCAGCTATGCATATTGGTGGAAACAATAAATCAGTGTACGTTCATCACTCGTTGGGTTTGGTTATTTAGCTCTCTTCGGAGTCACCACCCCCTTCAGCATCCCTTAGCTTTATCTACTTACTTCAGCATTAGCTTACTGTGTGGTTCGTACCATACAATATTTGTACCCGAGTCATGGATGTTTGTATCTATACATGTATTCTATATCGTTGTCTAGTCATCATAATACAAGTTCAGGCTAGATTCTGGTACTTTAAATGTGACTAGATGATTTGTTTGACATTGTCCAAGATATTTATTTATTTATAAGTCGACTCTTAAGCATTCTTTTGATAAACTAGTGTTTTAAAATTCAAAACATTTTTTATTTGTTAGTATTTTAAGGTAAAACAATGTTTTTGGTTAGATTTATGAATTTAGAAATGAAAAATATAGTCAATACATTTTTATTTCAAAATGTTTTACATCTTGTATATTGTAATTTACAGTTTATGTCAGTAAATATATTTTGTTGTATTATTCAACTAATAAATAGACAATATTTTCGATAAACTAGTGTTTTAAAATTCAAAACATTGTTCGTTTGTTAGTATTTTAATGCAAGACAATTTTTTTGCTTAGATTTATGGTGACCTACATTTTAAAAATAAAAAAATATTGACTTTGACTCACATTTTTTATTTGTTTTTCTGATCCTCATAGCTCGTGAACGGGCAGCTTTGGGTTCTCGCTGATAGTGTAGGATTATAGTAAATAGGCCAAAGAATAAGGCTTAAGTAGTTTTAAAGCACGATATATCACGTATTTGCCGAAACTGAGCACTTTATGTCTCGTTCCATACAACAAAATCAGAAAACATTTTTTTCCAAGCAAACTATACGTTTTAGACAAAAACGTTTAACGACAATTATTCATTCAAATTACAAGATCTATCGATAGGTATTTTAAAAAACTGAAATTTGTGAAAAAAATCCCTAAGTCCCTCACATAGCAGTTTCGACCCACCGTGCGCCGTGAATGCGTGGAGGGTCGCATGCGACCCGCAGGCCGCGAGTTTGACATGCCTGGCCTAGTACCTTACGTTTGGGGTCATTAGTCATTACAATGTGTGTGCCTGTGAGAGTTAGGTATTTATTTTATTTTATTTTATCTAGTAGCCAAATTAAAACACTCTCTAACCTACTCGACTTAACTCGACTAAAGTTTTGAGGTTCACACACGTTCAGCTGCTAAATTACTAGCTACTCGACTACAATACTCGCGTAGTCCGAGCCAGCACGGCTAGCATGCCACCCACGACAAAGCGTTTAAACGAGAAAAACGTCATGCGCGCTCTTTCTGGCTTACGTAAAATAATAAAGATGGAGGCACATTTCGATTTTTATCGTTTTCTCGGGGGTGGCATGCGAGGCCTACAGCACGATAGTATGATACCCACGACAAAGCGACAAAACGAGACACTGTCATGTGCGCTCGCCTTTGCATACGCAAAGCAGCAAAGACAGAGGCACATATCGATTTTTTTCGCTTTCTCGGGGGCAGCATGGTAGGACCTCAGGCTTTTGTTAGAGTAGGTACCTTATTACCTAATACTTCGTAGATAGTTGCCCCCTGAGCAAAGCTGTATGTATTCCATTAAAATAATAATATTGCAGTCAAATATCCGCTCAATCATATTTATTTAAAACGTACTTATCAATCAAGATTTTCAAATCAATTTATCAATTACAATCTCATAAGTACCGATTAAAAGAAATAAGTAATTAATGTCAAATAAAATCTACCTTGTAGCGATATACAGGTTGTAAAATTAAATGCGTTGCAAATCGAACAGGGTGCCATCAGTCCATCAAACAAGGGAGACAAAATCGAAACCACGAAAAAATATCAGCTATTCCATAGATGTTCTATGTCAATAGGTACCCGACCAAAATGTATGCAACAGCAGATTTTCATTTCCCGTTTTCTAAGCAGCACGTCTAGCATGATTTCTCTACTAGCGCGCGACTTAGCTTTATCCCATACTACAAGTTGCGGCAAGCGCGGCTTTCGCTCTCCGAAAAGCGCGGAAACAGGTTATTTTCTATGCAGCGAAGGCGCGTCGCGCGCGTGTAGTTAAACCATGCTGGAGTGCGATTTTTTAAACTCACACGTTCAAATCAGTGGTAGAAAATGAACCTACTGGCCAATGTAATGTACGCATGGGGTACTAGTCAATTTTTATGTCAGACGACATGAGCGCTGGCTTGTAATAAATCACAAGAAAAAGATAAATAAATTGATTTATTTATCATTCTGTATATATTTGTATGTATGTATGTAAGTATATACCTTTAATATGTATTTACTAGTATTAAATACAGTTTTATTAGTTAAATGTGCACACTATACCTGCCTCACTTTGTATGCTCTCTCGCTGTCACGGGTTTGCTGGAAGAAATCTCTTTAGAGATAAGCTCGCCCTTTGTAATTGTCTTTTATGCTGTTTTCATGTTATTTCAATAATATGTTAAATAAAAATAAAAATTAAACATTGTTGAGTGATTGTTATGAATCACTCGACAATTATGTATTTGTTTTTTTGACGCATATTAACCCCTCATATTCCAGACACAAATATTGTCTTTGGACGGATCTTAAAAAAACAGGACAGAACAGGTGGACAGGTTAAAAACCGCGAAACGTGAACTTAACCGTAGATGCCTATTTTAGAAACTATGTAAACTTTTTATTTAGAGTTACATGCATGCATATGCTCACGACTATATGCCCCGAAGGGGTAGTCAGAGATATTCTGAAACCTCAGAACATCCACGTTTCACCAGTGGTACCGAAACTCTGTGCGGTGTGACGGGGGGTGAGCCCGTCGCCACATAATGGACAGTGGGTACAATACATGCCTCGAAATTGAAGCATGCAGGTTTCCTCACGATGTTTTCCTTCACCGAAAAGCCACGTGGTGTTACAAATAGTACATAAATTCCGAAAAACTCATTGGTACGAGTCGGTCTGGATGGGGCACCACCACCACCACGGCATTTAGAGTTACGCGGTTATTAATTAAGCTAAAGTAAATCATTTGAACGTGTTCTAACCGTGTTTTTATTATTGAAATATCGGGAACTCTAAAATCAATGAAAACGCGGTAAGAACCCGTTAAAATGATTAACTTTAGCTATAATGTATGTATCCAGCCAGATGCACTCCCCTAAAACTAATCCTGCGCCGGCACCCACGTCGAACGCAGATATTAAGAGAAGTTTATTCCGAATGCGTAAATGCGCGCTGCATACAAACGAAGTCTGGTGATATTTTCAATACTAAACAATTAAATTCAATGAAATTTTGCTGAAACAATCTTGAAACAAATATCTATGCTTGTATGGAGTCCGATTTTCGTTAAAATATACAGTTTCAATGCTAGGATTAATTTAAGATTTGTATGGAAATCTTTGAGGCACTGTAACTTTAAAACTATACATTTTAACGAAAATCTGACAATACAATACATATGCATATATATACAATACATAGAGATACAAGCATAGAGATTACTCTCAAGATGGTTTCTTAAAAATTTCACTGACTTTCGTTGGTTAGTATTGAAAATATCACCAGACTACGTTTGTATGGAGCGTGCCAACAGTAATATACCCTTAAGTAAGTATTAAGTATACAGTGGTATCTTGCACTATCTTCTGTACATATAACACAGTTCCGTAACTGACTGACTGACAGACAACTCACAGCCTTAACTACTGAAGATAGGAAGATGAAATTTGAAATCATTGAATCATTATTAATAAAAAATTCAATGTTTGGAATACATATTCTACACACAGGGTCCTTCTTAACATGCTGACAGTTTTTTAAGGCGATGACCAGACCATCAAATTGAACAACTTTCATTATGAGACCATCATCGAAATCGCGAAAAAAAAATCTGCTGTCCCATACATTTGGCTCGAGTAGGTTTGCAGTTTTGTATGGAACAACAGATTTTTTTTTCGCGATTCGATGTTGGTGCCATAGAGAAAGTTATCCCCTTAAAAAAGTGTCAGCATATTAAGAAGGGCCGTGTATATAGGATGTAGGGGTGCACTAAGAATTTCATGAAAATCAACCCCTAAAGGTGTGCAACAGGGTGTTAAAATTTGCTAATATCCACGAGAACAAAGTCGCGGGCAAAAGCGAATAACATGATAAAAGATAATACAAATGGGTTTAGTTTTAATATAAAAGAGGGATTAACAGATAGGTAAACGTATTCACTCATCAAAATGTTTCGGTTTCTGATACTGGTGTGTGTACTAGGAGCAGTAGCAGCTGCTCCTCGGAGCAGGGAAGAAGTCGAGGAATATAAAGAATTCCTGGAAAAGGCAAAACCGAGTAAGTGTGATTTTTTGTTCGTTTACATACTTTTCTATGGACAGAGTTTCGGTACTATTGGTGAAACGTGGATGTACTGAGGTTTCAGAATATGTCTGACTACCCCCTCAGGGAATATAGTCGTGAGCATATGCTTATGCTTATGCTACATACTTTTCTATCTTGTTTACACCAATCTTGATTCGCTGGACTGATTGCTCATAATAGTCACCGCTAGTGGGCACGTCGCAATGAACTGTTCTCGAAAAATAAAATAGGTATGAGTAAAGGTATGATAATTTTTTTAACATTCGCGGCCACCTATCAAAGTAATGTATAATTATAATACTATAAAAAACAAACATATTGTAACACTTATAGCCTAGCTCGCAACAGGGCTGAGATATTTGACTCTAAAGGTTCATGAAAAAGTAACCAAAGCCTCTCACTTTCAATCAATTAATCGAAACCTATTACCTACTCAGCAAAATATACCGTAAAAAAATACAGAAGATACAAAACACGGCGTCTTAACGCTAAAAAGCGATTTCCCCCATACAACCTTAGAAGTTATTTGTACCTTAATAGCATAGCTTCGATGCAGCCTAGCAGTGAATGTGATGTTTTTAATGTATTTTGAAAAGTCCTCTAAAAATCTATGTAAGTTTTAAATCTGGCCAATAAAAAAAAATTGCAATTTTTCTTCATACAATCTTATGGAGTTTAGTTTGCCGATATTGCATAAATTATCTCTTTTCTATGCCTGTGGATCACAAACTTTCATCATCAGTATAGGTATTGGATCTAATAGGTACTTAATTTTTTCATAGGCAATGGAAGCCTTGAAGATGCAATGGCCCTTAACCCCCTGGCCAGTGCATGGGAGAACAGCGGAAAGTACCAAGGTGACATAGTCCTCACAGATGAGCAGATGGAGAAGATGGTTGAGGACTACGCAAACCCTGATATGAGCAGAAACGCTATCAGGAGACCAGGAGGGTTGTGGCCCGATCGTACTATTATCTGGGATTTTGCTCCAGGACATTTTAGTAAGTTCTTTATTATCTTATCCATAGGGTACTTAGGGTAGGGGTAGGGGGTGCTTCAGATCAGATTATCAAACTAACCAACTTTCTCTCTTTGATAAATTATATGTCAAGATAGACAGGATAGTAGAAGCTAAGAAAACGTCGAAAAAAATTTCGGCCAGTCATGGCACGCACATAGAGATAAGTTGTATAAGAATAACATAAAGAAATCTGGCCTATTTGTTTTAGTACGTTAGACGCGTGAGGCTCTATCTTAACATGTAATTAATCAAAGTTTTCACTATTCTGAATCATAAAAAAAATTAAATTAAAACAGGTCAAGGCCTACTCGACCCTAATGTATAGGACAGTCAATTTTTTTTCGTGTTTTCAATGTTTTTTCCTTACTGAAACTTGTTTAGTTTGATGGTCTGTGGCTCCCTGTTTAATATCTACCGCACGTATTCCGTAATAGTTACCCTACGGTGTGGAAACGATGGGTTCAGGCGATTATTTGGTTCATTTAATAAATATATTACCAAACTTTAAACTGATCTAGATACTTTGTTATGCGTCTCTCTGCAGGGCACAGGCATACCCTCTATTTTTAATAAGAGGGCGGCAAAGTATCTGGTCAATTTGCCGTTAAAATGTTTTCAAGCCGTTTCAGTAGGCCTATAATATGCTTACTGAATAGGTACTGGCATCTAACACCAGTATCAGCAGCCCCGGATCTAGGGGGGGTCAAACCGTGGAAATCAAGAGTTTGACAAATAATTTTATTGCAGTGACTTGAAGATATTTCGAGAAAAATTCGAGCTCGCTTCGCTCCCACTAAGTTGTAGACAAATGTTATTGCTTAATGCAACCCTACCAGCTCTGGGAAAAGAATATTGGTACCTGCTGTATTGGAGGGGAGGGGCGCCAAAATCAAGTTCTTGAATCCTAGATCCGGAGCTGAGTATCAGGATCAACTACTTGTTGTATCTTCCGAAGCATGGGGACGTAAATAACTTTACATCTGAATGTTTTTATTCCAGGCGGTGCTCAACAAAATGAAGTTATGGCTGCTTTCAACTTGTTCCACACCAGGACTTGCGTCAGATTCCGAAGGAGGACCAACGAAAACACCTACGTCTTAGTTACTGTAAGATCTTTGTTATGTTTATGAATTACTTCGTACGTGCATAATAATAATTGATTGAATGAACCGCTTGCGATTAAATAAAGCATTCATTTTAATCCAAACTATATAAGCTTTTGTGAAAACCGCATCCAAATCGGTTCAGTCGTTTTTAACTGATGCGTGCACCAACAACAAACAGATAAACAGATAAAATTCTAAAAAATGGTATCGATGCACTCCATTATTCATCTATACAGGGTGTTAGTGACAGCCTAGCAAATACTGAAACGGTGAAGAGCGCCCCTCAGGAAATGCGAAAAAAAATCAGCTGCTCCATACAAAACAGCTGTACCTGCTCGACTTAATTTTCAGTTTATTGGTCTGAATTCACCGTTTCAGTATTTGTTAGACTGTAACTTACACCCTGTATCTTACCTAGGCATTAGTTTGAATGAATGAAAAGAAAATACCATAAGTTCTGAGGTATGCGTAAAATATGGGTGAGCTTGGGGTGAACACAAAGGACCAGCGCTGGTCTCAGTGTTACATAACGTTGCCTTAGAGTGAAGACCTCGGGAATGAAATTTTGGTATTTTTTTATTAGTACGTTTCTGGAAAGAAAATCTCACAAACCGTGTCCTGATTTCACTCAATAAATAATCTAATACTCGTAATGCCATCTATAGCGTGTAATAAGAACCTCGCAAATACTCCCGAACTTGCAAAAAAGTTATAGGCCGCAGTTTTTTCTTCTTCCTGAAAAATTTTCACTTTTGCACTTACGAGTTCTTAACTCTAAGGTGTCGATAACGACCCTTGCTTGCAATATCCCAACCACTAATAAATGGGATTGTAATCTTGAGTTTAATGTATTTTATGATCTTATTAGGGTAACGAAGACGGCTGCTACGCTACAGTCGGACACTGGCAGAATACCGTCCATACCTTCAACCTGGCCCGGGGCTGTTTCAACCACTTCATCATCATCCACGAGTGGCTCCACGTCGTCGGGTTCTGGCACATGCAACAGACTTACAACCGAGATGACCATGTTATCATCAACTGGCAGAATATTTCACCTGGTTAGCATTTGTCTCTCCTCTAAATTATGAAGGCCTTTTATTAAATTTTAGGTTGTAACAAAAGTAGGAAGTAATATTTAAAATGTGGCTTAGACTACCAAACTTAACAACTCTCAATATGAAAGCAAAATAGAAACGGCCAAAAAAAAAATCGTTTCACATATTAGAGTCGGGTGGCAGCAGTATGGAACATTTGCTGCTCCAGACAAAACGACTCCATAGCAAAAGTTGTTCAGATTAATGACCCAAACCATCCCACTTCTGATACAACCTTTATAAGAGGTACCTACAAGTAATATTATCCTTAAATTCTTAGGTACCTTAGTATTAAATAACTGCAAAGGTTCTCTGACCATAAAGAGTGAGATGGGGTAAGGCTAAGAGGAAGGATCTCTCTTTAAGACTAGAGTGAGCCATACCACTTTTTTTTACGTTTAGGTTTGAGTGTGTGGTGTCAAGTAGTATGGACAAAAGGCACCGAGTGACATATGGCCTTATGTTTACGGTCACTTTTCACACACACTAGCTCAAAAAAAAGTGGACAGCCGCACAAACAAATATCTATAGTTCCATCTCCTTCTACTATTAACGGTACGTCATAAGACAAAAGAGACCAACTACAATCGTAAATTTATGCGAACTCTATGGAGATCCTTCCTCTTAGGGGTAAGGCAACTTTACCTTGCTGACTCCATGCGGGTTGGTGGAAGCAAGTTGTGAATTCTGCTAAATGTATTAATAATACATCAAGTACCTACCTACTTACTATGGCTAGTCTTTTCATTTCAGCCTTATCATGCGACGATATACAGGTCCATAGAAAATGTAAATAGATACTTAACCAAAATGTATAAAATAGCTGGAGGAGTCGCTAGAGGGCTCACTAGTAGACGTCTTTCGTTCGGCTCGCGGATTAAGTGGCAACGTGGCTTCGCCACTAAATGACGGTTTCGGGTGTGTTTTTGCATAAAAACTAGTTATTAACTCGACATTGGCAAAATCATAGACACTAAAATGGAGCCACAATTATAAATATAGAATATAACAGCATTTCTTTCGCGATTTCAAAGTTCGACTAATAGTAAAAGTAGTTCAGTTTGATGGTCTGAAGCACCCTGTTCGATAAGTAACGCATTTAAGTTTACACACTTTATAAGTAGCCCATACTGAAACGAAAAAGGGAGAATGCCTCAAGTGATAATGGTTACAAAGTTGAGATATAATATTAACAAGGCCTTTTTCTATTTTCCAGGAACCGAATTCAACTTCCATCGATTCAACGAAGACGAAGTGGACATGGTGTGGCTTCCCTACGAATACGCGAGCAACTTACACTACGGGTCTCATGCGTTCAGCAAGAATGGACAACCTACCATGGTCGCACGATGGGTAAGTGTTGTCATGTCAACCGGGTTGTCCGAAGCCGAAGTAGACATGTTGTGGCTCCCCTACGCGAGCAACCTACGCTACGGGTCTCATGCGTTCAGCAGGAACGGACAACCTACCATGGTCGCACGATGGGTAAGTGTTGACAACCGTGTTGTCCAGCAGAAAGGCAGCAGGCAGTAGGAAAATAATTCCGCTCGGCACTCTTCGTTTGCGCAGAGCAGACCCGAGTCCTCGACAAATCAATTAGTCATCAAAGGGTGCAAAGTCGGATAGCAATGAAAAGGGCGCAAAAACAATTAGCCAATCGTAGAAAGGGAATGAAGGTGGCACATGCTAATTGGTGAATACAATTTCGCGCGCTATTAAAATTTGTCAACTGAGCAGGTACATCAGTAAGATTTATAAAACTGGTACTACTATGTATACCTATTTATCCGGCGTACCAATTATTTAAAATTTCAACCCATCACATCATGACCGTATTCCCTTTTGGAGTAGACAGAAACATTGCTACAACCACATAATAAAACATTGTGAAAGCAATCATTATTGTTACAAAAGTAAAAATAAAAATTTTAAACTTTTAAGGGGGTTGTTTAGACCATTAAACTGAACAACTTTCACTATGGGACCAACATCGAAATCGCGAAAAACAAATCTGCTCTCCCATACATTTAGCTCTAGTTGATTTGTAGTTTAGTATGGAACATCAGATTTTTTTTTCGCGATTTCGTTGTTGGCCCCAAAGTGAAAGTTACAATCCTCTGATTTTAAAGAATACCATATTGCATATTCGTTAGATGTACCTATATCTACCAAAATCGGAGACAAATTAAAATAAGTGGCTACATAGTTAAATATTGTTGTTTATAGGCCGGTGGTGAGAATATGGGGCAACTATCATTCGTTTCCGGCTACGATATATTGAGAGTGAACAGACTGTACGGATGCCCAGGCGCATGGAACAAAGCAGTCCGCCCTGAAGACATCAACCAACCTGCGTATTTCGGTCCAGACTCGGATCAGAAACAACCATTAGATGAAGAACAAGAGTTCCAAGAAGAACAATGAAATCTAACGACCTATTTACATGAACTGATTTGAATTAAAGTTATTTATTTT
This sequence comes from Agonopterix alstromeriana, assembly GCA_963924505.1. Taxonomy (NCBI): domain Eukaryota; kingdom Metazoa; phylum Arthropoda; class Insecta; order Lepidoptera; family Depressariidae; genus Agonopterix; species Agonopterix alstromeriana. Next base: position 3,972,844 of record OZ004665.1, on the reverse strand, counting down.
CATTTTTTTTAATGTGTTTATTTCTGTACTTAATCTTATTTGAATCAGCATTTTAGGTAGGACACTTTATCTACCTTGTGTAACATGCCGAGCCTTATCATCTCAGCCGATGGACATCCACTGCTGGACATAGGCCTCCCCCACGAATCGTCATAACGACCGGTCCAGCGCTGCCCTCATCTAACGGGTTCCCGCCGACTTCACCAGGTCGTCGGTCCACCGTGTCCGCCTACCCACGCTGTGCTTTCCGGTTCGCGGTCGCCACTCGAGAACTTTTCGGCCCCATCGGCCGTCGGTTCTGCGAGCAATGTAGTCCAATCCAAAGTAAATAAGTATTTGATGATTCTGATACTTACCTACTTTCTATAACGAAAGGTACTTCTTGAAAGCAAAATTTGAAAATAATGCATAACTGAAAAATATTGTGCTTGTTTAGGAAACAGTTTTCATCAAAGTATTGAAAATAAACGCGTCATTTTCAAAAGTTTTGCATAAATTTTTATTTGAAGCACTTCTATAGATTATTGGTACAATCACGGTTCTGTTTAAAATAATTTGAAGAAAAACCGAAAGCTAATAAAATATTTATTTACAAAACAAACTTTTTAAGGGTGCCATTCCCCGAGGAGCAATGCGACCTCCATGTTGTACACTTGCGCGGGCGCCGGCTTTGATCTCCCAAGCATCTTGCGCGTCTTTCTGTCGTCGTAAATTTTGTCACGACAAATTTCGAGTCTTTGAAATCATCGTGCTAAATGCGCAGGCGGTGACTTTGTCAGATTTATTACGATTTAAGTACACGTATGAATTAATGGTGAAGTTGGTAATAAAGATGGCTTTTTGATTGGTTAGGAAATTACTTGAGAATGGTGGTTGTTTAGGGTTTTCTTTATGTTTTGCTTGTGTGCGAATAGGTAGGTACCTACTTACTATTTGATCTTCTTTTCCTTAGTTATTTACTTATTTAGATAAGTTATTTTAAGAAAATGTTCAACATAATTGTATTAGAGATCAAATAACATAATTTTCCTACAAAATTAGGTACCTACCTATTGTACACGGCGACTAAGGAAAAAAGTTTCTCTTGCACTGTTCTTGTGTGCAAAAAGTTATATACCTACAGGTATATAACCACCTAATCATCACGTCCATACGTCACTATACACCAAGCCTACAGCATTCCTCATAAACATAAATATTTTTGAAATTGCTTTGAGGATGAGGATGGATGAGGATATTACGAGACATTTGGACTATGCTTTACAAAAATTTACTCAGCCGTTTCCTAACTGGTGGAGCCCAAACTTGATATGTTTTGAAAATATTTTTTGGATTTATAGAAAAAAAGTGGCTGAAAGGTAACGGTGTATTATATTTCTAAAACCGGTTTATGAAGCTCTTTCATTTAATACCCCACACCATATTCTTAATGATTTGTGCCTCACCCAGGTCAGGAAAAAACATTTTTAAATCCCATACAAAAAATTTATGACGTCATAACCCTAAGGGAAATATTTTAAGAAATGCCGGTCAAATTGATTGTTTTGGCCTAAAGTATATGTGTGCCGCACGGCTATCCTTAGATCGATTTGCGTTTTTTTTTTGTGTAGGTTACCGACTAATAGTGTCAGAGTAATTTAATCGTGTCTGTTTGAGTTTTGTTCTTTCTTAAATAGTATTCGTCTATGATCGAAGACTCAAGAGATCAAAACAAAACTACAGTGGTAAGTACGACCAGGAAAATAATTCCCATCGTCGATATTCGTTTGCGCAGTCTCCCGACATACCCGGAAGTCGTTTAGTAATCAAAGGATGCAAAGTCGGATAGCAACGAAAAGGGCGCGAAAACAATTAGGCAATCATGGCAAGGGATTGAAGATGGCACATCAACATTGATCATTATAATTTCGCGCGTTATAAAAATTTTTAACTGCGCAGGAACATCAGTGAGACTTATAAACCTGGTACTAGGTACTGTATCCAGACCCTCTAGCATGATTTCTCTACTTGCGCGCGACTTTGCTTTTCCCCATACTAAAAGTCGCGGCAAGCGCGGCTTTCGCTCTAAGAAAAGCGCGGGAAAAGGTTATTTTATATGCAGCGAAGGCGCGTCGCGCGCGTGTAGAGAAATCATACTAGACGTGCAGGTTCCTGTTAAGCAGAAATCCTTGTAAAGATGTCACAGTTAAAGTTTGACAGGTCCCGGTCTGTTGACGTCGCTGACAGTTGACGTAGCCTGTCGGGACTCGGGGCATGTCGGTACAGAGCTGTAACCGATATCCGCTGCGCCTGCGCACGGTGCCGGTGGTCGCTATTTACAAAGTTTCGCCGAAATGCGTCTGAAGTTAGCAGATTAAGTTACAGATTTTTGTTAATTATTTACTTTTTGTGTTTTCAGTAACTTGGGAGCAGTAATAATATGGTACCAAAGCAGCGATAAGATACAGGTTGAAGTTTAAATCATTGGCATATCCTTTCAAACTGAAAAACTTTTACTATGGGACCAAACAAAGTTTACACTTGACTTTACAAAAACTTTCACTTTAAAGCTTAATATTTCGCTAACGGATCCCTAAATCAGAAAAGAAAGCTGCCAGCAACAATCAGCAAGGAAGAACCCTCTGCTGCTAGGCGCAAAAATAGCTTTCCCACACCTACAATATTGTTTAAAGACCTATCAAACGATACCCGACACCATGGCATAGACGAGAAAAAAAATTCATCCCCACTTTTCGTGTAGGGGAGGTACCCTAAAAAAATACATTTTCAAGATTTTATTTTACCACTTTGTCGGCGTGATAAATATGTATGCCCATGCCAACTTACAGCTTTCTAGTGCTAAGCGTCTCTGAGCTAAGCCACGGACAGACGGGCGGACATGGCAAAACTATAAGGGTTCCTTGTTGACTTCGGAACCCTAAAACGGCTATTCCATACTAAACTGCAATGCCGACTCAACTCAAATGTAACAACAGATTTTTTTGCTACGATCGGTTTGCTCCCATAGTAAAAGTTGAATAGTTTGATGGGTAGACACTTAGTTTATAAGGATTCCAATTATTTCAATTTCACCCTGTATATGAGATGATTATCTTTTTTTTATCGAAAGAGTCACAGTCTTATTTATATTTAAAACCCGGTCGTACTAAAATATGGTACCTATATTCACTAAAATGCAATGAAATTTTGAATATCTAGCTACGGGATCTATGTACCTATCTAATTTATTAGATATTGATCCAACCAATCTTCTAATCTATCCTAATTAATGTTGTTTCTAATTTCTATTTGCGGCTATTTCTTATTTCCTAGATGCTTCAATACTGTTTAGATAGACGTTCAAAAGAGTAAAAGACCTATAAAACAAATAGCAATGTAAACGAAGAACAGTTTCACATTGCTTATTATTTTAATTATCGATTTACCAAAAAATTTTATCCAAAAAAGTTAGAAGACCGCTAAATATGGCGACAAAAAAAGGGCACGTCAAAAAGTCAAGCATCAAAGTCCTTAGGGAGTGTCGGTGTAGAGCAAAAGAAACGGACAAGATCTCGGTGAAACGGTAAACTGACATGCACTTAACTAACTTAGATAAAACAGATAAGCTAAATTGTAAAAAAGTGTCAAAGTTTAACGACATGAACGTAAAAAAAGTTTAAAAAGCTCTCGACTCTATTTTGGTTCGAATGTTTTTAATTAAAATCGTAGTTAAGATACAGATCACAAATAACAGATTTCCTGAGGAAATGTCGAATTATGAATTATTTTTATCTGGTCGTTATTACGTTTACAAATATGAGAGACATTGAGTAGGTGTTGTGAGGAACGGTTCGGTTAGAATTTTTGTTTTTTTTTCTGAAGACTTTGAAGACATTATACAAGTGGATAGGTCTTGCTCAAAATTATAATATTCCGAGTTATTTTGAGGAAGATCTATACATTTGTATTCATTAAAATGCATCCACAAGAAGAGGAGCCTTAGCAAATAACTAAAAGACGTATTCATTTGAACGAAAATCTGAAAATCGTTTCTAAATGCATAAAAGACTCTAGTAGGTAAGTATTTGATACTTTATTGGTCTGTGTTTGATACTTAACTTTTTAAAATGGCAAAGTTTTATATTACATCTACGGAGCCAACATTGAAAACGCCACAAAACAATTGTTTGGGTCGTGTCGACGTTTTCTTTAATAAATTTTTTTTTTAATTTTTCGGTTCCATATTGAAAGTTGTTCAATTTGATCGTCTGAAGCACTCCGTTTAATATACTTATAAAGCATTAAATCTTACACCCTCTATACAGAGTGTTAGGGTAAACAGTTGCATTACTCTAAGAGATGATTCTACCCATGATACTGAATAACTTTCCCAAAGGAACCAATAGAAAATTCGAAAAAAAAAATTGTGGTCTTTCCAAACTAAATGCAATCAGCTGATCAAACGTTTGTATGAAAATTCAAAAAAAAATTGCATAAGCATAAACATATGCTCACGACTATATTCTCCAAGGGGGCAGTCAGAGATATTCTGAAACCTCAGAACATCCACGCTTCACCGGCAGCATAGGAAAAAAAATTGCGAATTTCCTATAGGTAGGTTTCTTAGGGCAAGTTGTTTAGAATCGTTCTGAACTATTACAGTTCTGCCCCCCTAGATAATGTGAAATTCTATTAGCGTTGACGCTAGTAAAAAATGACAGAATGTATGGATTTGACATTAGCGATCGTCAAAATGTTTCGATCGCTAATGTCAAATCCATACATAATGTCATTTTCTACTAGCGTCAACGCCAATAGAATGTCACTTTGTCTAGGGGGCCAGTTGTAAATTCTGACAGAATCATGAATCACCCATTAAGGTAAAACAACTGTTTACCCTAACATCCTGTATTTTAGGCAGGCAGTAGGCACTGACTAAGCTTTTAATTCGTGTAAAAAAATACTAAAAATTATGTATAGATATACTATTTACAAATTAAAATAAAAACTTATCATTTTTTTAAAGTTTTCAGCAAGATACGATTACCGTTTTACGTGATTTTTTTTGTCATCCTGATTCATGGCGCCTACATCACCGGTGGCATTATTCCGGAAGTGCACGCGTCGCAAATCGCACGCCCCGTTTGTTACAAACCCCATTAATTTCGGTAGACGTCAACACCGGAGTGGTTGGCGATGGGCCGGTACGCCACCATGACAAATATTTTATGGCTGTTAAGAATTTTTGTATGAACTTTAAAAATTGGAAGAAATTATTTTTTTCTTGTAATTTTTTAATCTTGGAACACCAAGGTGGATAGATTTGTTTACGATAAATATTGGTTTTCAATTTAGACAGTATTCAGATCGATAAAAGACAACGTTATTCAGCGTGTTAATGAATAAGCGCAAAACCTCATACACCCTAACTGATTTCTAACATAATAATTAGATTGAAATAATCATTTCATTGTGTTGATAGTTAAAATTTAAAGTAATACGCATTTTAAGTTTCCGGGATAAAATGATTTTTATCATTTCAGCAATGAATGAAAGCACTAGCGTGCTCGTGGATAGGTACATTTTAAGAATCTTGTTTTGGCAGTAAGTAGTGTGAGTGTGCCCAAGCGGTGGGTTGACATCGAGTTAAGTAAATTTTAAATTTTACGAACAAATTATTTAATATTTTGAAAAGAAAAACCGCGGTTGAAAACATGATAATTCGATTCTACTCTCGATTCTAAACAAACTACTTTCTATTTTTGCGTTAATTCATTAACACGTTGTATAGCACAAATAAACAAGGTAGTCAACTAAAATTTCCTCTTTTGTTTAAAAGTTGTTTTGTTTTAATTAAATTGTTTAATAGATGTAGAGTTTTTGGCCACATCTTCTCTACAACGGAATACTGCCGACGCGGTATAGAGCGAGCTATCTATGTGATATTACTTTGAATTAACTTGAAAAAGAACTAAGTATTTAGGTATAACCATAGTGTGTAGAGTTACTTAGGGTACTCGGGTAAAATACGTGTCAAGTCAAGTGATGGTTGCCCTTTCAAAGTGGCAAAACCAATATCGTCGCCTCGTGGTTACTCTAGGTACTACGAAACCCACGTCAAGAAATGGTCTAATTGTTTGTTCCTGTAAAATATCAGCAAATATAATGTTATAAAAATTACAATCAATCATCAATTCATCCATAACACGAGTTAATTTTACAAAGCTGTAGGTAGGTACTTATTTAAGGAATTTTTCGTGTGAGCGCTAAAATTAAGCTCTCTTAATTACTCATTGGGTTGAAACGTTGCATGGAGGCGACGTGAGTGATTGCTCCAGTGCTTTGAGGTAATTGCGAGGCGCGCGCGCAGCGGACGACCATGATTTAGTGATCATTGTGGACACATTCGAATTTAGTTGGGGCGGGCGTAATGCCTAGGCATAGATGGGCCAAAAAAAGGGGAGCAACAAACGATAATAGATAGTTAACTATACCATAATTATTATACAGGGTCAAACTTAATATGCTGATAGTTTTTTAAGAGGATGAGCAGACCATCAAACTGAACAACTTTCTCTATGGGACCAAAGCCGAAATCGCGAAAAAAAAATCAGCTGTCCCATACAACTGGGTTGAATAAGATTTCAGTTTAGTGAGGGACTGCAGATTTATTTTCGCGTTTTCGAGATTGGTCCCATAGAGAAAGTTGTAAAGTTTGATGGTCTGCTCATCCCCTTAAAGATACATAGGTAGGTATGCCTACTCCCGCGTATGTGCGATTGAGATTTGAGGTAGGCAAAGACAGTTGTTCATTTTTGCCTGCTGCGATCCTGGGTCCTAACTGACTCCTGATACACCTATCTTAACTCATTTATGTATAAGTAGCTTTGTTAAAAGCTACATTTTTATTTGACCCTTGGATGTCAGTGTTATGTTTAAACCTTAAAACATGTACAAATAACTAGTCAAACATTCCATAATAAACCATAGTTAGGTACCTACAAAACATTATAAGCGACTAGAGTTAACACAAATTATATATACCAGATATTAAGTCCGATCATCTAAGCTATCAAACAAAAAAGTTTCATAAAATTCGGAGTAGTTTTCGCGTGATCCTCGCACAAACAAACACACAAACAGACAGACAAAAATTCTAAAAAAGGTTAATTTCGAGTCCTACACTACACCTAAAAACCATATCGACATCTTTTTTTTTGTAAATATCTTCAATGTACAGACACACTTCTGATACAGTTGTATAATAGTAAAGATTAAAACATCAAAAGTCTCGAAACAGAAGTCACATCAAACCTACAGGGTCCTTCTTAATATGCTGACACTTTTTTAAGGGGATGATCAGACCATCAAACTGAACAACTTTCTCTATGGGACCAACGTCGAAAAAGCGAAAAAAAAAATCGATGTTGGTCCCATAGAGAAAGTTGTTCAGTTAGATGGTCTGATCATCCTCTTAAAAAAGTGTCAGCATATTAAGAAAGACCCTGTATAGAACACTTGATATGCTAACGTGCCTGTCCTAAAATCAGCGGCGCACATGGCCACAATACCGGATGATGTTATGACAAATGATCTTGTTCACGGATTATTGGCTTCACCCTGGATGAACATGTTACGCCAGCCAATAGACCACACCGTGCCGAAATGTATTAGTCAATATTATGATTTTTTTAAGCACGAAAATATAATACCAAATCACCGGCATTTTTTGTGGGGTAAGGTAGGACTGGTATGTAAATTAAATTAATGTAGATTTAGCGAAATGAAGTGGTAAGGTGTACCGCGATGCTGATCTAATGGACGCGGTTCCATAGAAATCAATACAAAGTAAGAAAACCGTCCGTTCCGTATAGCCCAGTCATTTTACGGAGTTTTGTTAGGAGGGGTGGGAAGTAATTATGAATGGGACTTTTAAACGTAACCGGCACCACTTAGTGACAAAATGACTATCCGTAAAATATTTAAAAATAAATCTCTACGCAACATAGAAATCAAAATCGTATCTCCCAGAAGACTTTCAACTTATTAATATACAAATATTTTAATTATATTCAACAATATTAATACCTTTAGAGCAATAAAATAGCCATTGAAATTTAAACAATGAGTTAGGTATTCACTAGAAAATACTAATGTATTTTTCGAAGCGTTTTTTTTGTTAATTGATTGGTAATTCGGTGTTAGTTTCTTACGTGTTACCTTCTAGGTTACTTACGTACATCCCCATTAGTAGGAAACTCGTAAATATCGAGTTTTCTGTTATTTAACGTTCTTTGACTATTTATATGTGGACTGGTTACGCGTGTAATTCTACTAACAAACATTTCTGGCACTTTTAGCGGGGAGCGAGGAAACATAAAATCCGCAACTTTTGATTTTATTCCCCATAACTTTAGATTCTAATTTTGAATGTTAAAAATCATGAAAAGTGGTCTCGTGTGAACCCCGAACGTTCTAAGTTCGAAGTTATTATTTCGCAATTATAGGCTGTCTCGTTTAGTGAGAAGGTGTAAAATTGAATGTAAATGCACAAGATCAATTGTCCTTATACCGTGGCAGAGGGGAAATGCTACCGCAAGGCTAGTCCTTATAATAATTAGTCAAAGTTAACGTTCTAACTTTCTAACTACCTACCTACCGACTTATCAATTACCTAACCACAATTTATAGAACACATAGACGTGACACCTAATTATTATATTGGCAAGATTACAAACATAATTAAATTACGTTCGTTTTAATGTCCATCCGTTTACATTATTAGAGGGAACAAGACGAGATTAGTAACTCTCGTTACGCGCCTGCGCAAACGAGACGTCTTGCACGTGAGTCGATCTCAGCAGACAACTGTCACCCCCAATTATGGCCGCCATGATACTTTTGCGCGTATGCTTTTGAATATAGAATGGTTTGGTTTTAACAGATTATTTTTAAATGTTTTAAGCACAAGAGTTCAGGATAGCAATTGCGCTGATTAAATCTCAACTGAACCATGATTGGACCGCGTGCGGACCACAACTTTTAACATATTCGGTATTGCGCTATTCATTTGACAGCCGTTTTGACACATCGCTCAGACGTTAAACGCTGTCAGTCACATAGAGTTTAGCGCGATGCGGAACTAGTTCAGCACAATTGAATAGTAATTGGATTGCAATGTGATTAGAACCAAAATTGGATTAGGATTGGACTTGGATGTTAAATCAGCGCGATCGCCCTCCAGAAGCCCGATAGATCCCGTCTGCTCAGACCCGAGATATAAAGTAGGTCGCCGTTTTTAGTTAAAACATAAGACAAATCTTTAGAGAATAAAAATCACACTAATACTTAGTTCAGTCGATAAAGATGTAGAGTGCGTGAGCACCTATCCAAAGGATTCCTCCAGAATTGATCAGCGTAGACAATTTGAGAAACCCAGAAATGTTTCATGATAAATGTGAGCTAAAAATCTTTCTTTTGAATTTTTCAACTTTTACGGAGCGTGTAAACGGTTAGGAATTCGAATGTATGATAGTTGTAGAGATTTTTATAAGCTTTTATACAGGGTGTAAGTGACAGCCTAGCAAATACTGAAACGGAGAACTTAGACCATCAAACTGAACAACTTAACAGCAGTTTTGTATGGGACAGCAGATTTTTTTTCGCGTTTCCTGAGGTAGGCTCCACAGTGAAAGTTGTTCAGGTTGATGGTCTGAGTTCACCGTTTCAGTCTTTGCTAGGATTTCACTTACATCCTGTATAGTTCATTAAAATGTTTCCCTACAACGCACTGTTTACAAGATATAAGCGAAAAAACCAATACCGGACCGGATCGGGACCGTCTTTGTGCCTCGGCTCACCTCCTAGGCTCCTAGACGTCAGGCCTTTTAGTATTTTCACTCTCTAACTAGCCTAAACAAGTTGCTCACACACTCAACACCCATAATGGACCATTCGTTGACTATTGTTGGTCTATAAAATCAGTCCATATGTTCGAACATACAGACAAAACTTCAAAAGGTTTTTCGTTTCAAAATTGTCGTGTAAAAATTGTCTAAGTACCTAGTACTTACTCAATGTAAGTCCGTTTTGAGCGAATATTGGATCTACTTATTTGCTGATCCAAAATCCGAAACATTATTTTTCGGTAATAAGAATAAAATAAATCTTATTCATAAAATAAAGTCAATAAAAATGGTGCACTCTGTATCTGGTCTGGCATCGGCGCGGGCGCAGACTACAGGCGTTTTTCATGATTTTACACTAATTCGAAGCGACGGGTAGCGGCTTCTATTCCCGGCTCGGCATCGGCAAGACGGCGAAGTCAACACCGTGAACACAAAGTTGGCCTGTACAGCGGATGTTTTAGATGTTATTGACTAGAATTAAATTGGTTAAAAAGTTATGGAAATAGATCAGTAAAAATTATGATTAAAAGCAAATACGAGTAGTAGGTAAGTAGGTATTCAGATAGGTAGGTATTAAGAGAAGTTTATTCCGAATGCGTAAATGCGCTATGTAGACAAAAGAAGTCTGGTGACATTTTCAATACTAACCAATTATAGTCAATGAATCTTTTCAGAAACAATCTAAAAACTAATCTCTATGCTTGTATGAAGTCCGATTTTCGTTAAAATATACAGTTTTAATGCTAGGATTAATTTCAGATTTGTATGGAAATCTTTGAGGCACTGTAGCTTTAAAACTATTACAATAAACATTTTAACGAAAATCTGACTTCATACAAGCATTAGATATTAGTTTCTAGATTGTTTCTGAAAAATGACATTGACTTTAATTGAAAATATCACCAGACTTCGTTTGTATGGAGCACGCTCCGAATTATATTCCCTTAATGCTACATTATGGGAACCTGTAGAAAATTATTCGACAATGATAGACTTTAACTACGTATGTAAAATATTATTTGAAAATTACCTTACTTACCTAATAGAAATGTCATCTTATTTATGTATATTTATCGTATATTTTATCTGAGTACCTACCTACCATTTTATCAGCTAGAAGCTGATGATGATGATCGCCAAAGGAATTACTTATGGTCGTGAGTTTGTGTTCCTATGTACCTAGGTATTTTGCTTGTCAGACTAATCTTCTTGTATGAGATTTTTATTAATCATACATTTTGATAATAAATTAACAATTTCGTAACGATAATTATTTCATTAGGTACCTAAGTTATACGTATGTGGAGGAACTACTGTGGAAGGTTCCTCCGGTGAAAAGGTAAGATCTTCCGCCAGGCTAAGTGTGAAGCCTGGGGACCGGCCGTGGTCCAATAGATCTTAGTTGGACCTTGTATTATAATATCGAATCTCTGTGATTATTTCTCTTGGGCGATTCATGTCTTGTATACGATTGTGAACCTTATGTGTGCTGCTAATGGGTTACCAATGTGACGTCGCAAGTTGTCTTACGTACACATTTGCGAGTGCGAACGTAGCGCCATCTATTAGCTTCGTTGCTATAACTTGAGGGTGTTGACATCTGTGGCAAGTCTCCACACGTATGTAGATAGGTAAGTCCCCATATAAGCTTGTCATGACAAACTATACTTAATTCGAAATAAGGACGACGAGATTTTCCGATTCCTATTTAGCTTTCTGGCTAATTCTGATTATCAAATGTAATTAATTTATTGGATACATATACTATCCGACATATCTTGGATGCTACTAAAAGCTGTTCTAAGAATAAGTGAGAGGAAGTGTTTCAAATCTCTGTTTCTGTAATGCAAAATAGCCTTAAAATTTCGTTGCTATTTTGAAAAGTACCTATAGGTAAGTATTGGCAATTGTTTCATTGCGACAAGGCCTTGGTAAATATAAGGAGTATCAGACCATCAAACTGAACAACTTTCTCTACGGGACCAATAGGGAAATCGCGAAAAAAAATCAGATGTCCCATACAAAACTGCCAACTAAACTCAACCCGAATGTATGGGACAAATGTTTTTTTTTCGCAATTTCGATTTTGATCCCATAGAGAAAGTTGTTCAATTTGATGGTCTGGTACTCCCCTTAAAATAGTTTCAGCTAATTTTGTTAGAACTTATATAATAATAATGATTTCACCGCTTTCGCCAAAAAAAATAAAACACTTAACGATTACCTATTTTAAAATTTTTGGTAATTAAATTCACAATTCTAATTTCGAACATCATAAAAATTAAATTTCCACATCCGTGTCGATCCATTTCTACTTTCTACAACATAAACTTTTCAGAACCAATTACGTAAACACTTTGTGTTAATTTTCTACTCAGCTATTATAAATAATACACGTTGACGTGTCAATTATTACCCCAAATCTTTTTCCCGCTGAAAAAAAGATTTTTTTTCTATGCATCTTGGCAGGCGGGCTGCATTCAGCCACGCCTCTATTCGAATCCAATTCGATCTTTGAACTCCCTATTATTCCCGCCATTCTAAAATGACTTTAGTCTACACTTACCTAAGGTATATTGTCCTTCAATGTCATTTTAATCCACGATCATTTTAATTTTGAAATTTATATCAAAAGACATAAAGACGAGTTTACAATAGTTCTTAATTTAGTGGGTGTATTTCATTAGGTGTTTTTTTGTCCACACATGTTTTCGGGTTAGCATTGCGAAGAAGCCAGCCAGATCAAGGCGAAAACTCCATTAGTTCACACATTAGGATGAGTTAGTCGAATTATTTAATTAAATAAAGTAATTCAATAAGGTACCTAGATTAATAACAATTTATTTGCTCTCGCGTCTGATCTAAGTTGGACTTACAGCTTTCATTTAAATAAACTGTGACAGTGTTTAGAAAATTAGTCTAATATAGTTAATTTTCTTTTTAAATTTAAAAGTAAAAAATGTGTGCAGTGTTGTTTTAAGACTGATGAAGTCAATGTTATGGATCAAAGTAAAGGTAAGCACAATATACCTACATTATGAACACTTTATCTCTCCCTTCTCTAAAAGAGAAAACTTAGACATTAAAAAGTAAAATTACTGGGTGTAAGTAGGTATTTTAAACATACTAGACTTAACTACTCGCTAAGCAAAGTTTGTTTTCATATAGGTAGGTAGGAGAAGATTGGGACCCTTTCCTTTGACTATTTATATGTGGACTGGATACGCGTGTAATTCTACTAACAAACATTTCTGCCACTTTTTGCGGGGGTCGAGGTAACATGAAATCCGCAACTTTGGATTTTATTCCCCATAACTTTAGATTCTAATTTTGAATGTTAAAAATCATGAAAAGTAGTCTCGTGTGAACCCTAAACGTTCTAAGTTATTATTTCGCAATTATAGGCTCTCTCGTTTAGTGCTAAGGTGTAAAATTGAATGTAAATGCACAAGATCAATTGTGCTTATACCGTGGCAGAGGGGAAATACTACCGCAAGTCTAGTTCTTATAATAATTAGTCAAAGACCCTTTCGTACAGTTTTCACAATTTCTTTTTTTTCTTTTTTTACCACATTGATTACCACATTTTAGATTTATGGAAATCATCTATATTGCTATAGCACATATATTTGGCTATTAGAAAAGAAAATGTATAAATGATTATTATACAAGGTTATTGAATAAAATTGATTTTCTTACATCCGTAGGTAATTCGGACGAATGGGGCACTTTCATACAACACCGAAAATTAACTTTATCTACACTAATATTATAAAGAGGAAAGATTTGTACCTATTTTTGTATGTTTGTAATGAATAGGCTCAAAAAGTACTGGGCCGATTTAAAAAATTCTTTCACCAATAGAATGCTACATTCTTCCAATTTGACATAGGCTACATTTCAATTTGAAAAAAATTAGGGATCCTTGGTAAAATTTGAACAATGTAACCGAAGGTGTAGAAAAAATGTGAAAAAAAGTGTTTTATATCCAAATTTCCAAAAATAAATAATTGTCTACCCCGTGCGAAGCCGGGACGGGCTGCTAGTTTAGTAGATAGAGCTTTAAAATAACATTCGTTTGTATTGTATTACCTATAGGTAGGTGAATGTGACACGGGGGGCGCGGATATTTTTTGTTAGCCCAAAGGTGGTGTGATAAAGAAAACTTTGGGATTCCCTGCTCCATCACAATCGTCTAAAGCCGATATAGCATCAAATCTCCGTCTACTCTACTTCCTTGCTCCTCGTCCTCAATTTTGTTATTTTACACGGTGTTTCTGTAAAAAAATATCTATCAGGAATCAGCAACCATTCTTCGTATACGAATGTGCCCCTTGCAATGCTGTCTGAAGGTACCCCAAGGTATTTAAGTTAAAAAAAGTTAACTCTTTTCTAAAAAAGTGTAAAGTAAGAAAATTCTTGTCATTAAAACACTTTTACGTATTATGTCCATAGTTGTATGTATCGCTCACGACTATATTCCCCGAGGGGGTAGTCATAGATATTCTGAAAACTCAGAAGTTCCATACCACAATAATCGACTATCACACAGGTTTTCATGGTGCAATTTAGGTCAAACTCGATGTACAGTCATTGGACGTAAGTAGGATTTATACAACGTGTTAATGAATAAGCGCAAAACGTCATACACCCCAACTGATTTCTAACAAAATATTTAGATTGAAACAATAATTTCATTATTTTGATAATTAAATTTTTAAGTTATTGGCATTTTAAGTTTTCAGGCAAAAATGATTTGTAATCATTTTAGCAATGAATGAAAGCGCTAGCGTGCTCGTGGATACATTTTAAGAATCTTGTTTTGGTAGTAAGTAGGGTGATTGTGTCCGCGCGGAGGGTTGTGATCGAATTCAGTAAATTTAAAATTTTACAAACAAATTATTTATTATTTTGAAAAAAAAAATCCTATGTTGAAAACATGATAATTCGATTCTGCTCTCGATTCTAAACAAACTACTTTCTAGTTTTGCCTTAATTCATTAACATGTTGTACAAACTATCTGGCTAGAAAAGAAAGACTTTTTTAAATACAATAAAAGAAGGTTGGTGAATCTAGACCCAGTCTTTTTTTTGAAAATTACAAGCCGTACAGGGTTAGGTATAATTATTTATGCTGTATAACATGTATTTATGCTTAAACATATTTAGTGATAGTGCTGTCCTTCACACTGCTCATACAAATGACAGTCACAGCATCATATTTAAACATGTTTAAGCCTAAATACTTTTTGGTACAAGCCAGCCTAAAATTAGGGATTCAAAAGTATAAAATTCTAGTAAATAGGACAAGTCAGTCAAAAAAGCAGTAACAGCAATGTCACCCATTTCGTTTTCTTCAATCCTCATCTATATCTTAACTATAAAACTGTTATAAAACTGTAGTGTGTCTGTTCTGTACATTGAAGATATTTACAAAAAAGTCTGTTTGTTTGTACGAGCATCACGCGAAAACTACTGGACCGATTTTTGGACTGGAAACTTTTTTTGTTTGATTGCCTGATCTGAGTTAAAATCTGGTATACCGGAAGATTTGTTTTTACCGTTCCGAAACATTCAGGGGTGTTATATATTCAGTTATGGGACCAAACATGAAATAACAAAAAAATAATCTGCTGTTCTTTACTAAATTGCCGAAAAAAACCGCTGCCTATAAAAATCTGTTGTTCTTCTATGCCTACTAACAACATCTGTTGTTCTTCTATGCAACACTCAAATGTATGAGACATCGGATTTTTTTTACGAATTCATCGTTGTTTCCACAGTAAAAGTTGATCAGTTTGATGGTCTGAACCACCCCTGAGAGGATCGGAACGGTAAAAAAAATCAACCGGTATAAGTCGTGAGGACGAAGTCGCGGGTTAGCTCTAGTACTGTTATAAAACTGTTAGGGCCTGTTTCACCACTTCTGAGTAAGTTATTGTTAGCTTATCCGACAGATAGTCTGACATATCTTGTACGAAAGATATGTCAAAATATCTGTCGGATAAGCTAACAGGAACTTAATAAGAAGTGGTGAACAGCCCCTTAATGTTTTTTTTGTACCAGCATCACGCAAAAACTACTGAACCGATTTTGATGAAACTTTTATATAATTTGTACGGACGAAGTCGCGGGTTACCTACTCTTTTAGTTTAACAAGTTTACGGTTAGGTATCGTGAATTTTCATTTAAGTAAAACCAATGTATACAGAGAGATACAATCCACCACTATTTTTTAATTATCTGAAAATATTTAAGGGTGGTTCAGATAATGAAACTATAAACAACTTTTCTTAAGGAACATGGGTCGATGTTATAAAATCATATTCCCCTGTTATACACTGCATGCTTCAAAAGATTGCTACTTACGTACATTACGTAACGTTTCAATTGAGTAGGTATTGCAGTTCAGTATGGGACAGCTGATATTTTTTTTGTTCTGACAGGTTTGCTCCCATAGTAAAAGTTGTCCAGTTCGATGGGTAGAGTATGTGGTTAATGATACTTTTCCTTACACCCTGTATAGGCCCTCTATGAAATGTCGAGTAAAATTTGAAAACCCATATTTCCAGAATCGAAAACAGATCATTTTGATTCATATTCACATACCTAACTTTAGCCTTTAACCTTTTCGGTGAAGGAAAACATCGTGAGGAACCCTGCATGCTTCAATTTCGAGGCATGTATTGTACCCACTGTCCATTACAAGTGGCGACGGGCTCACCCCCCTTCACACTGGACAGAGTTTCGGTACTACTGGTGAAACGTGGATGTTCTGAGGTTTCACAATATCTCTGACTACCCTCTCGGGGAATATAGTCGTGAGCATATGCATGCATGCTAACCTTAATAGTTATGCCGTGCAAAAGATACGCTTCAAATAAATTAAAAGGGGTCGCGCTGCAAGTCTAGCGGAGTACGGACGCGTGCATATCGGCGCGTTGGGCTTGCACGTGGCTCCGCCATTTTGTGAACTCTTTTGTGTTTTAACCCTAAAACAATCACTTGAGATTATAAACTACTTACATTGGCAAAACTGCCACGCTAGATTTAATACTACTGATCATTTTCCTTCGTATACTCTCCACATAACGAGACATTGGCTGAATTGTGATAACACATCGGATGCCACTAAACAAAAATTGAATTGAATTAAATAAAAAGGCGGTTAAGTTTAAACCAGCATTAAAAACGTTTTCCACGTGTTCCGCGATGTAACCGATAGCACTGCGCGCGCCGTCCGCATGCCCGATCAACAATGATCCACAGAGAGAAGCCGCCGGTGCGTGTGACCCGGCATGTGCTGAAATGATCCTTTATCTTTTGTTTATCTTGCAACCAAACCCTTTAGGAGCTACTGAAAAAAAAGTTGCCGACCCTTGTTAGCTCTTAATTTAACTTATTACAGGTAGGTATACAGGGACTTTCTTAATATGCCGACGGTTTTTAAGGCGATGATCAGACCATCAAACTGAATTTTTATTTGATTTGTATAGACAAATAATAATAATATTTCTGTACATTATTGTACAGAAACAGAAAGAAAACACAAGACGGAATACCCAGTAAATTTAAAAAAATGCAGTTACCATGGGTCCTCACATGAGGCTAAAAAGCTTGAAATGTGAGGAACCAATTGAAATAAAAATTATATTACTTTGCACTTTACATAAAAAACATCAAAGATAAAATAAAACAGTCTAATTTTAACAATATATTCTTATACACAATAATTATACTTAGATACATAAACGCAATCCCCTTCGGTAGTAAAAATTGGATGCAGTTGGATGGTCTATGATTATCCCCTTAAAAAAGCAGCCTGCATATAAAAACCCTAGGTATACAGGGTTTAAGGAAAAGTATCATTAACCTTTAAACCACATACCCCCATACATTTGAATAGTGTAGGCGCTGCAGTTTAGTATGGAACAGTTGATTTATATGTTTTTCTGATCGGTTTGCTCCCATATTAAAAGTTATTCAGTTTGATCAGTAAACTTTCATCAACAGATCTACAAAACGCAAGACAAGAAGCTGTAAAGAACTACGAAGACAAACCTCAAGCCTTCCCTGTTAACTATTCCGAGAACAATCTATTCCAAATGATCAAATGTCACGAGGATAGCTTACTGCGTCTCCATCACCTAACAGCTGGGAGACAAATCAATGGGACCTACGACCCTAGTTACCAAAACGAAATCTGGTATTCCAAAGATATACAACGACAATACATTAAACCTGTAGATTATTTAGCTTACGAAGATATGAGACGGAAATATGATGATGCGAAGGTGAAAGAGAGAGTTCAGAAGGATTCGGAGGAGGAAGGGAAAGGCGACGAGAGAAAGAAGCCTAGGAGGAACAGGACTACATTCACGAGTCAGCAGTTGGCTGCGCTGGAGAAGGTGTTTGAAAAGACACACTATCCCGACGCGTTCGTGAGGGAAGACCTGGCTGCGAGGGTTAACTTGACCGAGGCTAGAGTACAGGTAGGGTGGAATAATTAATGTTTTTAATCTTTATCCTTTAGACATCATGTATTGTGCAAGACACGCGAAAAGAAATAGGGTCGTATATTCCAAGATTTCCAAATCGGGTACAACATAATTTCATCAAAAGAACTATGTCCTGAGTGGAATCGAATAAAATACCACTTGTTCCCTCTGCAGCAGAAGGACAGATAAGCAAAATCCCGGAATAGTAAAATCCCAGATTATCATAAAAGCAGAAGTTCAGACCCACGCAGAAAACAAAAAACCGACTTCGAAAAATCTGGCAGTGCGCATTATTTTTAAATTCTACCTTTTATAACTACGAAATGTCTACGCCTATTAATAGCAAAATATAAAAAATAAAGGAACTTAATTGCTTTCTTCTATTGTTCGCAATGTGCTCAGAGTTTCGCGAAATCCGACGAGACTGCAGTCCCGTCGGCTTTCGCGAAACTATATTTTCTACAAGGCGTAATGCAATATCTCTTTACGCAGGTATGGTTCCAAAACAGACGAGCAAAATTCCGAAGAAACGAAAGATCAGCGATGTCCAGCCACCGGAGTTCAGCAAGCCACAGTTCTCCAGAACCAGTCCCCGTGCCCATCGGCATCCACCAGTCAGACCCTCGACAAGAATTCTCCCGAAACGCCAAAGAACCTTGGTTGCATCATTTCCAATCGAACAATCTGAATTTTAATCTAGGTCTTCCTATTGCTAACTCAGGATTGTACCAAAATGATTATTCTCTGATGATGCAGAATGTCGGTAACAGACAGTATGTGCCGAATTCGAATGGCTTGATGGGACAAAGCATGGCGAGTTATAGTGGTGCCAGTGATAATGCATATGGGTCCTGCGCTATCATAGGCGGTTATAGCGGGTCATTACCGCCGGCTCACCATAGCTCTTACAATTTGAACCTGAGACTGAGGCCCCACGACTTTAGTATTAATAACATTACTTTATGAGACATTTGTAGCAAACATTTTATAATAAATATTTTACCTACGAATATATTTCATTTTATTTGGGACTAAATAAGAGGTGTTTGCGAATGAACTTGAAAACTTGAAACCGTTTCTCCAGAATCTATGAAAATAACTTCCACAACTGAGCCACATCTATTTTTGAGTTTGTAGGAAAAGCATGAAAAAATAAATTTTAATATCAGAGAGTTAAATATTACATATTTTTAAGTGGTCGTTTATAAAACTATTATTTTAGGTGAAGTTAAAGCAAAATTATGTTAAGAAAATAGTTTTAATAATCTTTGAAGTAGTCAACAAGATACTTAATTACCTACAGATAATTAACTAATACTTTATAAGAAAAGTACAAAAATGAACTTTTAAAAGAAATCACAAATGTTAAGAGACATTTAAGTTCCATGTTTTACATGTCACTATAAAGTTTACCACACATTATCCTTCGTTTGAACAAGGCCTTTTAAATTTTTTTTTACATATTTTTAAACGCACTACTGGTTAGAGATCAGTCATAAAGGTCGACACAGGCGGGAGACGATTTTAATAGTGTAGTCTGTGGTGTAGGTAGGTATGCTACCTTTTTTCAATAACAATGTTTTTATTTCACGTCGCAACTTTTGCAACAATCATAAAACAAATAATTAAACCACTTTACCCGCTTTAACAATGTTTGTGGACAGTGAACGGCAAGCATGAAGCAAAGGATACAAATAAAAGTTATATTGTAACTTGTTCACCGTCCATGAACATGTTAATAAACAATCAACACTTTAGAACATTATTCACTTACACTTAGTTTCCTAGATAAATTTCAGATCAAAGAATACAATTTATTTAATAAATGTTTTCCTCATGAAGCCAATGATTTCTAAGGCGTGGTTTATACACAAGAGACGTGTGGCGGTGGCGGATAGTCAAAGTAACACAATTATAAACCTTATAGTACGTAGCATAGCGTCGTTTAGAGAATTACGCCCGCACCTCTCCTTTACGACAAAAACGACACTATGCTCCGTACTATAAGGTTTATATTGTGTTACTTAGATTATCTGCTACCGCCACACGTCTCTTCTGTATAAACCGTGGCTTATATTACAAATAACCTGAGTTATGTGGTCACAATATGAAAGGTTTTGATTTAGCAATTAATGATTGGTTCTGAAGAGACCTTTTACCCTTCAGTGGTGTCCTCATATAAAATTTAAGATTTCTCTATCAAATAAAACCGAATTATAATAATATCTTAACATTCAAATTTTAAGAATATCAAAATAAACAATACTTAATTAATTTTCATATTTTCACAGAATTGGTTTGTTTTAACTTCTAAACCTATAAAAGTACTGTGTTAAAGAAGTAGTCAGTTAGTATTGCACTTTTATATTTTAGGTTTTCTTGACATACTGTTAAATTTTGTGATGGGGTGCCACGAAACAGTAAAAAGCCTTTTAAGTTGCAGTGAGGTCTATTTATATTAAACCTCTAAGATTAACAAGAAATTAACTTCAAAGTTTCCGAAAAGTGTAGATTAAGTTAAAGTTATAAAAAGATACACAGGCTAAAAACAAAATCAATATGTATACATAAATAAAACCAAAATATAAGATGATTGCTGCTTAAAAAAAATACTTTTTGCATTTTCGTTGCAAATCCAGCTGGTAACTCAACTTAGAAATTTTTTCTAACTTTAAATAAACATAAATAATTTTCTTATAATATTTTCTAAGATCTCAGGATGCCTTAACCATAACAATATTCATTTGTTACTTCTACCTAATATTACAGGCCAGTAAAAAATTACTCAAATTAAGACAGATTATTTCGTCTTGCCTGAAAATTTGTTATTTCAATGATACTGATGAGATAATTATAATAACTTAATCACTTCTCATGAACATAAGTATGTTATGGTGAAGAGCTGTAAGAAAACAAAACAACAAATTTTGCAGGTAAGACAAAACAATCCCTTAAATGAATCTTTACCATTAAAAATTTTTTAATACAAAAAGGAATGTGTCTAGCAATTTGCTCACAATCCCAACATTTTGATCATTTCACCATTACGACGGTGCGCACGACCTACGAGGGGGGCCAACTTTAGTACTGCGCAAGGATCATGATTTTGAGCTTAGCCACAGAATAGGTAATAGTATATACAGGGTCCAACTTAATATGCTGACTCTTTTTTAAGGGGATGTCCAGACCATCAAACTGAACAAGTTTCTCTATGGGACCAACATCGAAATCGCGAAAAAAAAATCTGCTGTCCCATACATTTAGCTCGAGTAGATTTGTAGTTTAGTATGGAACATTTTTTTTTTTTCGCCATTTCGATATTGGTCCCATAGTCAAAGTTGTTCAATATGATGGTCTAAACCACCCCCCAAAATGTTTATATGTATTTTTGTAACACCTTGTAGGTACCCACATTAACTAGGATTTAATTACATAAAATTGAGTCTTTTCAGTGCATAAAAATGTTGAAAAATAACACTAAATTCACATTTTCAGTAATTCTTTAGCTCAAATACTATTTTTAATAAGAGAATGAACAGTAGAAAGTAACAAAATGTCAATGATGTTCATATGATGCATGGTAAGTCAACCCTAGACATATGTCAAAGACAATTTGCGCAATGTGCGAACGTCATCATGTAAAATCTAGAACATTGTTTGAAGTTCCAGACCAGTGGCTTAGCAGCGAAAGTGTTAAACTAAATCAAATCAACAATAGGCTTAAACATATCCCATAGTCTTTCAAACTCCAGTTTGAACTGTCTCACAATACCTTCCTGAGAGGTCAGAATAACATCTTCCCAGTTCCCATTTAAGGCCTGATTGGTCCAGTTTAACGATCCCATCATCACAACTGGCGTCGCACTAGTGCTGTCCGTCGACGCGTCGAATAAACAGAACTTATGATGCATCAGATTAGTCGATTTCATCCATCTTACTGGTATCCCCTGTTTCTCTAACTTCCTAACATTGGAACCAGATGAAAATGCCATATCCGCGTCAATTATCATTCGCACTTTAACACCTCTATAATGCAGCTTTAGTACGGCATTTGCTATGTCTAAATTAGTGAATACGTACATGCAAATGTCTAAACTGTGACGAGGGGAGTTTAGATAGTGAAGTAATCTCTCCATGCTCTCGGTGATCATACATCTTGAATATTTGCTCCTTTTCAACTTCGTGTGGTCGTGAGAGAACATTATAACTTCGAGAACTTCTTTACGGACTATCACCTTTTTCTTTTTGGTGAAATAATTATATGAGAATCGTGTAGCGAAAGCAAAAGCAACACAAAGCAAGAAAGCTTCTCTGTAACTTTTTATTATCATTTTTGGTATCTGTAAAGGTTGCACAGATGAAAGTTTAGATTTAAAAAAACATTTTTTTCTTATTGTTCTGGATACAAAATATTTTAAAACAAAGTTTTGGAGACAAACAGCAAGAATCAACAAACAAATCGCGCCGCCGCCTGTCTGCCTGTCTGGCTCACGGGTTGTCAATGTCAAAAATCAAATGTCAGTGTCACTGTCATATAGTGATGCCACTGTATCTGATTAAGAACTGATTCGGAAGTCATGTTGCGAGTCGCGCTGCAAGTCTGGCCGAGGGCGAACGCGTGCGGATTGGCCTGTGTGAGGCTTGCACGTGGCTCCGCCATTTTGTAGATTGAATGATGAGATAGGATGGTAAGTACGACGGAAAATAATTCCGCTCGTCAAACTTCGTATGTGCAGAGTAGACCCGAGTCTCTGTCGAAACCCGAAATAATTTAAGTAATCAAAGGGTGCAAAGTCGGATAGCAGCGAAAAGGGCGCGAACCAAATTAAGCAATACCGACAAGGTGACACATCTTTTGAGAATAATACAGTAAAAGTGATAAATAAGAAAGGCGCTAATGTTAGATTCCTCGCGTAAAACTCCCTTGAACATTGGAATTTGTGAAACAGCCTCGCATTTCAAGAGTTACAATAGGTTCAAGAAAAATATAATTCTAAACACAACGGCTGTAAGGGCTAATTCCCATTGTCTTTCCAAAAGGGTAAATCCTAAAAAAAAATCAGAAAAAAATGAATGACCACAGATTACTGATATGCAGCAAGCTAGAGATGCGACAGTGAAATTTTCACTTTGTTCCAACAGATCCGTCGTGGCGCTTATGCCGTCAAGCTAACTTATATAAAACATAAAGTTTTAGGTATGTATAG
Organism: Agonopterix alstromeriana; assembly: GCA_963924505.1. Taxonomy (NCBI): domain Eukaryota; kingdom Metazoa; phylum Arthropoda; class Insecta; order Lepidoptera; family Depressariidae; genus Agonopterix; species Agonopterix alstromeriana. The sequence goes on along the minus strand of OZ004665.1, from coordinate 3,949,252 downwards.
TGATTCCAGAATGCAAAAATAGGGATATTAGACCAATCAACGAGAAGAATTAGGGTTTTTCAAGGATTCTCAATAATAGCGAAAATACCAGAAGAAACACAAGATATTAGCTTCTGACGAAACAACACAGCATGCGCTGCTGCTGGTGTAAGTTCAATATGGCGTCTTATGATGGCGTTTTAAGAGGGAAAAAGTTAAACTGGTTGGGGAAAATGTGACATCAGCGCCACAACGAACCTATCTGAACTAAAGTTGTCAAAGTCATAAGCCTGATGAATGGCAGAAGTGATAAGAGGTTACAATTACATTACAAAGTTATTGATAACGATAAAGTTCAAACTTCAAGGGTGAAACTCAACTTTTTACGAATTTTCAAATTACGAATTACAAAAACGTACATTTGAAAAGAAAATAAATCAGTATAGGTATAAAATGGTGTCCGGCATAGTCGCAGGAAGGCTCGCTTTAGTAACAGGTAAGTACTAAACATTTCAGTTTTTATGTGGTTTGATTTCTCACAACGTAAAGGCGAGGTAGTTGCTTCCGGCTTTTATATCTTGTTTAGATCAAGTCACAGTAGAGTCCGCAGTAGGATATAACGAACCATTTAACCTTATTTCATCATGTCGAAACCAAATTCTTCAGTTGCCTTCACAATCCCTATTCCTATACTTACACAAACTCAAACTCAAAATGTTTTATTAAAAATAATATCGTATAGAAATCACTTTTAGTGATAAGGTCGCCTTTTGTACCCTTGTTCGTGTATATTGTTGTAGTTTTTTGTGTATTTTGGTGTACAAATAAAGAATATTTATCTTATCTTATCTTATGGATAGCTTTCTGACGTAATTTTTGACTCTACCACCGCGTCGGAAGGTGTTCCTTTGTAGAGAAGATGCGGCCAGAAACTCTACAACACACATCTTTTAAAAAGAAACAAAATATACAAAGTACACTTACAAATACAATATTGAACTACATAGTGTAACATTGTCGAGACCAGACATTTTGGTCATTCATATAATCATCAAGTTTATAGTAGCCTTTTTTACAAGAGGACTTGCTTAACATGGGACTTAAACTTTTTGTCTGGCACATTTAGAATATCCTCTGGTATCTTATTGTAATAGCGTTATGTTATATGTCCCACTGCAGGGCACGGGCCTACCCTCAGAGGGGTGTATGGGCGTTAGTCCTCCAAGCGTGCCCAATGCGGATTGGTAGACTTCACATATGCATTACAATTTCTGTTTCAGCGTCTGTAGGTTTCCTCACAATGTTTTCCTTCACTGTTTGAGAGCAGTTAGTATTAGATACATAAGTTAGAAAAACTCATTGGTACATGGGATGTCATCATTGCGTATTCGTACTGATGCTTATATTAATATCAATACTACTACCCAATATCCACAACAACTTCATGAAAAAATTTAACAAACAGGGTCCTTCTTAATATGCTGACACTTTTTTCAGGGGATGATCAGACCATCAAACTGAACATTTTTCTCTATGGGACTAACATTGAAATGGCGAAAAAAAAATCTGTTGTCCCATACATTTGTGTCGAGTACGATTGCAGTTTTGTTTTGAACAGCAGATTTTTTTTTCGCCATTTTGACAGTGGTCCCATAGTGAAAGTTCTTCAGTTTGACGGTCTGATTATCCCCTTTAAAAACTGTCAGCATATTAAGTTGGACCCTGTATTAAACTAGGTACCTAATTAATTGTATATTTTAGGTGCCGGGTCTGGTATTGGTCGAGCAGCATGTCAGGTGTTGTCCCGAGAGGGTGCTACAGTCATAGCAGCTGATAAGAACTATGAATCAGCACTGGAGACCCTCAAGACACACACCGCATTGGCTTGTGGTGCCCACGGTAAGCTATTAACCTGGTCAAACTATTCTTGCTGCAAACTGAGTATCATGTCAAATTTGATTATGACCACCAGGAGTTCAGGAAGGTGGCATAGGTATTATGCCTGGAGAGCTGACTGCCGTTCAAACGGTGAAACATGAAAATACTCTTTGGCGGTTGGTAATGTTCATCCTTTTTTCGGTTACTTTGTCCCTTTCTAATCCAACGATAAAATTTGATAGAAAGGGACAAACATAAAGTCTGAAACATCGACGATGGACTCGTACGAAAGAAGGACGAACATTAGCGACCGCCATAGTTAATTTTCCTGTTTCCATGCTTGTAAGGAGGATATGGATCCATTGGTTATAAATCCATGATGACCACCTTTCTTTTTACCAATGATTGTTTTAAATAAATTCATCATCAACTTTGTCCACCCATTGCAGGGTATGAGCCTCCTCACCATTAGGCAACTCTTTGCATCTCTTGACGACTAACCAGACCAACAACTTAGACCAACTATTTTTGGTAGATTGTACCAGTTTCAGGAAAATTGTTTCTCATCCTCTTAATTTTCTGGAGTTACAACCGAAATTCATTCAGGAAAACAATAAATTCTGCCTCTTTGTAAATACTTGTACTGGTGTCTGTTGTTTGTGTTGGTTGCCTGGAAGGGATAACTTTTTAGTGATAGAACTGCCATATTTTGCACTTTTATTGTAGCTATCGTGAGGAAACCTGCATGCTTCAATTTCTAGGCATGTAATGTACCCACTGTCCATTACAACTGGCGACGGGCTTACTCCCCGTCACACTGGACGGTGTTTCGGTATTACTAGTGAAATGTGGATGTTCTGAGGGTTATGAATATCTCTGAATACCCCCTGGTGGAACATGCATGTATTGAAGCTATAAATAAAGTATGATTTCACCCTTCTATCGCTTGATAGAATAATTTAGTGAAAAACAAATCATACTTATAGCACCCATCTCTTAGCACTGAACAGAACATTTTTCCAGACACCGGTGACCACAGTGCCGTAGAACTCGACGTGTCATCCTCCACGTCAGTGCACAGCCTGCTCAAATCTACCCTCAAACAATACCGTGCACCTCCGACCATCGTCGTCAACTCCGCCGGAATCACTCGAGACAACTGGATGCTGAAGATGTCCGAAGAGGACTATGACATCGTTATGGATGTCAATTTGAAGGTAGTTCAATATTTTTGGATGTTGCCTGAGTAAAGGGGCTATTACACCTTCCTAAATTCAGATTCTAATTGAGGGACAGAGCTATAGATTAGAACGGGACGTTGTAAGTACTTTTTTAATCTATAGCTCTGTGCCTCAATTGGAATCTGAATTTAGGAAGGTGTAATTAGCCCTTAAAGGAGTCGCGTGGCTAGAAGTTCACTGGCCAAAGTGTTTCGTTCGGCGTGCGGGATTTCGCCATTTTGTATTTAATGAGATCAAAATATTGATTTCCATATAATCTCAATAACTTTTTTGCTATTTAAACTAGACGTTGGCAAAATCGTCAACACTATGATGGGAGCCACAATTTGAAAATAAAATTACTATAGATTAGAATGCAAATATAAATATGACCTGTCAGAGACGGTACGTTCATACAAGCCCAAAAGCCCGGCTTGCGTTAAAAAAACAATAAAAATCTAGATCAAGAATAAAAACTTCATACTTAAAGATTTTTTTTTTTCGAGAGACAAACTGTTTGAAACCACAAAAAATATGCTTAACATTTAATATAATGTTTTGGGCTTGCGCTATCCTGGACCCTAGGTACGCTACTGTGACCTGTATTGATTGCATGGCATGGCCCGTGCCGAGCAGTGGGACATACATAGACTGATGATGATGATAATATCTTTCCTATTTCTTAACAATTTCAGGGTACATTCCTAATGATGCAAGCATTTGCTAAAGCGATGACAGAAGCATCTGTTCCTGGCTCCATCATTAACATTTCTAGCATTGTCGGCAAATACGGAAATATTGGTGAGGATCTAAATTAATTTTTACTATGGTCCGAATTTAGATAAGTTTCCATTGGCTCAAGTGGACATTTCTCAGAATAAAACGCGAATGTGGTCGCAGATCCTATGTCTTTTTTTACCAAAGACGCACTGGACAAGTATTGAACGATTTTCTTACCAATCGTATGTCCTTTAAATTTCTAGCCCTTTAAAAATTTAGAATTTTTACGATACGTAGTTATTTAGTTAGATAGTGATTAGATAATGTGTTATTGAATTGATATGGAACTTATGGAAGATAAACAGTTTTTTTACTGGAGAGATAAACGTAAATCCTTGTTAGTGCCGTTAGATAGTCTTGCAGCCAGTAGGCCTTGCATGCCATGCCATCCCCGAGAAAACGATAAAAAACAAAATTTGCCTTTCTTATTTTACATATGCCAAATCTTGTCATCTTTGTTATTTTACGTATGCTAAAAAGAGCGCGCATGACTTTTTTCATGCTAGCCGTGCAGGTCAGCCTCATGCCTATTCTACTGTGATACCGTAAAAGGCGGCTAAATGATATACAGCTACGCCGCCTTTTATCGTATCACGGAATATTGATAATAATTTGAGCACGTATCCGGGGGGGGATAGATTTATCTCCCCCCGAAATCCGAATATTTGTATGGAACAGTATTACAGCTAATCATCCCCGAAAATGAATGCCCCTCCCGAAACTAAAGTCTGGATGCCTGCTTTTATCGTGAGAGATGGATACAGGCTGATGATCATATAAGTTATTAGGTATTATGGTTTTCTAAACAGTGAATAAAATGTTGCAGGACAAACGAATTATTCTGGAAGCAAATCAGGCATTGTAGGTATGTCGCAGTCCGCAGCTCAAGAGTTAGGAAAGTTTAATATAAGGTGGGTTCATTCACATGGCAGACACGAATGCAATAACATTTACATTTGAGTAATATCTTCCAGCGCCAGGTTATTTTAGGGCGTCCCCTCCGCCTGGTGGATGCCATTCTAAGGCTGTCGTGGATAGGTGGGATAGGATTTGGTGTAGCAGCTGTGATATAGGACATAGTTGCTACACCTTGAGTAGTTGAAGTTGTTTACTATTTTTTTACTCAACATTAAATGACTGTTCTGTTTAGGGAATATAGTTCGGAGCGCGCTCTATACAAGCGAAGTCTGGTGATATTAATACTAACCAATTAAAGCCAATGATTTTTTTCAGAAACAATCTAGAAACTAATCTTTACAATCTATGTAATAAATTTAATTAAAAATATTTATCTTGCAGAGTAAATGTCATCCTGCCCGGTTTTATAGATACTCCTATAATCAAGACTGTTCCGGATAAAGTTAAGGATGCTATACTGAAACAAGTGCCCCTGGGAAGATTGGGAGACCCCACAGGTAAGATCACTTTAGTTTACATCAATTCAAACAAAAAAAAAAGCAAAAACAAATGCAGAATTTGTTGTCTCTACCCATCACGTTAAAGGTAAATTCACATGGAAAGAGCGACGGCGATGTGAGGCATATTACCTGGCATATTGAACTTTATCTCTACGACGAGATGAGATAACATTCAGATTGACGGGATAGATTCACGGTTCAACCGCCGCGGCGCAGCGTGGCTGCCCGTTCTGTCACCTAAACTAACATTAATTTTATCTTATCCCTAATAGATAAAGCTCTTTCAATGTGAGGCACTTGTCGCTATGGTATGAACTTGATTGAATTGGTTTGAATCGGATTATTCCGTATCACGCTTCGGACTCCGAAGTGTAAGCGCCATCAAGCAGTGTTCCTCGTTCCTAGCGAATGATATTCCTGGGGATGATAAACAGAAAGTGATAGAGCTTCCGGAAAATCCGATTCCGTGCTCTCCGCAGATATGTTAGAACCTTTGACTAATTATTATAAGGACTAGCCTTGCGGTAGCATTTCCCCTCTGCCACGGTATAAGCACAATTGATCTTGTGCATTTACATTCAAATTTTACACCTTATCACTAAACGAGACAGCATATAAATTGAGAAATAATAACTTTGAACTTAGAACGTTTGGGGTTCACACGAGACTACTTTTCATGATTTTTAACATTCAAAATTAGAATCTAAAGTTATGGGGAATAAAATCCAAAGTTGCGGATTTCATGTTACCTCGCCCCCCGCAAAAAGTGGCAGAAATGTTTGTTAGTAGAATTACACGCGTAACCAGTCCACATATAAATAGTCAAAGGTTAGAACCATAAAGTTACTATACCTTACAGGAGTAGAGGAACTGACATGAGTTGTCAAATAAAACCGTTTTTGGGAACTTATCGGCAGGGGTGAATTGAAAGTGAAATCGTAGATAATTTTGTAAAAATATACAAACACTATTTCATTTAATTGTCCACGATTTCACGTTAGATTCTAAGTCATGTCAAGAAAACGGTTCTATTGCATCGCGTCACGTATCTCTTTCTATTATACAGTGGTGCCGCTAGGTACATCTCGCTATCTCAGTCTCTATTCCTGGTATAGTAACCTTATGGTTAGAACAGACGGGATGCATGCTGGTGAAGATGGCAGTGCAAGACCAGTTTTGCGATATCACAGAGTACGATAACTAGCGATATGAAGCAGCCATTACACTACCTATTCTGAATTCAAATTGGGTATCCATAATCTTTTTACTCTCTCTTTATTTAAAGTATAGTGACCTAAGCAAAAAAATTGATGGCAACTGCGGTCAGTTGCTCGTACGTTCATTATAGTTAATCCTCCATTAAATCTCTTGCTATTTAACAGAGGATTAATAAATAAATGGCAGAGGCTCCCAGTGGATATTTATGACCTATTTCAACATTTAGACATTTTATATTTTCAGAGGTGGCAGAACTAATCACATTCCTGGCTTCGGACAAAAGTGGGTTCATCACAGGCGCTTCAATCGACATCACCGGAGGATATTAGTCTGAATATTAGTAATAAGCTTAAATGTCCACTACAATACTTAAATCAAGTCTTTGAAACCTGTGATATTTTTCAATTTATGTGAAGGTTTTTTATGGATTTTAGTAATTTATTTATCAGAAAAATCAAAGTCAACTTTTACGCTGAATGATATTTATACTTGAGTGGGATATACAGGGATGATTCAGGGAAATACATGTAAATTTATAAAAATAAATTGTTTTATACAAAGTATTTGTTGTTTCCGACTGCTGCATCGATTATGAACGGAGATCGGATAATCGGATACATTTTTACCTGAAGTTTAGGAGTTGGCTATTATGGAATGCATGTTGGTTTTATTAATTCCTTAATTTTTAAGAAACCGTGCTATCTATCTCCTGCCATCCGGGATTTATTTTACCGAAAACAAGGGCCCTTAATATGCTGACACTTTTTAAGGGGATGATCAGACCGCCAAACTGAACAACTTTCTCTGTTGCACCAACATCGAAATCGCGAAAAAAAAAGACCACTGTTCCATACAAAACTGCAAACCTACTTGAGCCAAATGTATGGGATAGCAGTGTACATTGAAGATATTTACAAAAAGGTTACATGAAGTGTCCCTGACTCGGATAGTCAGACCATGCAAAAATACTGGATTGATTTTGATGAAACTTCTTCGTTCTTTTGTTATTTTTATTTCACTAATGATTATAGACTTCTTCCGGATGTTCTTTCTTGATCGTGAGACAATTAAGTCTTTTAGCAGGTTCATTGGCATGATTTCGGTGAGACAGACTGTTTAGAATCGTACCCCGGGCTTGCCAGACTTCAGTGATCAGTGATTTGATCCTGGTTTACAGATTGTGTTCGGAATGCGTGCCGTATGAAATGAGTGAAGTATCAAGCCAAGTATAATTAGTACTCTGCCAATCTAAAGTGGGATTGGGCTAGACCTGTCTGCCGCATGCCACGACCTACCGGCCAAAACCACTATGAACTGATCCCCAGTAAACTAAATCGGCGTCGAGGCACACTTAGACCTGGCTGGAAGAAACCGATGGCTTCTTAAAGAATTTGCCAAACCAGGACGCATGGAGTGAACGGAGGAAGGCCTTTCGCCAACAGTGGGACAGCAACGGCCGATAATACTACTCTACAAAGAAAAAGTGAACTGCCATAGAGTCCGCATAAATTTACGATTGTAGTTAGTCTCTTTTGTCTTATGACGTACCTTTAATAGTAGAAGGAGATGGAACTATAGATATTTTTTTTTTGGTTCAATTCAAGGCAAAGGGTTAAATATCCCATACAGCCGGGAACTATAGATATTTGTTTATGCGGCTGTCCACTTTTTTTTTTAAGCTAGTGCGTGTGAAAAGTGACCGTAAACATAAGGCCATATGTCAATTGGTGCCTTTTGTCCATACTACTTGACACCACACACTCAAACCTAAACGTCAAAAAAAGTGGACACTTTACAATTGGTATGGCTCACTCTATTAGGTACAATCTCTTTGGAACTGCCAAATGAAAACTACTTCATACATATCCAAAAAGTTTATTAACTAACTTTGCACTTTCTTCTTACTTTTCGTCTTATTTTTCTTCAACTCTGACTTATTCTTCTGTCTCTTATCTTTCATGAAAGTTCTGTACACTGTCTTTCGCTTTTCATCTATGATGCCCTTGTATTTCTTTTTGTTGTACTTCTGGAACTCTGCATCGGCTAAAAGTTCATCGACCATAGTCCTCTTTCTTTGTTTCTTCGTGAGGCGCTCGTTTACGTGGTCTAGTGCTGAATCCATTATACGACCAACCTGTAAATAGAGGTATTGAGTAAGTCGGTATATGTCCAGTTTTATTCGGTTTTTATTATATATTTTTAACGGATAGAAGACATCATTTTATGAAACTAATTCCTTTTTTTGCGATCCAATACTGTCGCGAGAAAATCATTGGAACTCCATGGAGAAAAACCTTTTCTAAGTTTAAAAAAAATTAATTCATTTGCCTTCTCTTTCTAACTTGATGCTGGAAACAGAAACGGCAACATCAAATGTCAAATTCAGACATTGTGAATGTATTTTTTTCTTGATGGCCAGTTATTTAGGTTGATTTTAAGTTTACCAAGGAGTTTACAGGTCAGATGAGTGACTACGACGTTATTTTAAATGCTTTCATTTTAAAATCTCGGACATAGAATATATTGTTATTGAAACATTTATCTCGAAATGGTTTTCGATTCAGCCCTCTAAAAAAAGAAAAACTTCATACAGAATTAGCTGCACACTAAATTCTATGTTATGTAATGAAAATTTGGCATCAAACTGAGGCATGGAAGGGACACACCCCGTGCACGCTTAGACTACTTATATGCGGACCCGCCTCGCCTTAGCATTTCCCCTCTGCCAACATGCAAGATCAAAAAATCTGACGCATTTACATTCAATTTTATACCTTATCACTAAACGCGACAGCCTATAATTGCGGAACAATAATTTCGAACTTATGACGTTTCGGGTTCACACGACACAGTTTTTCATGATTTTTAACATTCAAAATTAGAATCTAAACTAATGGAATAAAATTCAAAGTTGCGTATCTCGTGCTACTTCGCCCCCCTCAAAAAGTGTCAGAAAATTTTGTTAGTAGAATTACACGCGTAACTTGTCCTCACATAAGTAGTCTAACCGCGCACGCCATCTATAGAATGATCTCAGAATGATTATTATCTACTAATACTAAAGTCCGGCCGCTGAAAGATTGCATTTGACAGTTACCATAAAATTGTAAAAAACTGAATGAAAATATTGTTTACCTGTGCTCACTCTAGTACACAGGGCACTAGCTGCCCTTTTAAGTTCAAAAAGCTACTAAATAATGATCGGCATTTATAGTTTTCATTCAGTTTTTTACAATTTTATGGTAACTGTCAAACGCAATCTTTCAGCGGCCGGACTTTATCCAATCTTTCTTTAAGTGTAGGTGAGGTGCGGTATATAAAGTTAGTAGGGGCAGGGAATAGTCATTCTGCAGCGAACTACAATACCATAGTGTAATCAATTACGCTATAACAATACTATATTCGTAGCCATTCTGTATGTAATATTATTATACTATTCTGCGGCAGGTAATGTTATATGTGATTGGAGTTCATTGGTTTGAAATATTAATTTACTATGGACAGAGTAAAGACATTGAACAAGATCATCTGTGCAAAATTTCTACCAAATTATGTCCTCCTGCATTTGCAATCTCATGCTGTGGGCGGGATCATAATACCATTTTGTTGATTTTTTTTATCTCGTTTCTATTTTATGCAATCTGTCGTTTCTATTTGATATTAAGAATAGTTTTTTTTATTTTCTTTTATTTATAATTAATGGACTTTTTGCTTGTGCGTTAGCACCGCATTTCCGCCAATGTCAAGTAGTTTATGGGAGTATCTATCCCAATCTCAGGGATTGTTTTTGATCAAGAACAAGAAGAGATTGAGGATTGCGGAGCCTCGTGGCAGGCAAAAACGCGACACGCGAACAACACGCGAGACAAGTGCTCGGGTCAGAACCTTCAACGTGACTCCAATAGTTTTTTTATTAAACTTTAAAATTAATTCTTGTCTCAATGACAAGAAATGCAATCAGAAAAAAGTTACAGTAATAAAATGCATAATGTTCTAATTACCTGGAAGTATTTAGGCAGCACTTCCATATCATTCTTCTTGTAGAAGTGTTTGGGGTCTAAGGCTGACCTCATCTTCAGAACTTGCAGGTCATTCTTCAGTTCCTCCGTTATCTCAGGGGCTGGTAGATTGAACCAGCCAGGACCTTTGGTCTTCTCTCGTTCTTTCTGTTTGCGAAGGCATGTAGATTAGGAAAAATAAGCAATAGATCTTAAATTACAGGTTGATAGTTTGTAACTATGAACCGAGGATTAATAAATAAATATCTTGGACATTGTTACACAAATTATCTAGTCACTTAAGTACCTGAATCTAGCCTGGACTTGTATTAGGATGACTAGACAATGATACAGAATACATATATAGATATAGACAAACATCCATGACTCGGGTACAAATATTCATATTCACCATACTAATATTTGTCCCTTACGGGATTCGAGCCCGCGACCCTCGGCACAGCAGGCAGGTTCACTACAGACTGGGCTAACGGCAGGCCGTTTCGGTCTTTTGGGTATGGTGCTAAAAAGTAAAGCCACTCTCACACACACACACACACACACACACACACACATTACATGACATGACATTTCACTGTTTTTTATACAAGGTGTTCCTGATGATTCGTTTTGCGAATGCATTAACTTTGGCGATTTCAATGTTGGTCACATATTGAAAAATGACAAATTTAATGGTCTAAATAACAGACCAAAGTTAATGCATATCCTCTCACGCTCACACCTAAGTGTGAGCCCATGCAAGGTAGCATATATTCAGGGAGGGATAGGTAGGGTTTATTATACCCGAAATTGGAATATACGTATGAAACAGTGATTACAGCCATTTCTTTTACAATACTCTAAAATGAAAATTGTAACCACATTACCTTGTATTACAATGTAATGTATTGTAAAAAAAAGTACAATGGTTAAATTTCTACTCGGGAAAGACATGAGTGAAGAAAATCCAATGTTTTACCTTGCGTAGTGCCTTCAATTTCCTCTTGCTAACATCATAAGCGGGTAAACGGGTCTCTTTCTCTATACCTGGGTGGAACACTGACTTTTGCATCTCTTTCTCAATATCTACCGCTCCTAGATTTGACTTCAACTTCCCCGTTTCGACATCCAACTGATCAAAATGGAACAATCTATTCTTTTTCTTTTCTCTCTTGACAACTAGTGAATGAGTCCAACTCATTTCTTGGAAGAAATCATCAAATAAGTTGTTTATTTTGAGATTTTTGAGTTTGTTTTGTATTTCTTCTTCGGCTGCTTCCTGTGCATCAAGTTCTTGTTTCTTTTTATCAAATAACGCTAAGATAGCTTCTGTTCTTTCTTCTTTGTCTGAAAAATGGTGTTGGTTTATTGTTAGTAACTCATATATTTTCACCACCTCGTTTCGGGGATGGAATTAGGGGAGCCCCTCTTCCCCCTTCCAATCTAAATTCGTAATGCAGGATGCTAACCCTTGTAATGTTTTCCTCTTTGATAAGTTATGTCTAGGTAGACAGTAAGAGCTATGAACGCTTCAAAAAAGATATCACCAAACTCTCAGTGATAAACTGTACATGCACACAGAGATAAATTGTATGGCGCCTCACGCACACCAACCAAAGAAAGTTGGCCTCTTTTGTTTTTATATGGTAGAAGCGTGAGGCTCAATCTAGACATACTTTATCTAAGATTTTCCTGAGGAAACATTAGGAGAGAACACTAGGACCAGCATGATTTAAAGTCTGTTTTTTCTTATTATCTATTAACTAGCTTTTACCCGCGTGAAATTAGAATATCGAAAAATCCTTTCTTAGTGCTTATTTTTACACCACCATAAATGTTTATTTTTATTTTGATAACACCTTGTATATTGTTATTCAAGCTGTTCCCAATATTCTTTAGATGAGATGATAAGTCGTAATTTAGGTTTCTTGATCACAGAATTCGTTTCGAAATAAACTTAGAACAGATAAAACTTGATTATAAACAATAAAACTAACCTATGAAATGTGGTTTCTCATCTTCGGCAAGCAGCTGGGTTTTCGATTGGAGCTCATCGTCTCCAACTGTGTCCACGATGAAATCCATTTTTAAGTAAGTAATTCAATTCAATTATAACTTTAATTTCGGTTGCACCAGCACGTTTTTGTTGAAATCATACGGAACTACAGACTACTGATATGTCGCAAGCTACAGATGCGACAGTGAAGTGAAATTTGCACTTAGTTCCAACATTTCCGTTTTGGCGCTGCTGTCGTCAAGCTAGTTTGGATATAACTTGTAGTTATAGTATGTATACGATTATTTCGGAATGCAAAAATAGGGATATTTGACCAAGGAACGAAGTAATCAACGATATTATTATGTTATACAACGGAAAAGAATTGGAGCTTCTCAAGGATTCTCAACTCAAACGAAAATACCAGGAACAACACCAGATATAAGCTTCTGACGCAACAACACGGCGTGACGCTGCTATTGCTGTAAGTTCAATATGGCGTCCTGTTATCGATCGTCCAATGATGATGTTTCATAAGGGAAAATGAGACTTCAGCGCCAAAACGGCAAGGTCGGAACTCCAGCTGCCATATGCCTGATCATACCTATTTTTTTTATAATGTCTTTAACGGCTCTGGATACTAGTCCTTTTGAGCCATTATTTTTTTTTTTCTTTATATTCTTTATTTTGATGAAGGAATGATAGATGACGATGAATCTGAGGACGATTTCGTAAGCTCGTGCGATGCCGCCAAAATGACCATGGACGAGTTAACTTGAACCAAAACTTATGTTCTGTTATCGTATTTATTTGAGATTCCTGTTACGTCGGTCGTTTTACGCAACTGTTTGGTACACAATTGTGATTTGTTGTATTGTGATTTTTCGACCTCCCCTCCCCCCTTGGTGAGATTTCGTGAGATTTAGCTCGACCCTCTCCCCGCCCCCTCCAAATCTCACGTTTTCAAAATACCTGTTTTTAGTGTAAATGCGTTAATCTGTGTTTGATTGCGATAAAATTTAAAATTTTTAGTGTAGAAACATGTTTTACTTAATTAAACTTTTCTCTCAATTTTACTTTGTACCTTGCTGAAAAAAAATTACGTGATATTTACCGAGACCCCCCCTCTCCCCCACGTGAGATTGGGTGAGATTTCGCACGACCCCCTCCTCCCCCTAAACACCTAATGTAATTAATGGACGCCCCCTAAGGCGATCAGTAGGAACTGCATTTAAACTGCAATAGGTTCCCGTACCTTCCCGCATTGATGTTCTACTACCTATTATAGTTCACTTCGATCGTATGGCAATGACAGACCTCATCCACAATTATGCCATTTTTAACCCCCGACGAAAAAAGAGGGGTGTTATAAGTTTGACGCCTATGTCGGTCGGTCTGTCCGTCCGTTCGTCTGTCTGTCTTTCTGTCTGTGGCATCGAAGCTCCCAAACGGGTAGACCGATTTCGATGCGGTTTTTTTGGTAATTTTAAAAGTTCCGAAATAACATTAAATTACAAATTAAAAAAAACCCCAACGCCAAAAACAAAAAGTGAAAAATAAACTAGGACGGAACTTCGTGTTGTATGGAGCGAGGCTCAACGGCGCCAATTTGTTCAAGGTCGTCGTCAAGGGTCTCGTCTCTGAGAGCCGGGTCTTCATTATTTTCATGGAGCGCTCTCAAGAGCGCTTCAGCACCACCCCATTAAAACTTAAGCGCAAAGGGGCGATCATCGTACCGAACAAGATTCGACATTGACTCTAAAAATATACTTTTGATATTGATACTAATACAGGGTCCAACTTAATATGCTGACGGTTTTTTAAGGGGATAATCAGAACATATCAAACTGAACAACTCTTTTTCCATGGGACAAACATCGAAACCGAAAAAAAAAGTCTGTCCCCATTTGGGTCGAGTACCTACGATTGCAGTTTTGTCAAACAGCAAATTTCTTTTTCGTGATTTCGACGTTGGTCCCTTAGATAAAGTTGTTCACTTTGATGGTCTGATTGTCCTCTTAAAAACCGACAGTATTGTCGTTAAAATTTAGTTGGTTTTAAAGGGCCTAAGTCGATCTATATTTGAAGCGAAATGGGCGTGTGATAGCTTATATTACTGTCTGACGCGAGAGAAAGAGCGCGCGCCTGAAAAGACGCAAGCGTAAAACAAACTTTATTTAATTGTGATTGTACTATTTATGTAAGTTAATTTCTGGTCTAATCAAACTTTATAAAATATCAATCTCTTTTTTTAAATCAAGTCTCCTGTTTCTATTATTCACCGTTTAGCAGTTCCAAGCGTTTATCGATAAAGACGGAGGCTACTTTGGATTATTTTTCTATCGAGAAAATGTATCTTAATCGTGTTTTGGCTCTAATCAAAACTTCAATTATATGTTCAATTTACACATATCCGCAAATCCTAGTTAGTACTTCATGATATATGATGCTTTGAAGAAACCTATTTTTTTCATATATCCTCTTAATGTATAATACACTTAATATATAAGGAAGAGCGGAGCGTTCTGGAACAAATTTCTTTTAGATATTTAAAAGGAAGCTCCGAGAGTGTTGTTGTTAACATTATGAATTTAGGGCCTGTTTCATCACTTTTGGATAAGTTCTTGTTAGCTTATCCGATAGCTGATTTGACAGTGTCGGATAAGATAACAAGAACTTATTCGGAAGTGGTGAAACAGGCCCAAATAAACGTATTTTGTATGTAATGTAAGTATGTACCTAGGTAGGTAACTTATTGGTATTCTGAGTTTTTTCAACATTTCATAGAAACTCGAAAATTCTCTCAAAGACTTCTTTCAGATACCTACTTAGTCGGCATTTATAGGCTGTATCGTTTAGTGATAAGGTATAAAATTGTATGCGTATGCGCATCTCTCCATAAAGTTAGTCAGGTTACTTAGTTAGGTTAAGATTTGTGTGAAAATATCCAAGATATTTGTTTTTATTATTTTATTTTTTAATCCTCCATTAAATCTCTTGCTATCTTTTACAACGTCAACAAGACAAACAGTGGCAGCAAGAGATTTAATGGAGGAATAACTTTATGAGCGTTTCTGCAACTAAGTGTAAGGTAGGTAGTAACTTATTATTAATCTGTGGTAGTCGGCTCGGTTGCTTAATTAGACGAAAGCAAATCCCCGATTTGGAAGGACGCGGGTTCAAATCCCGTCCGAGACTTTTTAATCTTTTTATTTCAACTCGACCTTGGAAAAATCATCGACACAACAATCTCAACATCAATACAAAATTGTAGATACGTCGACATCATCAATTCACCACCACACCGTCTAATTATAGGCAAAGGGAATCACTTTTGATCTTTGCGGTTATTTAACCATGAACGATCAAACACTTTCAAATGTCAGTTGTTACAGTATAATAATGTATTAATTGGCGTTATATTTAGTTGATATTGAATTAGCACCTACTGGTCTAATAGTCTAAAGAGGTAGGTATGAGTACCATAATCTAATCAAAGGTGTAAGCTTCGAAAACCGTTTAGTTGAGATTTGTTAAGGGTATATTACTGTTGGCGCGCTCCATACAAACGAAGTCTGGTTATATTTGCAATACTAACCAATTAAAGTCAGTGAAATTTTTCAATCAATCTACAAAGTAATCTCTTTGCTTGTATGAAGTTAGATTTTCGTTAAAATGTATAGTTTTAAAGTTATAGTGCCTCAAATATTTCCATACAAATCTTAAATTATATTTTAACAAAAATCGGACTTCATACAAACATAGAGATTCGTTTCTAGATTGTTTCTGAAAAATCTCATTGACTTTAATTGGTTAGTATTGAAAATATCACCAGACTTCGTTTGTATGCAGCGCGTATTTACGCATTCGGACTAAACTTCTCTTAAACCGAACATGTTTCATCTAAAATAACTTTTGTAGTAGGTATACAGAGTGCGAGATCTACTGAAAGGGCAATAGGTATTAGTAACCTATTCAGCTATTCAGAAGGTAGGTATACTTGAATATTACTCCCTTCATTGGTCGCGCAAGGTTTCTACAGGGCCCCTATGTTAATAGGGATCCCTAACAATATGCATGAATAATTTTAAATAAATAATCTTTAACACTGCCGAAATATCGGGAACTCAAATATACTAAAACGCGGTAAGAACCCGTTAAAATGTTTAATTCTAATTTAAATAATTTTTATTTTTATTTATGTTACTGCCAAAGTCAACACTTAGATGGTCTCTTCATCGAACACTGTTCATCTGCTGGTGTGGTTAGCTGATATTGATGGTACGCTACCTACATCGAATGTTTTCTATATCGATAGGTCGGGTCGTCACAGCGAAAGTTTTGCAACCGAAATGTTACTCTACAAATAATATAATTTTATTTTACCTACTAAATTTAAATGTAAACCCTGTATGTAGTGTGTACTGCACAATATTTGCGGTTTTCTAGTAAGAGGTTGCAGACGGTCGTATTAACTCTGGTCCCTTAAGGCCCGCTTGCGCCAAGCTGGGTTATCGCTTCTAAATCAGAACTAGACGCTACTTTGGACTTCAATTGTAATTTTGTCTTGCACCACCCAATTTTAGGGGCTAACCAATGTGGTAGGTTTAAGTCACTAAACTACGTGCTAGTAATGTCAAAATTGAGGCATGATTTGCTGCGAGCAAATGCTCTTCGATGTTTTCTGGTGTGAATTGACCCTAAAATTAATGAAACGGAATGAATGATTTCAAAACTAAATGATTAAAACGAAATGTCATTGTCAACATTAAAACAAATGAGACATACAAATACAAAGAAATGCAGTGCGAAAGAGACGTGCAGGTTACGTTCATCATTCACTATTTCATATTTTTTCGGATTACATAGGTAAAACTCTACGATCATTTAGGATGTTGCCAGCGTAAAATAGAGAACTGTTAGGTAAGTTAACTATGAACTAGTTTTCATTGGCGCAAGACTTTGACTAATTATTATAAGGACTTGCCTTGCGGTAGCATTTCCCCTCTGCCACGGTATAAGCACAATTGATCTTGTGCATTTACATTCAATTTTATACCTTATCACTAAACGAGACAGCCTATAATTGCGAAATAATAACTTCGAACTTAGAACGTTTGGGGTTCACACGAGACTACTTTTCATGATTTTTAACATTCATAATTAGAATCTAAAGTTATGGGGAATAAAATCCAAAGTTGCGGATTTCATGTTACCTCGCCCCCCGCAAAAAGTGGCAGAAATGCAGAATGAATTACACGCGTAACCAGTCCACATATAAATAGTCAAAGGCGCAAGACAATCTTCGATAAAACTTTAGACAGGGGAATTACTAAAAACGCACGCAGTTTAACCCAGCATTTGGCGCAATTGGGCCTAAGATGTACAAAACGTAACGTTAGCTTGTAACTAGTAAGATAAAGAGCTTAGGGCAACGGTCTGGCTATCCGAAGGTTATTGCTAGAAAGAGGTACCTACATACATAGGTATACTACTCTGTCAAGAAAGTACCGGGAAAAGATCAATAATACACAAAATGTTAGTTATTCATCCAAATTTATTTTATCACCTTCAAAGTATGCTACTTCAGAAACGATACACTTACGCCAACGAATAATCCAATCTTCGAAACATTTTTAAACGCTTTTTCCGGAATTGAGTTCAGTTCTCTCACCGCAAATTCTCTTGTTTTCTACCGAATGAAAACGGGTGCCATGAAGTGGTAATTTTTTGAGTTTAGGAAAAAGAAAGAAGTCGGCTGGAGCCATATCTGGTGAATAAGGTGGTTGCTCGATGGTATTTGTTGAGTTTTTGGTCAAAAATTCGTTCACAATGATGGCCTTGCTTGTGCGAAGGCGCATTATCGTGGTGCAAAATGCAAGAATTTTCTTTCCACAAATCTGCCCTTTTATCGAGAGCAGAATCAAATTATCATGTTTTCAACATAGGTAATTTTTTTCCAAATATTGAATATTTTGTTTTTAAAATTTAAAATTTACTGAACTCGATGTCAACCCACCGCACGGGCACACTCACCCAACTTACTACAACAAGACAAAATTCTTAAAATGTGTCCACGAGCATGATAGCCCTTTCATTTATTGCTGAAATATCATTTCACAAATAATTTTTGCCTGAAAACTTAATTTGCGAATAACTTTAAATTTTAACTATCGAAATAATGAAATTGTTGTTTCATTCTTATTATTTTGTTATAAATCAGTTGGGGTGTATGAGGTTTTGCGCTTATTCATTAACACGTTGTATAAGCTGATGATGATGCATTTATAACCACTCCCAGTAAAATATGATTAACAAAGCAAAATTCAAGTCGACCCATTTTTGCTATGATTGCCAAATTACACTACATGAGTAAATGGCCTTCCTAAAACAACAAGCCTCAAGGGGTCGGGTGACTGCTCCAATTTTTGCTATATAGCGAGGGGGGGAGGGTGGGGGGCAGGGGGGCAAATGCCCCGGGCGGCACTTTACTAGGGGCGGCAAATTCGGGAAAAATATAGATTGATTGAGCTCTGTCTATAACCAATTCGTAGAGCAGAGAAAAGTCAAGCTCGCTTCGCTCGCTCTAAGTTTCTATTTTAGTTTAAAGGTATAGCTACGAGTAGGACGTGGTGCCCAAAATTTCGAGCTTGCTTCGCTCCATCCATACCTTTTACTTTGGTTACTTTGCATATATGTTTTGTACGTAAAAAGCTCTGGCTCTAACCGATTCGTATTCAGGAAAAAAGTCGAGCTCGCTCTTAGTTTCTATTTTTGCATGGATAAACCAAAAGATTGAAGAAGAAAATTGCGAGCTCCGTCATTTTTTCAGGTAAGTTAAGAGGGCGGCAAGATCGGTCTGTGCCCCGGGCGGCAGAAACCCACGCTACGCCACTTTTACAAACATACAAAACTTTAACATTGTTTTCTATATAACTATTGGAATTTTACTCACATGCTCACCATTAGGTTAACCTAGTGAATTCATAAAATAAAATTGTATATCGATGCCAGCTTAGTCATTGCCTCTTCGTCGACCTACGCGCGCATAGCTATCTCAACCAAACGAACGGGCCGTAAAAAAAAAAGAAGCCCAGCGCCATTGTCCACAAGTATTTGTCAAAAATTTTAGTATTTTACGAAATTTTATTACTTTTTCCTATAAAGTATGTTGAAATTCGTCGTATGAAACGCGCGAGCATTGGTCATTACAGCCTTGGCTGGTATGCAGCACTCGCCTTCTTGTATCATAATGTAGGTACTATTTTCTTTGTCTGTATGTATTCAATTTATGATTTCATTAGATAAACTGGTTAAACTAAGTACTCAAGAATACTGTGTTTTTTTTTCATTTCGGTAACTTGCATTAATCTTTAAAAAAAAAATAGATATACTCGTACGATGCATGGTCGGATACATAGACGAATCAAATACTGGAATTCTTATCAAAAATATTTCACTAATATTTTATTTTGAACTGGTTTAGTTTATTATTAAAAAACTGGTAACTTTCCTTTCTGACGTGCATGCGATATTTGCGTGTAGAGACGAGTAATTTTCCAAAAACCCATATCATGCAATTTACATAAGTACTTCCATTATCGAGGATTGAACTATTTCCGCTCTTTACTGCCCATTCGACTAATTTGATTCACCAATCACAAAAGATGCTTCCCTGGGGTTTTGCTATAATGGACATTGTACGTATTAAAGTGATATGAAACTGATTTTCGGGAGTGGGTGTATAAGTCGAGACGGCCCGTCCCTTTGGTTGAGATAGCTATGCGCACGCAGGTCGACGAAGAGGCAATGACTAAGCTGACATTTAATCAACGACATCTTGTTGCAAACAACTTAAAATAAAAACGTTATAAATATCATATTCAAGTATTTATAGCATAGCATATGCTCACGACTATATTCCCCGAGGGGGTAGTCAGATATATTCTGAAACCTCAAAACATCCATGTTTCACCAGTAGTACCGAAACTCTGTCCAGTGTGACGGGGGGTGAGCCCGTCGCGTCGCCACTTATAATGGACAGTGGATACAATACATTGAAGCATGAAGGTTTTCTCACGATGTTTTCCTTCATCGAAAAGCCAGTGGTGTTACAAATCGTACATAAATTCCGGAAAACTCATTGGTACGAGTCGGTCTGGACGGGGATCGAACCATCATCGCCTCCTGCACGGCAGGCAAGGTTACTCGCCACTGGACCACCACGGCACATTAAGTATTTATAACACAAATTAATGTTAATTTGTTAACTAAAATAAATTGTTGGATGAAATGAAACGTTTGTTTATCATATTTTAATTAACACAGATTAATTTATTCAGAAAAAAGATTTTTTTTACGTAATAAGTCTTTACTGAGATTTAAAAACAAAATATAGAAAAAAAAGTAACATTACCGCACTAGTGCCATAGTATAATCATTTTCGCACGCGTGTTGCATAAGCCGCATTATGTACCTAAAAGCGGTGCAATAAGGACCACTATACGAGCAACTATGTTGAAAATCCATTTACTGCTCTCGATAGAAAGAATGTACACTTTTACAAACATACAATACTTTAACATTGTTTTCTATATAACTATTGGAATTTTACTCACATGTTCAACATTAGGTTATCCTAGTGAATTCATAAAATAAAATTGTATATCGATGGGGAACTTGCAGTTTTAATACGCACAAATCCTTTATTTATTGCAAATAATAAGTTGACCGTTCAAATTCCGCGCCAAAACGCTCATTGCCATGACGTGACGTCTCTCCTTTTCATGACGCATAAAGCTCATCACAAATCATCCGCTATAATATGTTGCCGTACTCTTCTAACGCATACAAGTTGCTAATCGCTTCGTCACTTTGCGCTGAGACGTAACTTATAATTGATATATTTCGTAAGAAATAAAAACTTTAGAATAAATATTCCGATTCACAACTATTATAATGGAATTATTAAGATAATTTCTCATTATAATATTGGTACAAGTTCCCCATTAAGGTGCCTGTCCATTGACGCGGAGGTAGGCGGCGGAGCGGACTAACGGAGTTTTATTAACCAACAAGATTGCATGAAATCTTTGGGCTGAGATTTTATGGAATCTTAAAGGTTAATAAAACTCAGTTTCTCCGCTCCGCCGCCTATCTATACGTCGTTACTCGAAAAATACAAAAATGCAGCACGCGCTTTTCGGTGGGCTAACGCGTTTCTCATTAAAAAAATCGCCTGAACCTAAGGCGCTAAAAATTAGTGTAAAGCTTAATGTGTATGTGTAAATAGTGAAGTGAAATGAATTCAATGGAAAAAATACCTTTCCATTTCATATCGCACGAACTCGCTACGTTTTAAATTTTAGGTGCATTAAATTAAATGAACCGTACTGACCTTTCACAAGGGGTTATCCAGCAAATAAAGCTTTGTGAAAATAATATGGTGGACCCTGAAGCTAATTATAATTATAATACTTACTCCTACAATACCTAACTAAAGCAAAAGCTTATGCACAAAGGGTATATTATTTCAAGATGGCGTCGGCGAATTTAAAAAGAGAGGGGAACTAAAATTTTTTTTGTAAAAAAATATAATATGGGTATCTAATGAATAGCAGATTCCAAATATATATATATATTATAACATATATGTATGTTGGAGCAATACCAGGGTTGAGGGTGGATCCATAATCAATGCACTGCTGATGAGTTGACAAATGTAGTTTTATTTATGATTCCACAAATATATAATAAATAAAACTCAGAGCGTCAAGAAACGCAAGAGCAAGTGTTCCGTCTCCTACGACTACTCGCTCGTTTCTGAGCTGCGGATTTTTTTTTTTTTTAGAAATCACGTATACAGCGTTGCTCAGGGAGCATTTACTGCTTTTTACTGCGGACAATTGGAGGAACCAGAAGGGTCACCGAGCCAATTGAATGAACTTAAGGAACCGACCTAGGAGCACCCCAGGGGGCTACGGGCCTCGGCATAGGACGTTGCTGGGGCTACGCGGCGGATTGGGTAGCTGGGACCGGTGAGAAAGGTAGCTGGGATCGGTGAGAATGAGCTCCGAAAGGGCAAGCGGCCGCTTTTATACTCATTGCTCCGTGGTGGGGCGGGTTGATTACGATAAGCGCACGCGTACTGTGCACGTGCAGCGTACACGTGCCGCTTTCTGTCCGAGAAACGTACTACCGCCGACATATATATATATATTATAGTACTTTTATGCTACGATTTTGACACAAGAGTAAAAAGTATGAAATAACTAATGTTAGTATGTACTTAATAAGAAAAACTAAAAACCCGACTAAATGAAAAAAAAATTAACTGAAAAAAGAAAAACAAGCTCTATATTCATTAATCAGCTATATCCAGATCCACTTTGTTTGTGCAAATATGATTGGAATGTTGTTAGGTTAGGTTAGGTTAGGTTTTGCGATACCTACCTAATAAAATGCAAATTATATTTGCACAAAGTGGAGATAGCTGATTAATGATTATAGAGCTTGTTTTTCTCTTTTCAGTTAATAATTTTTTAATGTAGTTGGGTTTTTTATAATCTGTGGCTTGAATTTGCACGCGTGTTGGACTAACGACTAACTATGAAATAAATTCACGTTGGGATGTTACAATAACAAAACTCTGCGTCACTAAGGGTACAGTAGACCACTCGTGCGTGATAGCCACAAACAAGTTACTGTTTCTATTATTATACCCAGATACAACCAGTTATAACGTCCGAGATTTTCAGGTACCTACTCGTAGTTAGGCATTTTTAAGTATCTTTTTCGGGTCTTATTATGCATATAAGTAAACATACTACGAATTTGCGAGAATCGGAGACAATAAATAGTTTCAGTAACATCTGGGCATCTTTTATTTTTAATTTTTCGACTAGATTTATACAATTTACCGAAACCAAAGTCATACTTGGATAGTTTATCTGGTGAAAAGTTGATGTGCTTCCCGGGTATCTAATCTACCAAAGCGGAGTGCAGATGCGTCAAATCACCCCATAAAATAGCTTTCATTTTTAGGGTTCCGTAGTCAAATAAGGAACCCTTATAATTTCGTCCATTCTGTCTGTCTGTCCGTGTCCACTTCGAGTACTCGCTCTTTTTTGCACCTATTGAATCATTGGCATGACGACAGATAACAGTAACCCAAACACAGAAATGAGATAGTCGTGTGTAATAAAACTACAGCTCCTTTGTCGAATTATCACTATATTGTTCCAAACACTTTTTACATAAATCAATTAACACTTTTCAAATTAACTTTTACAAATGGGCATAGCTTAGCCCTAGCAAGTGAACACCTCGAAGGCTGGTTTTAGAATGACCTCTCCTGCCAAGCAAAAATCAAACTACAGCTTGGCAGTCGCGTTGGTGGGGGAAAACACGTTATCGGAGAAAACAGCACGTTATCCGTGTTGCCATTTTATTAAACTAATAAAATGGTAGAAAAACCTGGATTATTCTTTCAATTAAACGTAAAATCATGACATTCGGCCATCCGACAACGTGCTGACTCCGGCGCACGAATAGGTGAACGTTATTAGTTAACAATACTCGATTAACAGATTAACACAATTAAAAACAAAATCTTGTACCTAGCCGATCAACATATGAGAACTAAAATTTTAACACAAGTGATTCTAGTTCAAATCATGACATTTGGCACTAGTTGGTCACAAAATAATGTCATTCAATTACTCTACAACCGGTAATCAATAATTTATTTAAAGGAACAAATTTTGTACCCAATTAATGCCACATAACACAAAGTTAAAGAAATAGTTTTAATAGTAATTTTATTAATAAGTTGATTTCATGAATATATACTTAGAGATTAAATAATTTATCCTTTAATTCAATTTGACATCTAAAATAAGTATCATTCGTTTAGGTACAATACAAAA
Organism: Agonopterix alstromeriana; assembly: GCA_963924505.1. Taxonomy (NCBI): domain Eukaryota; kingdom Metazoa; phylum Arthropoda; class Insecta; order Lepidoptera; family Depressariidae; genus Agonopterix; species Agonopterix alstromeriana. Next base: position 3,924,838 of record OZ004665.1, on the reverse strand, counting down.
TCTTAATTTTCTTTCTTAAAGATTTTCGACTATACAATATAACGTGTAAAAGACACAATTAATAAAATTACAATAATTTGTAGTGTTATCTATTATCTTAACATACAAAATATAACCATTCATTCACTATCACTAGCTCGTTCACTAGAGCTACTCTTATCAGTGCCATGCAATTCTAGAGCTTTTATATGAATCCAGGGTCTGATACGGTCGGCAGCAATGACAGTCTTATAAGGATTTCCTTTTGCTTTAAAGCCGGGGACTTCAGATATTCTATAACGGTCATGTCCTAAAACCTCTATAACGTTATAAGGACCAACAAATTTAGTCAAGAGTTTAGTGCTTTTTCCATCATTATAAAAATTATTTCGGGAAATTTTAACCAAATCACCAATTTCGTACTTGACGGCTGGAACCCGATTTAAGTCATATTTTTGTTTTTGTTTAGCCTGCTCTTTTTCTATATTACTGCCTATATTATCCCTGAGCTCTTGCACATTTAGATTGGTGATAGATTCGTCAACACTGGCGCCGAGCTTATTGGACAAGACATCCTGCATTTTAAATCCGAACATAGCTTCAGTCGCAGATTTCTGTGTAGAAGCATTAACAGTGTTATTTATGCCCCATTGCACTTTACCCAGACACTTGTCCCAGTCACGCTCATGGCCAAATGAATTTTGAGAGGATAGTGAATTCAAAATAGTCTGATTGAACCTCTCAGCCTGGCCGTTTGCCCTGGGACAAGCCACTGCGTTCAAAACATGTTTAATTCCGTGAGCATCACAGAAAGTTTTAAATGCTGTTGATGTAAAGCTGGTACCACGATCGGAGACTATCCTAGATGGAACACCAAAATCATAGAAAATCTTTTCTAGTGCCTTAATGGTGCTTTTTGTTTTGAGATCTTTGACTGCCCTTATGAACACATATTTAGTAAAGGCATCGACTACTGTGAGGACATGAGTATTGCAATCTTTACTTCTAACAAAAGGTCCCAAGTGGTCCATATGAATGGTATGAAAAGGTATTTTTACCTTTTCGATGGGATACAAAAAGCCTGACTTTTGTTTTGAAACATTATCTTTATTATAGGCGCATTCTAAGCATGCCGCAACGTATTTCTTTACGAACTTTCGTTGTTTGGCGAACCAATATTGATGTTGTATTCTTTCAAGTGTTTTTGCATACCCCAGGTGTCCTATATCGTCGTGGTTAGCTCGACATATCTGCCAACGTGCACTCCGTGGAACCACCAGGCACAACCTATCTTCTACCTTTCTGTACACAGTATGATTTTTAACAACAAAGTGTTTACGTACATCCCTGCACTCATGATCATCCTCGGGCTTTAAGATTTTAAGAATACGAGAAACGTCAGGGTCTGCTATCTGCAATGACAAAAGCCAGTTTTCCTTCTCTATGCTATACACATTCACCGATAGGTTCTCCTCAGACTCCACGGTTAACTTGGTATTTCGGCTGAGAGCGTCCACGTGCGACATTTGGATGCCTGGTCTGTACTCAATGTCAAAAGTATACTCACTGATCTGAAGCCACCACCTTGCTATCCGTGGAATCAAATCTCTTTTTGTTAGTGTAGTCCGAAGAGCACTACAATCAGTATAAACTTTAAAGTGAATACCTAAAAGATACACACGAAACTTTTTTAGCGAACACACGACAGCCAGTGTCTCCAATTCGTAGGAGTGCAAATGTTTTTCCTCTGGGGTGGTCTGTCGGCTAAAATAAGCGACAGGCTTAAGAACCCTTGTATCTTTTTGCCATTGCATAAGTATGCCTCCTACGCCCAGAGAACTAGCATCAGTATGCAATTCGGTCTCGAGAGTGGAATCGTAAAGAGCCAGGACGGGTCGATTGACAAGATTTTCTTTTAAGATATTAAAAGCCCGTACTTGGGAATCAGACCACTGCCATACAACATCTTTCTTTAATAAGGAAGTTAACGGTCGAGCTATTTCCCCGTATCCTTTTATAAATTTTCGGAAATAGCCAGTTAATCCCAGGAACTGTCGAACCTCGTGGATGTTGCGAGGTGAAGGAAATTCCTTAACTGCAAGGATCTTAGCCTCACCGGGCCGAATGCCTTCCGCAGAAATGTCGTAACCTAAATAGCTTACGTTAGAGTCAAAGAACCGACATTTTGCAAGCTTCAATGTCAGACCACACCGCCTAAAAAGCTTCAACAAATCCTCTAAACGTTCAAACATCTCATCCACACTCTTCGAAGGTATGAGCACGTCATCCAGATAAGCCAGGGCGTATTCGAATCGTCTATTTCCAAGAATTTTATTTATTATTCGTTGGAATACGGCCGGTGCATTCGCCAAGCCGAAGGGCATCCTTTTAAACTCATAGTGCCCATCAGGCGTGACAAATCCTGTAAGATGCTGGCTTTCATTGGCCATTGGGATTTGGTAGTAACCGGATGCGAGAGATGAGAGAGATGCGTCGAGGGGATCTAAAGTAGAGGGGTCTATTGCAATTCTATTTACCTGACAGGTCTCTCGTTCAGTGAAGGGTATGGCTCTGGCGATTAAAGCATCCTTTTCAAATGTAATGGCTCCAGCAGATAAATTGGATACGACCACTTCACCTTTTCCTTCAGAAATGTGGTAGGCGCCTTGAAACAAACAGTACTCTTTTCCTGGTTCAATAGTATTATAGCCCTCTATAAATATATCTCCAGTAAAATTAAGACTCAAGTGCACGGGAACTACACTAGTTTTAGACACCTGCGTGGAGTTAGTCACGTACAGTTTAATCACACTTTCCTGTTCACCAAAAGGATTCTGGTTCGGAGTTTTGTAGAACGTTAACGTGAGACTGTTTTTTAGAACAGTGACGAAAGGCAGTTCAGTGAAATTTTGGCCAATAATCAAAGATGTTTGCATGTAAAGGTCATCAACAATTAGTACCTCTATGGTCGATTCAACTTCGTCAACTTTCACACAAACGTATGATTTATACAAAGGAACAACTGATGATTGACCAAAGCCTTTCACAATCGGAACATCGTCCGTAATTTTTGTTAGTTTTAACAACTCTGCGTCTGATTTACGTAAGAGAGTACATTCACTCCCAAAGTCTACGTACGCTTGAAATGAGTGATCGTTGACCGTGACAGATTTAAAATACTTGTCGTTAGTGTTATTAATGGTATTAATTTTCAGAACTTTCTTTTCGGGGCCACTATTATTATTTTTAGTATTAGGATTAAATGGTTTGAATGGTTCTAGCTTGCAGCCATCGTTATCATGTCCTATCCTGTTACAACGTTTACATTTCAGTATAGGTTTAGAGCACTTATAAAAAGGGTGACCTTTGGAATTACAGTTATAGCAAACAATAGAATTCATATTTGTGCCGTTGTTGGAGCTAGTACTGGGGTTGCCAGGCTTTTGAACAGGACGCTCCCGTAATTTACTGGCCATGAATGGCTGTGATTTTTGGGAAGACAAAAAGTTGAGTAAATCTTCGGGCTCTGTACTATTCAAAGCCTGGGCTCCATTCCTGATCGATCTGTCGCTAATGCCATATATAATACAATCTACAGCCTTTTTCCCAGTGATTTCACATCTATTTAAAAAACTTAACTTGTCGTAAAAGTATTCACGGAGGCTTTCATCATTTCGGGCAGTGCGGCACAACATCTCTTCTAAAAGGCGTCCATAATTTTCCTCACTGGGAAACGCCTTTTGAAGTTTCGCCTGCCATTCACTCCAACTAAAAACGACCGTAGGCAAGGCCTCAAACCATCTCTTTGCTAACCCTACCAATTTTTGTAATGAAAAATGGACTGTTTGTTTTTCATCCCATCCATAAATAAGGGCACATTCATTAACCTTACGCAGCCAGCATTCAACGGTTTGAGTCCTATTGGACGGGTCGAATTCAGGAATAACATTGTTAAGGTTATTATTACTAATGAAAGAGTTCTTTTTAGCTTCTCCCTTCCAGTTCTGCAGCAAAGTCAATACCTCGTGTGCAGAAAGTCTGCTCGAAACCTTACGTGCCTTTCGAGGTACACGGTCATCGCTAGAGGAGGTTGATGAGGAAGGCGATCTTCTGCGCTTAGCCTTTTTAGTTTTCTTAGACCGGCGGCGTCTAGGAGGCGTCCCGGGTGGTGTTCCATCACCGCTATCAGACATCGCTCGTTCGGACTGAAACATAGCATAATATTTCCCGACATAGTCCATTCACCTCAAACCAGTGAACAAACATAGTCCACTCAATCCAGCGAACATATCTAGTCCACTCAGTCCAGTAAGCTTAAGCCATAGCTTACTCAATCCAGTGAGCATACATAACCCACTCATTAACTCAAAAACCTTGTGGCTCACGCTTCGACGAGCGAAAAGCATACCCAGCATAGCAAGCATGCTAGCACACTGTTTCTTCGCATACATTGGGACTGTTAATGACATTGAGAAAATTCTAAATTCCTGGAAATGTGCGATTAAAATCATAAGATTTAAGAGTATTTTCCGGTCAAATTGAATTATACATTGTATTAATTCTGTATGAAATATTTAGTATATCATGAAAATGAAACATTATCTTGAATATCATCGTAGTCAGTGTAAGAGATCGACAATCGAAAAGGATATAGGTAAACACAACAACACGGACACAACGAAGCTCAACGCACCACATGCTACCGGAGAGTGGCCCCGATCAAGTACGTAGTACGCCTAGCGGATATGCAGGACACTGCCGGGGAGTAGCCCCGACCAAGCATCCCGCGCATCCACATTATGTAAAACTATGTATCCGTGTTGAAACATGTACACATACATATCAAAGCTCAACGCACTACATGCTACCGAAGAGTGGCCCCGATCAAGCACGCAGTACGCCTAGCGGATACGCAGGACACTGCCGGGGAGTAGCCCCGACCAAGCATCCCGCGCATCCACATTATGTAAAACTATGTATCCGTCTTAAAACATGTACACAAACATATCAAAGCTCAACGCACTACATGCTACCGGAGAGTGGCCCCGATCAAGCACGCAGTACGCCTAGCGGATATGCAGGACACTGCCGGGGAGTAGCCCCGACCAAGCATCCCGCGCATCCACATTATGCAAAACTATGTATCCGTGTTAAAACATGTACACATACATATCAAAGCTCAACGCACCACATGCTACCGGGGAGTGGCCCCGATCAAGCACGCAGTACGCCTAGCGGATACGCAGGACACTGCCGGGGAGTAGCCCCGACCAAGCATCCCGCGGACCCACATTATGCTTAACTATGTAGCCGCAGGGAGTATCCCAAAATAAGATACATATAGTTTTACAATAATCATGAAATATATGTGCCCATATTGCACCTTATGCTTAGATGTCTTTAAGATAATGAATTCAACAAAGAATTAGAAATAAAAATTCAAATAAGTGGGCGTCAACGGACAGCAAACAAATCAAACAAAAAATTTGAAAAATAAAATAAAAGCTTTGTACCTTTTTGGTTTGTCCCTCTTCTGAAGTGTAATAAAACTACAGCTCCTTTGTCGAATTATCACTATATTGTTCCAAACACTTTTTACATAAATCAATTAACACTTTTCAAATTAACTTTTACAAATGGGCATAGCTTAGCCCTAGCAAGTGAACACCTCGAAGGCTGGTTTTAGAATGACCTCTCCTGCCAAGCAAAAATCAAACTACAGCTTGGCAGTCGCGTTGGTGGGGGAAAACACGTTATCGGAGAAAACAGCACGTTATCCGTGTTGCCATTTTATTAAACTAATAAAATGGTAGAAAAACCTGGATTATTCTTTCAATTAAACGTAAAATCATGACACGTGAAGAAACTAATTTTTAATGACAGCTCTCATAAAACGAAAAGGGGGTAAGAAAAAAAAGTGTTTTTTTAATAAATCGAGTGAGGTGTCGTTGGAAAGGCCTTGTCCAATGGAACACAACTGCCATAGAAACTAAATGGTTGTCTCGAGATATCTGCGCCTAAAGTCAAAAATAGGGCGTACAAGTAGCGCCTTGCGACGATGTAAAAGAAATGAAAATTGAAATGTTTTTATAAAAACATTTTATTAACTAAATCTAAGGACATTAACGTCTAAAAAATTAAATATTGACTAATTTAATACAAAATTGAGAATTTACGGTCAAAGAGTGTTATTTACTGAGTATTTAAAGTAACAATGATAAATTTGTAGGCAGTTTCACATTTACACTTAACATCTAAACTAAAACTTAGTTATTATGACTAAACTTAATGAAGTCTTAAATACTTCTACAAAACGGGGTTTTAATGACAATGGTGGGAGAGAAGATACCTTCAAAGTGAATGAAATTATACTTTGAAAATCATATAGGGGTAGAACACATTTCAATTTTTAGGGCAAAGTAAAAAAAATTGTTAACAAAAATTTGTTTCTCCGTATTAAAATTATATGTTAGTTAGGACGATGCAGTACATTGCTATTTGTGAATTTTACACATTCAAATTCGTCAACGAAAATGGCTCAAATGTATTTTGCACTCTTCCTCTACGACTTAGAACCTTTGATTAAATTAAAACAGCGTAAGATAGGTGACTAGCGTCTAGCTCTAGCGCATGGACCGCATAAATTGAGCCCCCGTCGCCTAATCGACTTAGTCGCAATCCGAGAATCCGAGCGGCATTCACATGACACGCGTGCGATACTTGAGTGTGCGTGAGATTTTATTTTTATTCTAGGCGTAATAAACGTACCACAATGCCTTCGTGTGCTTTAAATAGCTATACAAATCATTCAAAAGGAAAACCAAACAAAAGGCAAAAATTTTCACCCGTATGTAACATGAAAACTTAAAATTTCTTATTGAATATGTCTCTATTCGTTTTATTTTATCGCCATTTTGCAGAACGGGACTGAGATATACGTTATGTAAATGTGCGATAAGTTAAGCTTCACGGCCACGTGCTGTCGCTCCGCCCGCGTTTTTATTTTACCAAGCGAGATGTAGATGAAGAGTACTAGTAACGAAATAATATGAACGGCGATACTTCGTCTTTTGTTGATGTGTAACATAAACCTTAGCTTTTGTGCGTAAATGTATCTGTGGTAGTAGTTACCAGATCCATTGTTCGAGTACGTAATGCAAGAACGTCACCCATCTTCCGCTATTTTAATTTAATCATAGCTTAGAACATATGAAATTAGAAAATAGTATCTTTTTGTCATCCCTATCAATAATAATCTTCAACAGTTTCTCTATTTCAGTCGACTTATTGATCCAGATCATTATTCTTTTCCAGATCTTCCAGTTGACAGTTAGAATTCTCTGTAGTTTTTTTCGACTCAGTGTTACTTAGTTTATATGGAGAATTATTTGTGTCTGTCTCGCCTTAAATAATCAAATGTACTTATTTTAATATAAGTACTTGGTAAAAAATGTGTTGATGAATGATTTTTTTCTGATAGAAGGTTGGTGATTATGTACGATTCTAGAAGATATATTAAAGTAGAATAGTCCTAGTTCCTTGGCCGAGGACGTCCCTGCTGTTGTTGTTGTTGTTGATCTTGGTAATCAATGTTGTGTTGGGGCCTCTTCGACTGATGCTGGTTCTGAAAGCAAATATTTTTTTGAGTACACCTTGTTTAAATAAGTTTCCTATCTGAAATGTTAATAGCAGGTTGAAGTCATACTGGTAAACCGCCCTTTTTAGTGCCGCGACCTCCTAAATAGTCAAAAAATTTTGAAATATCTTGCAATCCGATCAATTAATGTTTAATTAACTATGTAAGACTTAATTATAATCTAGAATATTGTTACGTTATTCATTAAAAGGATGCTCATTTCATTATACTGGTCTTTTTTTTTAAAGTTGCGACCCCTACACTTAAACCATAGTGTAATAAAAACTAATGTAGTGTTTCAGCTCGACGGTCGCGACAGGTCAGCAGTATGCGGGGGCCGGGGGAAGCGCGTCTCGGTCTCGGTACCGACTTACCTGCGCGCGGTGCGGTACGACTTTACCAGTGCACGGTGCCCCTACATCGCACACCGCGCGAGCTTCCGCGATCACTAAGCTTATCGAATCACTATAGTTTTTAATACACTATGAATAAACGCAAACCCATGTTGAGAAATAATGCTCTTACCGATGCCTATTAGCATTCTACAAGATATCTCACATTACTTGTCAAAAGTACTTTACTATAAATTGAACAGGCATTTCCGAGAACTAATTATGGTCTCTAACCTAAATCATAATTCTCCTTGGCAGTGAAAATTGATGTCGACTTTAATTAGTTATTCAGTTCGACATAGAACGGCTCCTTTTGAATGAAGAGTCATCATTCAGGTATTCAATAGGTCTAGAATTTAATTAAATTCCAATCGAGTGCACAAATCAAATGAATTTTCTGAGATCACAACTGCAATGAGCTTTTTGCTTTAAATATTAGTTTTGCTTTTTCTGTTGTAAACGGGATAGGTGGATTTTCCAGTGATGTTAATATTTAAGTCTTGTTAGTAAGTAAATAGCCGACATAACTTATTCCGACCGAATATATGAATCATTAAATATTTAAGAGGTCATGCAGACGTCCCGCCTGGCGCGCGTCATTGCTCAGACATAGTATATGAAAGAACCTACATAACTACCTACGAGGGCATGCGCACACCATACCCATCACCAATTTTTCTGGCTGGATACATTCGAAGCCCTACGATTTCCACAATGATCGATTATGCCCTTCTTCTTAAGCAATCCATTGTCTCTCTACGACCTTCAAAATGTATTCTTAGATCGTATCCTCCAACATAGCATCTGCCAGTTCAAGGTCATTATTAAAAAGCCTTTAATCCCCACCGGTTATCGGTTCTTTGAGCTATACGGGGTGTAAATTTAAATGCTTTACGTATCGAATAGGGTTCTTCAGTCCATCAAACTGAACTACTTTCACTATGGAGCCAACAACGAAATCGCGAAAAAAAAATCTGATCCATAAAAAAATTACAATATATGAAACCAAATTTTTTTTTTCTCGCGATTTTCGATGTTGGCTCCATAGTGAAAGTAGTTCAGTTTGATGGACTGAAGCACCCTATTCGATACGTAAAGCATTTAAATTTGATGGTATGAAGCACCCTATTCGATATGAAACGCATTTAAATTAACTTACGCCCTGTATAATATGCCAAAGGTAGGTTGGAGACATTCCAACCCACCTTGATCCAACAACCTAATTATACCGTTGACAACGAATGAAATGCATGAATGAATGTTGAATGTTTGTTCTGTCTTCAATTAGAGAACGTTGTGGTCTGACAGAGGATGTAGTGACAAATGTAGAGAAAGGTATGTTGAGATGGTTTGGTCATATGGAAAGAGTGGATGACAGCAGATTGACGAGTGCAATCTATAGCGTAAGTGGAAATGTTGGAAGGGGAAGGCCTAGACGACGTCTAGGTACGTCTAGTAGACGTACATCTACAGACCAAATTGGCGACACGACGTTCAGATCTAACCGAAACCGGCTTGCCGAGCATGCGGCATGAAAGGACTAATTAATGTGGTGGAAGCTAGAGAGGTTTGTCAGGATCGTAGCTTTTGGCGTTCCGTTGTGTCTGCCTACTCACGCCTGTCTCCCAGGCGAGAGAATATGTATGTTCTTTTTTGGTGAGCAATAAAGTATAAATTGAATTGAATTGAAAGCATCATTCAAACCCTTACCGGTCTCAGTTCCTGCTGAGTATCTTCCTCCGGAGGCGGTGCCGTGGTGGTAGGAACATCGCACTCCTCAGTAGGGGGCACCACGCATCTTAGTGACCTCCTGTCGAACACCAGCATGGCTGGGCAGCGCTGCAGGCGAGGGTATCCCCCTTGGCACTGCCAGTAACGGTTGCAGGACTTGCCTAGAGGCACGTTACCGTTGGGGTCTTCATTGCAGAGAGCTGGAATGAGAACAATGATAGTCAATCAAATATGTAGCTAAAACTATAGAATATGTTACTAGGTGTACCAGAATCGATAATAGACCAACTTTTCTGAAGAAAGGCTTCAGGATAAGACTATTAATAATGGATTTCTAGTCGATTTCGACCGTCTGGCAATCTTTATAGAAAAGCAGGGTACGTAGGATATTATGAAGTGAATAAGTGTAGGCGTCTCGCTCTCGTCCTTACCATCCTATGTCTGATGGAACGGGAGACCGATACGATCACAGGTGGTCTGAAGCAGCCCCTTCAGTATTACTAGCGTGTTCTGTTACACCCTGTATAAGGTCCTTCTTAATATGCTGTCGGTGTTTTTAAGGAAATAATTAGAGCATCAAACTGAATAACTTTCTCTATGGGACCAACATGGAAATCGCGAAAAAAAAAATTGCGATCCCATACCTACATTTGGGTTAAGTCGGATTTCAATTATGTACGAGTATGGAACAGATTTTTTTTTCGCGATTTCGAAGTTTGTCCCATTCCCAAGTCTCATTGGGAAAGTATGGTGGTCGGATCATTACCTTAAAAAACAGTCATATGATACCCCTAACCCTATGTGATACCCCTAAACCTGACCATATAGGTACCTAAACATACAAATAAAACAAACTGTTCAAGAAACACTAACAAATCATGTCAAGTCACATACATAGTCCCAACATTATTTGATTTGATACTACTACAGGGGCATAATCAAATAACTTAGACAGAGATCCGTATCCAGGGATGTAGGGTGTAGGGTTACCACCCGTCCGGATTTATCCGGACATTCAGTCTTCGGTCCAGATTTTATCCGGATTTTTTATTTAGATGATACATTTTTGAATGAATGTTTAATTTTTGCACAAAACAAGTAGGTATTAAAGCAGTCAATAGCATTATTTTTAGGAGGGGAGGCCCTCCTGATTTTTCATTGGAAAACGATGACCAAAATTATAGCTGTAACCACACGTATCCAAATATTTATTTGAAAAACATAATTGTACCGATTTTTTAGTCGCGAATTTTACCGATTTTATTAAAGTCATTTTGAGGACTTGAAGTCTTCGCTATCTTTTCTAAAGTTTATTTGGTGGCTAAAATGCTCGGACTTTTTTTTAGATTTTCAAATTTCGAAATGGTAACCCCAAAACTAAGCCCACCCCAATTTACCACCCTTTCCAAATTGCTATCACGGGTCCGATATCCCTACTCCATTCTAATTTGTCAGTAAAGCTCATATTCCAAGTGGGTCTGAACGTCAATTAATACCTACAGTATAAACTTTCCGGGTTTCTTTAAGAAAAAAGCCGTGATGGTCCAGTGGCGAGTAACCTTGCCTGCCGTGCAGGAGGCGATGGTTCGATCCCCGTCCAGACCGACTCGTACCAATGAGTTTTTCGGAATTTATGTACGATTTGTAACACAACTGGCTTTTCGGTGAAGGAAAACATCGTGAGGAAATCTGCATGCTTCAATTTCGAGGCATGTGTTGTACCCACTGTCCATTATAAGTGGCGACGGGCTCACCCCCCGTCACACTGGACAGAGTTTCGGTACTACTGGTGAAACGTGGACGTTCTGAGGTTTCAGAATATCTCTGACTACCCCCTCGGGGAATATAGTCGTGAGCATATGCATGAATTTAAGGAAAATTTTTACATAGGTAGGTACTGTGATTAATGGCTACGAGATGTTTTCAGTATTGTCAAAGATTGTTGACATAAAAATCAGAATTCAAACGCTGCTGATGATGATGAGTAAAGAGATTGAAAGAGATTGAGATTCCTATTGGAATTAAAATGTAAAATGCACACAGCTATACAAGGTGTTACAAAAATACAAATAAACATTTAAGGGGGTGGTTTAGACCATCAAACTGAACACCTTTTACTATAGGACTAATATAGAAATCGCGAAAAAAAAACGGATGTTCCATACTAAACAACAAATCTACTCGAGCTAAATGTATGGGACAGCTGATTGTTTTTTTCGTGATTTCGATGTTGGTCCCATAGTGAAAGTTGTTCAGTTTGATGGTCTAAACAACTCTCTTCAAAGTTTTAAATGTTTATTTTTACTTTTGTAACACCCTGTATATTCCATTTAAAGCCACAAAAACAAAGCCAGCTATTTCCGTAAAAATGTAGCATTTTGGATTTCTAGTTAATTGCGGCACGAATTATAAAAGTAGATCATGTCTCTTTTCAAATGTGCCAAGTGTGTGTCTGCTTGTGCTAAGGATCCCGGAGGACATTATTTTTTGTGGTACCGACCCCTCGGTACGCGAGTCTGATTTGCACTTGGCTGGTATTTTCATCTCGATTTTTATCGTTTTCTCGAGGGTGGCATGCGAGGCCTACAGGGCAATCGCGTTTCTCATAGAAAATATCCGCCTGAACCTGTGGCCGCTTAAATCATAACGCCAAACCACGTACCTACCGTCCATTGTATAAAAGCCAGACGGTCGGACGATGATATCAATACATCTAGAACAATAGTCATGGAGTCATAATCGTGAAACGGCAATGACCATTGAATCGCTTTACCATCGCCTAGCAATGAATTTATAATAGATAGCTCTATCCACTCGTGATCGGCCTGTACTAGGGATGCCAGATGTTAAGGTATATCGGATATTCGGTTTGTCTTTAGGTTTCATTCGTTATCAAATAGAAATACGTCTTCTCATGGTATAAATGAAATGTGTCTATGTGAACACATTTTATGTATACCAAAAGAAGACGCATAGTTACTTCTTGATTAGATCCTTTTATAGCCAGCGTTTATTTATCGAAAAGCTCGATGAACATTATTTTTGAGAACGAATGATCTTAAACCTAAAGATAAACCGAATATCCGATACAGCTTAACATTTTACAAAACAAATGTATAGGTACAGGTTGAAATAAATTAATAAATAGGGTCACCTACTTAAGAACACCTCACCTCACACACACCCCACACACCAGAGATGAGGTGTATTTCTCTTACCTCTTCACTTCCTCGCGCAACTCAGTGGACAGGCATTTTAACCATTTGCTTTTACTAATAAGATATACAATTTAATTTTCGCTTCGGTTTCGGTTCTGTACATATGCATTCGGATATCGGATAAGATCGAATAAACGTACTCTTCGGTCATGAAGCTTCATGACGTCTCTAGTCCGTGCATTGCAAAACGTGAAATGTTTACTTTAAAAGGTTAACCTTTACGGCGATCCGTCGATAAAACTGTAATTGGGAATATCGATTGAGATACTCGATTTAGTTCTTGACCTTTTACGTATGTGTGGGTGATGTGGAGCGTTATATAATTTGTTTTCTGTTTTTTTTTTATCCAAACCTTTTTTTAAATTCCATATTTAGCAGGTGTTAGTAATGCCACATTCCGAATTGGCATACCGATTAAAGATGTTTCAAAATTATGTAAATATTTAATCATCATCATCAGCCCATCATCGTCCACTGCTGAGCACAGGCCTCTCTCAAGGCGCGCTCCAAAACTCTGTCCTCGGTCTTCCTCATCCAGTCGCTCCCCGCTACCTTTTTAAGGTCGTCTGTCCAGCGCCCGCGGGGCGTCCCACACTTCGCCTGCCAGCTCGTGGTTCCCACTCTAGAACTCTGATACACACTATTCACCTTCATGCCTAATTTTGTTTTAATGTGAGTAGGTACCTTATTGAAGCATATGCTCACGACTATATTCCCCGAGGGGGCAGTCAGAGATATTGTGAAACCTCAGAACATCCACGTTCGAAACTCTGTCCAGTGTGACGGGGGGTGAACCCGTCGCCACTTATAATGGACAGTGGGTACAGTACATGCCTCGAAATTGAAGCATGCAGGTTTCTTCACGGTGTACCATATTGATATACAGAAATACAGACCAACTATAACCATAACCAAAGTGCATAACACATTACTGTGCTCTAAGGTTTCCTTGTTTGACTATTGAACCCTAAAAAGGACAATTAAAAAGAGAGTTGCTGAATCAATGCAGAGATGTAAATAGGTATCTACATAATAAGATCTATGACTATGACTAGAAAGCCATAATGGCTATTAGCAAACTTACAAAAAGACAATATAGTTTGTAACCATATCGATTTCTCCTGTCAACAACAACAAATCGATGAATCGCTACATTTGATCGTTATCAATTATACTGTTACATAAAGATCGTCGTACCTATTATACGCTTTATGGAGGAAGCAATTAGGGTGAAAACTAAGTGAACTGATTGATAGGTGAAACTACGGCCATTGACCATTCGGTGTGGATTATGAAAATTGTCAATTAAATTAAATTGCTTCTTGTGATTGGAAGATTATTTGATGGACTTGGCAATGAGTCATGATGTTCTGTTTCACAATTTTCACACATAAAGGAAATAGCTAAAAAGTTGCTAATTAGCTAAGATGATAAGCAAGATTTTGAAATCAATAATTATGTGTAAGTTTACCAGAGAGATTGAGAGGGTAAAATTATGAGCAGTCATAACGCTACCATTTCGTACAGTGAAATATTGTTATTGTTGGGTACCTGGAACTGAATTTCTTGGCACTATTACCTCTGGCCCACTATAACCTGAGCTTTCCTAAATATCATTGGCAAGACAAAGGACAACGTTTCTATTAGCTTGATTATCTAAAAAGGCTGAGGATAAGCATGTCAGGAGAGCGTATCTGGGTCGACCTATACTAAGGCCTTTTGAGCGACGATAGCTCATAATACGGAAGAGAGCTAGCGCCTCGATCATGAGGCGGCGGTTCGATTCCTGGCCTGTACCACTAAGTTCTTCGGAATTTATGTACGGTTCATTTATCATTTACTAGCTCGGCGGCGTGAAGGAAAACATCGAGAGGAAACCTGTATTCCCGAGAATGAAAAGAAAATACCATAAGTTTGGAGGCATGTGTAAAATATGGGTGAGCTTGGGCGAACACAATGGACCAGCGCTGGTCTCAGTGTTACATAACGACCCTTGCTTGCAATAGCCCAAACACAAATCAATCAATCAAGGCCCAGTGGATCGCCCCAGATTTTGCTGGAACGACATAGTGGACGGCTAACTTACGAGTATATGAGCTTCAAGTCAGCTACTGGCAAGAGGTTGCTTAGCTGGCAAAGTTAATTATTACCTTTAAGGCCCAAAAGGATTATTTATTATAGCTGGATCAAAGTATTGTCAAGTCAAACTTACGATGTTTCTGACACCCATCGACATTCTCGGGCCAGTCGCAGGAGTGTGCGTTCTCATTGTACAGCAGACCACCGATGCACAGCTGTTCTGTTGCTGTCCCGTTCCAACACGTCCAGTAGCGAGTGCAGGAGGTCTCGTGGCCGAAGATACCGTAGAGCCAGTCGCAGTGCTCTGTACCGATTGGCGGGTCTGGTGGAAAGATTGAAGTTTTAGTAGGTGTGTTAGGGATTCTGTGCTGTAAAGAGAATCTTTCAGCTGAAGGTATGTCAAGTGACACTTTGGTCATGATTATTGAAGAAAAACATTAAGATCCACTGCTGATGATGATGAGTTTACCATCTTAATTTGGCATCGTATGGTAGAAAGTGATTATAGTACATTTTTATTCAACGCGTCCCTCGCGTCATCAGTAAACCAACTCGAAAACGACATTTATTATTTTTATGTATTTTAGTAACCACAAAGATTGATACGTTACAGTTGGAAATAATAGTTAGTGGTCAACCTTCTGTCAGAAACTTTTCAAATCACCTTACCGGTTCCGAGCTGACTTAATGATTAGGTACAACGCCATCAAACGAATCTACCCAGGACCAACTATATTTAAAGTGTTCTACAAAGCACGGAGGCGTTCTAGATGATATACCTACTAATAAACGGTCATCCATCCAAAAACTGACCGGACCTGTTGCCGTAGCATGTTACACGTGATAAGGCTTTATCACGTCTTTTATCTCGTTCGTTCGCGCGCAAATAGAACGAGAGCGAAGGTGTGATAGCGCTGTATCACGGTGCCATGCTACCTATGCTGCATGCGTAGTATGCTACACGTGAGTCGGCTGTATCACGTCTTTTATCTCGTTCGTTCGCGCGCAAATAGAAAGAGAGAGAAGGTGTGATAGCGCTGTATCACGGTGGCATGCTACCTATGCTGGTATAGTATTGCTTAACTTCTGTTATCGTTTCTATCCAAAAAGCGCCCACCTTCTGTAAATTATTGAAAACTTCATAAATCTACTCACTTATCTGCGTCTTAGGATATTCGCAGTAATTCGACCTCCACGGATAGTCGCATCCCTCGGTGACTCCCCTGTGCTTCCCGGCGAACACCAGACCGTTGGGGCAGTCGTACTGAACACTCTGCCCGTTGTCACACTCCCAGTATTTGTCACAGTACTTGTCATCGGCCACGATTCTCGCTTTGGTCTTGCATGGGTCTTCTACTTGCGTGCAGGAGACGATTGTTGCTGTTGCTAGGACGGCTGTAAAAGAAGAAAGCATTCGTTAGCAAAATAATTTCGTATAGAGTTTGGATGATTATGAAGTACTAAAGTTTTTCGAGAGTCGTATTGGCGTGTTATCGCTTCTTGTACGTTGTGATAGTGGAGGTTAATCATAGATAATTTGTCTAAAAAGGTCCAACAAAAATGGCTGAAACTATAAGGAAATGATCAGACCATCAAACTGAATATATTAGGGTCGATTAGGTTTGAAGTTTTGTATACAATAGTTGATCTTTTCTTCGCGATTTCAATGTTAGTCCGATCATGCCCTTAAAATAATAGGTAGGTATACTTTGCGGCCTTTGCATACGAAGGGTAGACTTTTAATAGAGGTGGCAAGATTTTAGGTCGAACAATTAAAGTCCAGTAACGGACGAAAATTTTAATTTAGGTATATTATAGTAAGTACATCATCATTATGCTGTCTAATTCCCATAATCTTAAATAAAATCGTTTCAGTTTAAATATTTGCGAGATGAGTAATTTTTTCCCCTTTAGGTTCGTTATTTGACATCCATTCATTCGCTCCCAATTTCCTTTGTCGTCATCTACTATATCAATCAGTCCTACGTCCCTAAAGCTTCAAATATCAACTCCTTTTTTATAAATCCTTTATTCAAAAAGATCAATTTTCCGCAGATTACGCAGGAGCTTGGTCCACATTCCACAATGGCGGTGCAAGCCGGAAATCCCTCACTTTACCTCAAAAATTTCCCCTAAAGATCCCCCTTTTTGTTTTGATCCTCTTGTTTTGACATCGAGGGCGCATTGTCAAACCGCGTACGGCGTCCAAGGCTGCAATCGCGGTAAATAAAAAAAAAAAAAAATATCTTGGACATTGTCACACGAATTATCTAGTCACATTTAAAGTACCAGAATCTAGCCTGGACTTGTATTTTGATGACTAGACAACGATATAGGATACATATATATAGATATAAACGTCCATGACTCGGGTACAAATATTCATATTCATCATACAAATATTTGTCCCTTACGGGATTCGAACCCGCGACCCTCGGCACAGCAGGCAGGTTCACTACCGACTGTGCTATCGGGTCGTCAAGAAAATTCGAAAAGAGTCGAAGTCGAAGTCGAAGAAAATTCGAGAAGGTCGAAAGTAAATATTCGATGATTGAACCGTGACTGGACTACGTACAAACTTTTGAAACATTTGGTATTGCGCTAATCGCGGTACAGCTCATGACAGCCGTTAGACAGATCGCTCCGACGTTAAAGGCTGTCAGTTACATAGAGTTTAGCGCGAAGCGGAATTCAGCACAGTTGAGTAGTAATTGGATTGCAATGTGATTAGGACTGAAATTGGATAAGAATAGAACTTCGATGTTTTAAATTAGCGCAATCGGTCTCCAGTAGGCCTACTATGAGTTTTCACTGTACTTTACTGCTGTAGTTACGTCACCAATTTTGTATTGAATTTCGTACAGCGCTCCTAGTGGTTACGTTGAGAACTAATTTCTGTCATACAAAATTGGTGACATGACTACAGTAGTAAAGTGCAGTGAAAACTCATGGTAGGCCTACAGGTGTTAGAAACGTAAGCTTCGTACGTTGTACTTAACGAATTACGACACATGACATGACACTGTTTGTACAACAAATTAGCATGAGCATAACATTGTTTTAACAGTTGTTACGTTATGTCACAAAGAGGAGGGCAGGGTGCGCCCGCGCCGCCGCCGCCGGTGAAAGCGCTTCCGACTTGCGCAATCGACATTTTGACTTATGACATTGAATGTTATTGTTTGGGCCAATACAGGAGGCCTACCATGAGTTTTCACTGTACTTTACTACTGTAGTTGCGTCACCAATTTCGTATGGCAGAAATTAGTTTTCAAAGTAACCACTAAGAGCGCTGTACGAAATTCAATACAAAATTGGTGACGTGACTATAGTAGTAAAGTACAGTGAAGACTCATGGTAGACCTACAGGTGAGTGGAACATAAAACATAAAAAAAGTAACATTTTTTTATTTTTATTCCTTTTTTATTCCCTTTTTGGAGATCTGGGCACAGGTTCGGTGCTACTAGTGAAATGTGCATGTTCTGAGTTTTCATAATATCTCTGATTACACCCTCGGGGAGCATTAGTGGTGAGCATAAGCTTATGCTTTTCGTAGAACTTATAGCTAAATAACAGTTTGATTTATACATAAATAAATTGATGGTCAGATAATAAGTAGGGTGTAAGGAAAAGTATCATTAACCTTTAAACCACATACTCTACCCATCAAAATGAACAACTTTTACAAACCAAAAGCAAAAAGCAAACCTGTAAGAACAATAAAATATCTGCTGTCCCATACTAAACTGCACGGCTTATAAACACGACTTTTTTACCTAATGTACACGGACGCTTAACAATTTGCACTGGCAACACTGTCGTGTAGGTATTGCAGTTGATTTTGCTTGGCGCCATTGCTCTTGCTGTGTTTCGTGTTATTTGATATTCATAAAAAATTGGTTTTAGTGATATTTGTGACATAATTTCGTGCGGATTGTGTACCAAACAGTTGCGTAAAGCGACCGACGTAATAGGAATCTCAAATAAATACGATAACAGAACATAAGTTTTGGTTCAAGTTAACTCATACATGGTCATTTTGGCGGCAATGCGCGAGCTTACGAAATCGACCACAGATTCATAGTCATCTATCATCCCATCATTAAAATAAAGAATATAAAGAAACAAATTACGAATGTCTCAAAAGGACTAGTATCCAGAGCCGTTAAAGACATTATAAACAAAAACAAAAAGGTATTGCAGTTTAGTATGGAATAGCTTTTTTTTTTGCTTTGACAGGTATGCTCCCATAGACAAATTTGGTCACTTTGATGGGTAGAGTATGTGGTTTAAAGCTTTAAAGGTTAGTGATACTTTTCCTTATACCCTGTATAAAATCTTGGGTTCTAAAGGATAAAAATAAATATTCAAACAAGATAATTTATTATGTCTTGATCACTTATAATTATGATGTTTATAAATTATAACTATGTGGGCTGAGTAATTAATTAATTCTTGACGTAAGTTACTATAATCGGTATGTAGGTTGCAGAAAATATATCTTAAAAACAACTTATAAAAGTAGGTAGGATTAGCCTAAGCAATGAGCGATTGTCCAGAAAATTTTTGTGGTAGTTTCTGATAGAAAATTTTGGGGTCGAAGTGAAGAGTGGAAAATTTTGGAGAAGATAAGTCGTAATATATAGAGTCCTTCTTAATATACTGACACTTTTTTAAGGGGATGATCAGACCATCAAACTAAACAACTTTCTCTATGGGACCAATGTCGAAATCACGAGAAAAAAAATCTGCTGTTCCATACTAAACTGAAATCTTACTCGACCCAATTGTATGGGACAGCTGATTTTTTTTACGCGATTTCGAAATTTGGTCCCATAGAGAAAGTTGTTCAGTTTGATGGTCTGGTCATCCTCTTAAAAACTGTCAGCATATTAAGTTGGACCCTGTAGGTCGGTGTAAAATAAAAAATAAAAATTATTCAACTTTTGTTGACTCAAACAAAAGCATAAATAAATAGTACTGTAGCTGCAGGACTTTTTATCACCAAAAAGATTACCGATTGCCGTTTAGATTAGATATTCCGTGGTTTAGAACTTGCTGCGAAATTACTAATACATATAAACACCTGGCTGGCTTGCACCAAAAAGTATTTATGCTTAAATATGTTTAAATATGATGCTGTCATTGTCATTTGTATGAGCAGTGTAAAAGACAGAACTATATCACTACGTACATGTTGGTGCAAGCCTGGCTAAGTGTGGAATCACACGTACCACACAACCATACCACAACGACAATTGGGCGAGCGTTGAAAACCACACGGTTGATTTTGACGGCAAAATGTGGTCCATGTGAATAAACAAACTATTACATTTTGTACAAATTATCATCTGCCCCGCTTTTAGGACCATTTAAGAGGATATAATTCGGAGCGCGCTCCATACAAACGTACTATGATGATATTTTCAATACTAACCAATTAAACTCAATGAAATTTTTCAGAATGAATCTAAAAACAAATTTCTATGCGTGTATAGAGTTAGAGTTTCGTTTAAATGTATTGTTTTAAAGTGACAGTGACTCAAAGATTTCCATACAAATCTTAAATTAATCCTAGCATTGAAACTGTATATTTTAACGAAAATCTGACTCCATACAAGCATAGATATTTATTTCAAGATTGTTTCAGCAAAATTTCATTGACTTTAATTGGTTAGTATTGAAAATATCACCATAGTACGTTTGTATGGAGCGCGCTCCGAATTATATACCCTTAAGTGACGACATGTGACTTATCTACTGGTGGGAATTACTATCTAACTGAATTATGTCTCAAATGAAAATCAAGATTAGAAAGAGGACAATTCTCTATCGCGCTATCGTTGGTCAACGGAATGCTATCACGATATGATGCATTAAGATTGATATCGATGCAGATATTTTACATGAATGTCTATTAGCATTCATCGGCGGGCATCGGGAGCCTTTGAAGCCACGCCTTGATATGCATATTATCGCATCGCACGACTTGGTGCGACAGATTGCTGCAAGGCAACTCATCGATGGCTAATTGCGTTAAACTTCGCTAGATACTGTAGCGATGCGATATGATCCGCTGCCCGTTCTATAGTATGTCCTACAACAGGGTAGGTACTTCTCCTTTAGTGATTGATTTTTATAAAACTAAAATTTGCAGAGTTAAAATTACATCCAAGTTAGAAGTGCTTAGAAAGTAGTGCTTAGATATGCGCAATGGTGAAAATCTGTCTATCCATTAATTTTAATTTGATCTATGCACTCCCCTTTAAAATAATCGGATCCTGTCGGCGCCTCTGGCTCGCGATCTTCGATGATAGTTTCTAGCACCGACACTCCACGATGCCACGCCACGAGCGCATTATTGAAATTAGTGTATTCGAATGTTTCATGTTTATTTAGAGTGGACGCGACAAAACTTAAATTCATGATCGGATCTTACCTTGTTAGCCGGTGGAAACACCCTTAGGGCCGGATGTTGCCGACGCTGACACAAGGCAAGAAAACAATGAGAAGTTTATTATAACATCGCATCTTTATAACAAGGTAAGTTAAAACAAACAAGTCAATCTAGACAATCTTTTTATTGTTATATTTTAATATTGGCTGATTAAGCTCAAAAATATTTTTAAAATACCCTTTAATAATTTAAGAAGAAATTGACATTTACTTTTTTTCGCTTTTATGTCATTGGAAAAGCTTTTGTTATAAATCGGACAGTGCTTTTATGCAAAATATAAAGGAGATTTCATATAGTAAATTGGTAAGATTTTTTTGTTTTAACGTAGAAAATCTTCTTGGTTTTAACGATTAAGTTTCGCTTGCTACCAAAAGAATTTTTTTACTCTTTACCTATCTACTCGTGTGTTCGATCTTACTAGACGAAGTTCTTTAGTGAAAACATTTACATAGTAACTATTATTTAATTATTTCCAAACTTCAAATTATTCAACCAATCGTATCTTTTGGTATAGCACGACGTGAAAAAAACATAGGCGACCTAGGTACTTTTCATATAAAATTAAACGAAGTCCTCGGCATAGCAGCGGGAAAAATCTGTGTACTGTGTAGAATCAAAATTATCGTACAAATAGTCAAAAGTTTTGGGCAAGATGAAGAAATTTTGACACCGAGGATACGCGATAAAAACAAAAGAACATTATAAGAGGGTAGCGCTTTTGCTTCGGAGACGGCTGTCGCCACTTGTCTTCCCGCTCACGCTGCTACAATTACTCATGCCCTCTCGCTCGCACCACGCCGCGCGCCTTATAGTGTTATGCAAATCATTGCATAACCTGTGGCGAGACGTTCCACGCCTACTTTGCACTTCTAACCCCTCTGTGATAAAAATACAGTACAGTTGACAGCACATCAAACTTAGAACTCTGGATTTTGCCTCCTTCTTATGTCATGTGCCATAAGAGTTGAAATTACTAACGCTTCAGGAGCTGTTGATTACACATACAACGCTTACGCTTGTCACTTGCAATGTAAGTCTTCCTAAATGAATAGCGGGACAAATTTTCCACACTTGGGATTAGCAATGCAGTCTCACAAGATGTGCCCATGCGCTTTACTTAATTATGTTGAGACTTCTACCGTGAACTATTTAGTTTTAGAGTCATTAGGTAGAGATGCGGGGAGATCGCTTCAAACATTGTGCCCGTTGATTAAATTTAAACATTGAGATAGGTGACTGGCCTACAGCGTATGGACCGCATAAATTGAGCCCCCGTCGCCTAATTTCCTTAATTGCAATACTAGCGGCATTGCGTGATCGAGTTACTTTTTTTATTTTAGGCGGAATAAAGGTACCACAATGCCTTCGTGTGATTTTACTCGTTGTACAAATTGTTCTATAAGAAAAAAACAAATCACACGGCATAGCTTGTAAGATACATGAAAAGCAGGCCCATTTTTCGAGTATATAATGCAAGGTCACCTATCTTCCTATTTTGATTCAATCAAAGATTGTGCCAAACAAAAAACAACGCAAGCTCATTTGAAACAGAGAAAGAAATGCTTCGAAATCCAACAATTTTCATCCTTACAAACCGGGTACAAGAGCTTTGTTAAATAACTTATTATTTGGGATGAACTAAAGCGAAACCGGTGTCTTGTGTACTGAACAAACACCCTTTGTCTTTCCGTCCAGTGTCTAGTTTCGCAGAGGAATGTACTGTATTACAATTTATTTGCTTAGTGTCCCTCAGTAGAGTGAAGAGGTTCAACTTTATTCATTTATGTACCTACGTCTTTGACTAATTATTATAAGGACTAGCCTTGCGGTAGCATTTCCCCTCTGCCACGGTATAAGCACAATGGATCTTGTTTAGTTACATTCAATTTTACACCTTATCACTAAACGAGACAGCCTATAATTGCGAAATAATAACTTCGAACTTAGAACGTTTCAGGTTCACACGAGACTACTTTTCATGATTTTTAACATTCAAAATTAGAATCTAAAGCTATGGGGAATAAAATCCAAAGTTGCGGATTTCATGTTACCTCGCCCCCCGCAAAAAGTGGCAGAAATGTTTGTTAGTAGAATTACACGCGTAACCAGTCCACATATAAATAGTCAAAGGTACCCAAGACCCCATTGCAAGTTTTTTATAGTACCTCCTTATTTGTTTAGGCAATGATACATACAACGTGTTAATGAATAAGCCCAAAACCTCATACACCCCAACTGATTTATAACAAAATAATTCGATTGAAATAATAATTCCATTATTTTGTTAGTTAAAATTTAAAGTTATTCACATTTTAAGTTTTGAGGCAAAAATGATTTGTTATCATTTCAGCAATGAATGAAAGCGCTAACGTGCTCATGGATACATTTTAAGAATCTTGTTTTGGCAGTTAGTAGAGTGAGAGAGCCCAATCGGTGGGTTGATATCGAGTTCAGTAAATTGTAAATTTTACAAACAAATTATTCAATATTTTGAAAAAAAAATCCTTTGTTGAAACTATGATAATTTGATTCAGCTCTCGATTCTAAACAAACTACTTTCTAATTTTGCGTTAATTCATTAACATGTTGTAAATTCCAATTGTAAGGTCATCGAGTTCTAAAAAATAGGGTTGCCACCTTAAAGCCTGTCGCAACCCCCTGTCAGGGCAGGTTCCGGAATGGTTCTATTACATATTTATATTGTACAAAAGGAACAATATTTTGCAGTTGGCTGTATATAAAAGGGTCGCATCAGGCTTGGCAGTGACAGGCAGCCCTATTTTTTAAGGTCCTTAAAGTACGACATTTCTACTGGTATAAAATATATAGAAAACTTGCAGTAGTGGAATCTTAGTCTATAGGAACTAAATGTGAATAGCAGTGTGTTCCCTGTTCGTCGATCGTACGTTTGTAATTGTAATCTAGATGGCTCGGTACGTCCAACACGTCCGGCGCACTCCGGGCAATCAGTAAGCAATGCTGATTGGCAAATCTCTTCGCCACGATGACAAGTTAATCTCTATGTCATGCCATGGACACGATAGAGGACGGTTGTAGACGAGCTCTGGTTTCATTACTAGGAGATGCTCGTTCCTTGTACCTTTGACTACTTCAATACGATTGTTGACTGGATTATACCGTCTTTCTTACGATGTTCATGCTACTCAATATACAGGGTGTAAGGAAAAGTATCATTAACCTTTAAACCCCATACTCTACCCATCAAACTGAACAACTTTTACTATGGGAGCAAACCTGTCAGAGCAAAAAAACATTTCAGCTCTCTCATACATTTTAGTCGAGTAGGTTTTTTGTTCTGACAGGTTTGCTCCAATAGTAAAAGTTGTTCAGTTTGATGGGTAGAGTATGGTTAAAAGGTTAATGATACTTTTCCTTACACTCTGTATTAATTGCTCTCAAGGTTTATAGGCTAGTTACATGATTAAAATGAATCCTGCATGGACACTACAATACCTATATTCAGGTAGGTAATAATTAAGACGAAAAAAAACAAAATTAATATAAATCAATAAAATCTTGCTAACACCAACGAAGATTAAATGTTATGTATGTAAGAAAACGAGGGTTTCCATGGTATCAGGTCAGGATCAGGTCTGGCGAGAGTATGGTATTCCAGGTCATCAGGTCTTCCAGGATAGAACAAGTCCATCATTTAATATCAGTTGGTACGGCAAATTCGTTTATTTCGATGTTCACAGTACAAGAGCTCACAACGGAATGAATCGAATACAATCAATTACTATGCCTATTTATAAGCAGACACAAACTCCATTCAAAATAGCAACGAAATTTTAAGGCTATTTTGCATTACAGAAAAAGAGATTTGAAACACTTCCTCTCACTTATTCTTAGAACAGCTTTTGTAACATCCAAGATAAGTCGGATAGTATATTTATTATTAAATTACGGTGTTGGAAACGATCACCGAAGTTAAGCAACGTCAGGTCCGGTCAATCTTTGGATGGGTGACCGTTTAGTGGTATTTCATCTCGAGCGTTTTCGTGCTTCGGAAGGCACGTTAAGCAGTTGGTCTCGGATAGCTCCGTCAGATGGCGTTGTAACTACTCGTTAAGCCATGTCAGAGGCTTATTTAGGCGGCTTGAAAATTCTCTGACAGTAAGTTGACCACGAACTTGCCTCCACCAACACGCACTGGGCCCGCGTCGTGGAGTATGGCTCACTCCATCTCTCCCTTATTCGTGAGAGGAGGCCTTTGCCCTGCAGTGGGATTCTACAGGCTACACCTTACCTTTTTATATTATTATTTAGGGTTTAACAATTTTTGTTAATCAAATTAGTGGTATTCAACGCTTAGTCTAGGAAAAATAAGGTTTGAGATTGCATTAAAGACACTTTAGTAAATTGTGTTTGAACTAATATTACTGTTAGATTATAACACTTTTGTCGAGATTTCGTGTTTATATAGGCTCAGGAACCTGAGAAATACCTTAAAATCGATATTAATGTACAAATGGCAAGCTTATTTCTAAAATATTTCGACCAGCATACCAGCAATAGAGACAGTTAATTATCAAAAGGCAAATTTAATGTGTAAAAACAAACAGTAAATAATTTAGTTTTAGGTTATAATTTTTGAAGACTTACAAAATATTAAATATCTACCCAAATTAACGATATTAACCGTGGATTATTATTGTTATAAGTAAAACGTATTGAACGAAGCCATCCTGTACAAAATCACCAGTTTTCCATTATTTGTTCATACCTAAATTTAATGTTTCGTAAATGTCTTAATTATTCAATAATACAACATAAAAAATCGGGGATTATTGAGATTTTATGTTTTTCAGGTATGTATCTACTATATTCAAAATTTTCACCAAAAGTGCAATTAATGCAACCTACTCCATACAAAAATCCGTTGATTTCCCCGACTAGCTGGCGCTAACATGTATGTAAAATAACCTACCTACATAAATCACACCTTTTTAAATGTACTGTATCTTCTGTACTTTACCTAGTTTGTTTTATTATGGATGAAACCGCTCAGATTAACATGGGTTCCGACCGGGACGCCGGTCTAAATATACATGAGGCGTAATTTGCTTTACCAGTTTACGGAGGACAATTCCAGGAACTCCTTTAGTCCATAAATGGAATCTAAAATGTCTATTGTTTTTGACGTTTTCCAATTGAGGTTCGGGTGGTCCTAGGGTTCCAGCTTAGGCTATATAACTAAGGACCAGCCTGCTAGCATTTCCCCTCTGCCACATTACATGATCAATTGATCATAGAATTCGTCCTATAATTGCGGAACAATAACTTCAAACTAGTCGCGTTCGTTCTCACGAGTCTATTTTTAACAATCAAATTCGAATCTAAAGTAATGGAATAAAATTCAAAGTTTCGGATCTACGAGTAGTGCTACCTCACTCGCCCCCCGCAAAAAGTGTCAGAAAAGTTTGTTAGTAGAATTCTCAGAGGAAGGATCTCCATAGAGTCCGCATAAATTTACGATTGTAGTTAGTCTCTTTTGTCTTATGACGTACCTTTAATAGTAGAAGGAGATGGAACTATAGATATTTGTTTATGCGGCTGTCCACTTTTTTTTGAGCTAGTGTGTGTGAAAAGTGACCGTAAACATAAGGCCATATGTCACTTGGTGCCTTTTGTCCATACTACTTGACACCACACACTCAAACCTAAACGTCAAAAAA
Source organism: Agonopterix alstromeriana (assembly GCA_963924505.1). Taxonomy (NCBI): domain Eukaryota; kingdom Metazoa; phylum Arthropoda; class Insecta; order Lepidoptera; family Depressariidae; genus Agonopterix; species Agonopterix alstromeriana. The sequence goes on along the minus strand of OZ004665.1, from coordinate 3,897,646 downwards.
AGTGGATACTTTACAATTGGTATGGCTATTAGGTATAATCCATTTGGTAGAATTAGACGAGTGACTCGTCCATAGTTATATTGTCTAAGGGTTACAGCAACCCAGTGTCGAATGACACCACTAATCCGATAATACTACAACTACAACTCGATCACCAATCGCATAGCGGTCTTCCGTTGAATCATATTCAGGAGGATCAAACTTGGAGTGATTATAGAGAAAACTCTACATTATAACAACAAATAATAAAAACCAGCCAATTGGAGTCGGTCTCGTGCTGAAGGTGCAGGACAAAAGAATTGTTTAGTTATTATGTTGGGTATATTAGGGTGGTGTGGTACGGAACCCTAGGTGCCCGACTCGCACTTGGTCGGTTTTTATTATTTATTATTTCTGCTTCACAAATAAATGATTCTTTTCTTACAATTGTTCACTATCCATGAAGCTTGCTAGAAATTAAAAGAAAAAATTTATATAAGTCCTTGCAGTTCAACATTTTTCCTTGACAACGTATTTGAAGAATTCAGTAGCATTATGTTTAAATGTTTTGAAATGAAAAAGTTTCCTTAATTTATATTTTAATTAGATTTTAATAACCCAAAGAAAATGATAGGGCTGACCGCCCTATTATAACCCGGAACTATGATTATTATTATTTGTTATCATGCCAAACGTTTCAGGTACAAACACGAACAAACACGAACAACAATGAACAAGCACGTATTCAGACTTTTGTTTCGGGAGGGGGACATTCATTTTCGAGAGAGGAATATTCGTAGAAAAACAATGAAAAAAATACTTTTAAAAGCGCTGTAATCTCTTTTCTTTACAAATATTCGGATTTCGGGGCCTGACAAAAAATGAGAGAGTATTTGAAGTGAGGCATACACCGACAGAATTGACGAAGGGTTCCTTGTTTTGACTACGGAACCCTAAAAATCATGTTCGTGAATAAAAGTGAACACAAAGTTTAATCAAACTAAGCTGCTCAATTCGTTTGACACGGGTTGCTTCGATCGCAGGGAAATCTTGTGTAGCCTTTAAGATTCTTTTAGATGGCATGGTCACGTATAAATCACCTTCCTGGAGGTTTTTTGCAAGAAGACATTTAGGTATTACTCGTGAAATTTTTTGTAAATGTTTCGTTGGGATATGAATATTTCGTCGGCTTACCGGCAAAACTCATTAACTGCCTAAAAGTCACTAACTCAGTTAGATACACCATGATACTCACCGCGTCCAGCTCTACAAGATGCAAAAACCGTTATTTTGATATCCCTTCTCGTTTAGATTTTACGACTTGCAAAAAGTCACTATGTTCCGTTTTTGGACATTCTTGTTGCAAGAAACTCATTTTATTTAAATAAGTTACTAGAATTTTTAAATGAGCTTTGTATAAAATTATCAACTTGAAATAATGAGTTCTCGTTGTAGAGGTTTACGTTGATTGAAGAAGAAAAATATATGTAAAATTCACTTGATGTAATTAATGAGTTTTAGGTGACAATCACACACCAAGAATAAACAATCCGCCTCTTTACAAACTTCACTAACATTGTATATCACGTTTTTGTTGTATCAAACTATTCATTTAGCTCAATGAAAAACATAGTAATCAAATATAATTACTTATGCATGGAATACGTCCTTTCCTAAAATTCACCAAACATTAGTTAGGTTAATACGCCCGTTACTAAAATTCACCTATCAATAGTTAGGTGAATTTTAGGAACGGACGTATTCCAAGCATAAGTAATTATGTATGATTACTATGGTTTTCTTTGAGCTAAATGAACAGTTCGATATTACAAAAACGATTATTATTATTGTAATGTTGCGCGGCCTAAAATACTATAATTTAATATTCCACTTGGTAACAGTTTATGAAACTATAAACTTCCTTACTTATTTAATACTTTAATTACTTCTTATTATTAAAATTAATTATGTTTTATTTTAAGTAAAAGTTACATTGTGAAAATTGTGTTAGCTGTAGGTAATGCAATGTCATGTTTGCTAAATAAACTATGAATTTACTTTATTATTTCAAAGTGTGATCACCTTTAACGAGAAAGAAGAAGATTATTTTCATGCTACGAATTGATACCAAAAAGAAATGAGATGATGATTTCAAATATTAAAATGGTTAGTATAGCTTGTTTTACCACTTAATAATGTTCTTGTAAGCTTATCTAACAGATAGTTTGGCATATTTTTATGACAGATATGTCAAACAATTTGTCAGATAAGCTAACAAGAACATTATTAAGAAGTGGTGAAACAGACCCTGAATATCATATCATAAGTAAAGAGCTTAATTTTTATGTTACCTTTTAATTCTTTATTTTTACTGTTGTAAGACGTGTTTAAGACTAACCTCCGTATTCTTAGTAGCTTTCTTAAAATTTCCACAGCCGAGTTAGGACGTTTTTAGCATAATTTGTATGACAAAAAAGTCTAAAACGTCCTCGACTCGACTGAGGGAATCTCAAGAAAACAACTAAGAATACGGGTGTAAGAGCCTGTTTCACCACTTCTTAATAAGATCGTGTTAGCTTATCTGACAAATATCTTTCAGACAACATAATAATAATTATGTCAAACGATAAGTCACATAACCTAAGTTTTTTATTAATTATTAAGATAAACAAAAAACCCGACTGCATAAAAAACCTATTAACTGAAAAGAGAAAAACAAGCTCTATCATCACTAATCAGCTATAACAACTTTGTTTGAGCAAATATAATTTGATTGTTATTAGGTAGGTATCGCAAACGGGGACAAAGAAAATTTTTGTTTTGTTATTGATTGGTTTGTCCCCGCCTGCAATACCTACCTAATAAGAATCAAATTATATTTGCACAAACAAAGTTGTTATAGCTGATTAGTGATGATAGAGCTTGTTTTTCTCTTTTCAGTTAATAGGTTTTTTATGCAGTCGGGTTTTTTGTTTCTCTTAATAATTTAGTTTATTTCATACTTTTTAGTCTTGTGTCGAAACGGTAACATAAAAGTACTATAATATTTATATATTTGGAATTGTCTGATTACTAGCTTTCATTTGATACCCAAATTGTAATTTTTAGCAAAAAAAAAATTGTTTATTCCCCCTCTCTTTTTTAATTCATAGACGCCATCTTGAAACAATATACCCTATGTCACTTTCACGATTTTTACAAATCCAATGACACCTCATACGTTAAAATCCATCAAGCCGTTTGGGCTGTAGGCCTTGCCAAAGAAATAGACATACAAACATACATACATACATACATACATACTTACATACATACATACATACATACGCTCGAAAAACATAACCCTCCTTCTGGCGCAGTCGGGTAAAAAGTGGTAAAACAGGCACTTACATTTTTATCGAAAGGTCACAACTAAGACTGGTCGGGAACCATCTTTTTATTTTGTATAATTGTTGATTATTTAACCGTATGTTTGTTATAGATATTATTATTAATATAACAATTTTTTATGTTAGTATTCAAGTCGTCATTATTGAGACGACATCGAGACTGATTCGCAACTTTGTTTCTAAGTAATTGTGGAAGGCTGGATGCTAAGAAACATGAACAACGACCTTCTCACATTTATAATAGTACCTAAGTATTAAATCTAGACTACTATGGCTATAGCTTTAAAAAGCTAGGTTGCAGTTAATCTGTCCGTGGATTACTTCAACTGCTACCAGGTTAGAACCAAATTAATAGTGTTTTAAATCAATCAAACACTATTAATAAATTTAGTTATAAATTTATTTAACTCTTTCAGTAAAAATAAGACATTGACAGAGCAAAGAAAATAATTGAATATCCACGTTCAAACTATATTATTTTTCATAGCTCGTAAATAGCATAGAGACTGGGTTATGTGTGAGACCTTCTTTCTAACACTCCTCCTTCTCATTCATCACTCATTCGCTCTCAGGCCCATCCTGAACACGCACCACTCAGACTTCCCTCTCAACAGGGGCTTCGTCAGGATGTCTGCCACCATTTTAGCAGTTTCCACATAATCGATCACGATTATGCCAGACTCTACTGTTTCTCTTATGAAATGGTACCGAACATCAACATGTTTAGTGCGCTGATGATGCACAGGATTTGTAGCGATGGCTATTGCAGATTGACTGTCACTGTGTATGTATATAGCCTCTGAAGGAAGTCCTTCCACCAACTCTGTCATAAACCTGCTTAAGAAGATAGCTTCCTTTGCAGCTTCTGACATAGCTACATATTCAGCTTCCGCTGTGGAGAGAGCGACAGTCCTTTGTTTCTTGCTTTCCCATACTGCTCCTCCTTGCATAAGATATGCAAACCCGGAGAAAGACCTTCTGTCTGTTATGTCTCCAGCGTGATCAGCATCTGCATAAGCTTCAACTAACCTTGTATGTGTATTTCCCTTTTCGTAGGTAAGTTGAAGACCCTTGTTACCTTTTAGATATCTCAGTACTCTTTTAGCAGCTATCCAGTGCTCCATGGAATAGCATGAGTTAAACTGACTGAGGTAACTCACGACGTAGGCTATATCTGGTCGAGTGCATTGGGCCAGATATAATAATGAACCTATTAGCCCTTGGTAAGGTATATTCGTCTCACCAATCTCTTTCGGCTTCTCTAGTCTTTGTCCTGGAGCTATTGGTGTAGCAGCTGGCTTGCACTCCTGCATACCATACTGTTTCAGCAATTCCTCAATATAATCTTCTTGATCAAGTGCGATAGACTTATCATATTGAGTTATTCTCATCCCAAGAATAAGTTCCGCTTTTCCAAGGTCTTTCATCTCAAACTTGGTCATAAGATCTCGTTTGACCTTCTTTATCTCCTCTGCATCATTCCAGAAGATCAACATGTCATCAACGTACACAGCCAAGATGATTATGAAAGTTTTTGGTTGAAAAGTTTAAGTACCTAATATCTAAATAATTGAGACTGATTTGCAATTTGTATGTTCCTACATAGTTTTAACATAGTTGTAAGTGATTCAAAAATCACTACTTGTCTAATTGTAAAAAACGGTAACTGCCAAAAGTCATCAACTATTTCTTTTGGCCTTTTAAAAAAAAACTGACAGTCCGATTGGATATTTTTTCATTTAATTTTGTTAATAAACGTTTATTACTACCGAATGCGTTTTCACTTATTCGACTAAAATCCCACAAACAAAATTATGAACGATAACATTTCAAATCGTTTTTTGCGTTTCCTGTAAAGTTTGGGAACGATCACTTAATGAGTTTTGCCGGTAAGCCGACGATTTATTTTAGGCGGTGAACACATCTATAGGGTCCTTCTTAATATGCTGGCAGATTTTTAAGGGGATGATCGCAGACCATCAAACAACTTTAACTATGAGACTAACTAATATAGAAAACGCAAAAAAGAAAGAAAAAATACCTTTCCATACAAAACTGCAAACCTGCTCGAGCCAAATGTATTGGACAGCTGATCTTTTTTTCGCGATTTCTATGTAGTTCCCATAGAGAAAGTTGTTCAGTTTGACGGTCTGATCATCCCCTTAAAAAAGTGTCAGCATATTAAGAAGGACCCTGTATTAATGTTCTAATAGGAATAGTCTAAGTACCTAAACAAAATTGTAACTGAATAAAAACGTAGAAATATCACACAAGCGATTTTTGAGCTCAGGTGTTGACGTAACGATAATCGTCGCGATATTTTTGAGATCAATCAGTGTCGCGGCGGAATCGCGGTGGCGATGTCACGGAGATAACAATCAGTAAAAATCGCGGTATTCGATTACGACGTCGCAATGGTGTAGTTGCGATGCAGCTGTGAAATCGCCTACGCTCAAAAATAGCTTCTGTGATAGGTCTGGCTCTAATAAATCACATTTCTCTCTTTGGATTTGGCCACGGCCGACTGAAGGTACGATCAAAAAAAAAGAGTAAGAAATCTACTTTAACAATACAAGACTACGACAATAATACAAAAAGTTAAAGTTAACTAACTTAAGTGGCGATGGGCTCACTCCCCGTCACACTTAAGAGTAGTTTATTCCGAATGCGTAAATGCGCGCTGCATACAAACGACGTCTAGTACATTTTTAGGAAAATCTAACACGATACAAGCATAGAGATTTGTTTCTAGATTGTTTCTGCAAAATGTCATAGAGTTTAATCGGTTAGTATTGAAAATATCACCAGACTTCGTTTGTATGGAGCGCGCCAACAGTAATATACCCTTAAAAGAAGTGTGTTGTAGAGTTTCTGGCCGCATCTTCTCTACAACGGAACACCTTCCGACGCGGTGGTAGATTCAAAAACATGACGTCAAAAAGTTATCTATGTGATATTATTTTCAATAAACAATTATGACTTTGACTTTTGATTTTGACTGGACAGAGTTGAGCTGAACGTGGATATCTGACTACCCCCTCGGGGAATATAGTCGTTAGCATATGCTATGTAAACTACCTAAAGATTTCAATGTTACGTTTACTCAAGTAGCTCTGACGCTCGATCGTCTGCGGTGTCCATCATTATTATGACGTCATGATCTAGTCTCCAGTCCAGTCGATGACGTAATATCCGTCAGTTGCCGGTGACGGGCGAACAAAACCACAACGTCTTGGTACGGTATAATAGGTACAATGGTACAATACGCTGACGTCTGCATTGACTGGTTCAGGCGGGCTCAATCACATGAAACCCTAGCATGACGGTTAGTAAAAGTATCTGGATAAATTATATAGGCGCCTCGATCGTGGAAGAAGAAATCGTAAGCCGTGACGAGGGGCGCAATAAAAAGGATAATGCTCTCTAGTGGGTTGGTGTGGGCTGATTTGAATGATTGATTGATTGAATCAAATAGACGATTTAGACTACAATGACTGCTTATCTAATGTTGTTTCATACAGAGTGAATAAATCAATAACATCCATTTAAAAGAAGACTAAGGGCCTTTTTCACCACTTCTGGATAAGTTCTTGTTAGCTTATATGACACATAAATGGATATGTCAAACGATCTGTCAAATAAGCTAACTATGACTTATCCAGAAGTGGTGAAACAGGTCCTAAATGTACTGAATTCATGTATCTAGTAAATAAATAAATACAAAAAAATACAATATAATACCTATCAAAGTGAACAACTGTGCTATTGGTAGAAGTTGGATGGGCAATAGATGACTTTGGATTTAACTGATTTTCTCCTCATTAGTTATATTGGATCTGTTTCGAGTTGGATGTGTTTTCTGTGTCAATTTCCTGTATGAACGTGAAGAAAATTCCGGTGTTTTGTGCATAAAATAACGAATGTTGTGGATAAAACCACAAAAGCTTGCTTCATCCTTCATCAAAAGAATTTAAAAGAATCTTCATCATCATCTCAGCTGATAAACGTCCTATGCTGGTCATAGGCCTCCCCCAAGGATCGCCACAACGACCGGTCCTGTGCTGCCCTCACCGGGTTCCCGCCGTCTTCACCACCTTTTGGGCCTACATACGCTGCGTTTTACAGAACAAATGAATTTAAAATAATGCAACAAAAGAAACAATTGGGATTGGAGTTACCTACACAAAAATGCAACACATAGCGTGAGACAAATATAGTTGAATGCATCTATTTTAATTGCACTTTTTACTCGTTAAATTCTTATTGTTAAGTTTAAGAGACAAAATTACGCAATTAGCTCACGGTTATAAACATAACTGTTGAATTATTTTTGTTATTTACTGCTGATTGTCTAGCTAATCTTACATTTTACGCGTATTGTGAAATATTTCGTTTTTTATGATCAACAGTGGACTATTCAAGGCTGATGATGATGATAGCCAGCCAGTTAAACTGTAGCTTGAACAACGATATAAGGTGTTACAAAAATACAGATAAACATTTAAGGGGGTGGTTTAGACCATCAAACTAAACAACTTTCACTATGGCACCAATATCGTAATCGCGAAAAAAATTCTGATGTTCCATACTAAATCTACGCGAGCTAAATGTATGGGACAGCTGATATTTTTTTCGCGATTTCGATTTTGGTCTCATAGTGAAAGTTGTTCAGTTTGATGATCTAAACAACCCGCTTAAAAGTTGTAAATATTTATTGTTACTTTTGTAACACCTTGTATACCTACTATGCGTCACTATGAAAACTTCTCGGAGTAATAACGTGGTGATTTCCTTTCTATTGAACACTGACGTATAGTCTAGCGATAGACAAGCCCTTTCATAGAAACAACATGTTCCACTTGAATCAAAGAGATTATACCTAATAGAGTGAGCCATACCAATTGTAAAGTATCCACTTTTTTTGACGTTTAGGTTTGAGTGTGTGGTGTCAAGTAGTGTGAACAAAAGGCACCAAATGACATATGGCCTTATGTTTACGGTCACTTTTCACACACACTAGCTCAAAAAAAAGTGGACAGCCGCATAAACAAATATCGATAGTTCCATCTCCTTCTTCTATTAAAGGTACGTCATAAGACAAAAGAGGCTAACTACAATCGTAAATTTATGCGGACTCTATGGAGATCCTTCCTCTGAGACTTGAATACAGTACCCGCACCGCATTGATGTTCCCGAGTTCACTTCGTTACTATGGGAATAGACGGACCGCAATGTGTCATTTTGTGTTGTTTTGTGTGACATGTTGTTTGTTTGAACGTGCTTGTCTATCGCTAGAGTATAAAGTCAGTGCTATTGAATAACTTTTATTTCCTGAAGTGCTGTTACACAGGGACCTTCTTAATATGCTGACACTTTTTTAAGGGGATGATCAGACCACCAACTGAACAACTTACTCTATGGGACCAACATCCAAATCGCGAAATAAAAATCAGCTGTCCTATACATTTGGCTCGAGTCGGTTTGCAGTTTTGTATGGAGCAGTTGATTTTTATTTCGCGATTTCGATGTTGGTCCCATAGATAAATTTGTTCAGTTTGACGGTCTGATCATCCCCTTAAAAAGTGTCAGCATATTAAGGAAGGACCCTGTATACACTTCGCAGCGTTCATCACAGACCTATCAATGAGACCTACGGTGACCGCAGAGCTGGCAGCTTCCTGGATCAAAGAATCAGCCTCACCATCCAGAGGGGGAATGCTGCCAGCCTTTTGGGCACCATGTGTTGCGGTGACACTCTAGAGTGTGTGTCATCATCATTCTCTTGCCCATTTCCTATCATTTGGGGTCGGCGCAATATGTCATCCTCTTCCATTCATCTCTCTTAGCCGTCATTTCAGCACTCACTCCTTTCTTACGCATATCATCTTTCACACAATCCATCCATCTTTTCTTCGGCCTTCCTCTCCTACCGCAGCCATCCACATTCATACTTAACACTCGTCTCGTAATATGACACTCGTCTCTTCGCATTACATGACCATACCACGATAATCTATTACCCTGCAATTCTACTCTAGAGTGTGTATTATTTGTATTATATTTTGTATTTTTTAGTATTTAAGGTTATTTTAGTTTTAGGATATTAATAGATTATTTAATTATTAGTGAAAGCTGTTAGTTTTACTTTGTTTTCTTTTTCATATACAATTTGAAACAAAAAATTATTGGCTCATTTCTAAAACCAGGATATTGACATAATCGAGCGAGCGACAAAGAACAAAAACGCTTTCGACTTTCATCCGTAACATCTAGATTGTCTTACACTTCGTAACTATAAGTAAACAATTATGCACTCTATTACAATGTTCATAAGATAGGAACCTCGGAAGTACCTAGACATTTCGTGAGAGCAAGACACACGGACGTCGTGAGAGAAAACGTCCGTCGTACAGATTATTGAGGAATTCTTTTATGTAATGGTTTAAGTTATAAACTGTTGCATTTCACTTGAAATCAATGCAGAAATAATGAGAAGGTAACGGTGAGGGCGTTAGGTGCGAATGCGGTGTTACTCCTCGGACTCAGACTATAGCCCATCTTGCATCCAGGCCGTCCTGCCCGGACACCTGCACGCTACGAATAAATAATCTGCACGCCAACGGAGCTTATGGACGCTACTGTTATGCTATCCGTGTGGCGAAATACTGGGCTGGAAACATTTAGAATGACATGCCATCGACTCAATACATAAAGAATGCAGAAATGTACCCATTTGTATAAGCTGTCAAGAAATTAAGGGTATATTACTGTTGGCGCGCTTCATACAAACGAAGTCTGGTGATATTTTCAATACTAACCGATTAAACTCAATGAAATTTTGCTGAAACAATCTACAAGCAAATCTCTATAGTTGTATCGTGTCAGATTTTCCTTAAAATGTACAGTTTTAAAGTTACAGTGCCTCAAAGATTTCCATACAAATCTTAAAGTAATCCTGGCATTGAAACTATATATTTTAACGAAAATCGGACACGATACAAGCATAGAGATTTGTTCCTAGATTGTTTCTGCAAAATTTCATAGAGTTTAATTGGTTAGTATTGAAAATATCACCAGACTTCGTTTGTATGCAGCGCGCATTTACGCATTCGGAATAAACTTCTCTTAAGTAATGAAATACGAAAACCGTTTTACCAAAATAGTGATGAAAACTCGTTATGTATTTACAGCAGTTGCTATTCTAAAGAAAATAAATTTAAAAAAGCCGAAAAAAAACAGTTAATAACTAGTATCTTTTGAGTAATGTCCGGTTATAATAATTGAACAATACTCATATAATATACCTATATATAAATAGATGCTACTTGATGAAAATGACAGTCGATGGCGAGGTCACGATGAGATGCTGAATGAACGGTTTTGTAGATAGGTATGTGTTGTATAAGAACTACTAAGAAGTTATTACCAAAGATAGACGACATCATCATCATTGTAATAATGATTATAATTATAACTAACTTTATTGGAATTAAAGTTACCACAATCCTTCTCAACTGTAACAAAAACATTGAGAGATGATTGAAATACAAATTACTGTGCCAAAGTGACATAAAATTTTGGCTGGCTAGTAGGGGTAGACTCAAACGCTTTCGCTTATGGCCGAAGCTATTTCATAACGAGCTGGGAAATAAAGTGTCACTTCCTCGCTTTCAAATGCTTTTCAAAACGTGAGCCTGAAAGTGAATGTAATATTTGATTACATTTTATGGCCCCATAAAAAACGTTTTACCGTCCTCGCTTGTCTGCCTATGCGCATAAATTTTCAATAACAATTATGTCATGAATTCATGATCAATTAGAAAATGCTATGAGCAATTAAAAGAACATGATGCAAATTAAATTCTTGACAGGAGTTAACTACTGGAACTTCATTAGAATGCTTGATGTGATGAGTTATTGTTCTTAATAATACATACAATAATTTCATCTGGATAAATTCCTACATTGGCTATGTAGGAAATAAGGTTTATAAGAGTTTTAAGAGTTTCTTATAAGAGTCTTATAGTTTCTGGCCGCATCTTCTCTGCAACGCGGTGGTAGAGTCAAAAATAACGTCAGAAAGCTATCCATGTGATATTATATTGAATAAACAATTTTTAGTGTTGAGGTCGGATCTAGGAAATCATGGTTTTGTTTAAGGGAATATAATTCAGAGCGCGCTCCATACAAACGAAGTCTGGCGATATTTTCAATACTTACCGATTAAAGTCAATGAAATTTTTCAGAAACAATCTCTATGTTTGTATGAAGTCAGATTTTCTTTAAAATGTATAGCGTGTAAGGAAAAGTATCATAAAACCACATACTCTACCCATCAAACTGAACAACTTTTACTATGAGAGCAAACCTGTCAGAACAAAAAAAAATTTGATGCCTCATAAATTTTAGTCGAGTAGGCATTACAGTTTAGTATGGAACAGTTATTTTTTGCGCTGACAGGTTTACTCCCATTGCAAAAGTTGTTCAGTTTGATGGGTAGAGTATGTGGTTTAAAGGTTAATGATACTTTTTCTTACACCCTGTATTGTATAACAAGTTGTTATAAATTAGAGTACGATAACTGGTTGCCCCAGTTAATAGCTACATATTCGATTGATTTACAAGCGTAGATTATTACTCTACACTTTATGCAAAAGGATATTAACACGCCTGTCTACATACGAGTTGTTTTAAAGCCCTTGTCCTATATAAAGTCATGGTTGTGAGAAATCGCAGGTTATAAAATATAAAGTTTAAAGCGTGTAGACATCCAGAATTTTACAATGAAGGTGTAAGTGACAGCCTAGCAAATACTGAAACTGTGAACTTAGACCATCAAACTGAACAACTTTCACTATGGAGCCTCAGGAAACGCGAAAAAAAATCAGCTGAGGTAGGCTCCGTGAAAGTTGTTCAGTTTAATGGTCTGAGTTCACCGTTTCAGTATTTTCTAGGCTGTCACTTACACCCTGTCTAACACTCAAATGTAAAATTTCCACTTGTAAACGTCATCACAACACGCCCCTGAAATAATACCACTCCAGCTATATCTGAATCAATTTAGACATTCACCAAGACTTGAAGGTCATGAGAAACCCACTTTGGTACTCCCACTTCACTATTGTTAATGTTCACAATGGTCTTAGCTTCTGAATTTAGTTGCGAAATGATGTACAGAGATGCGTTAAAGTTGATTGATAAATTGCCTATGAATGTGCGTGGTTAATAGATACTTTGTTTTACAACGTTTGTTTTACATATTGCGGCATAGAGCGGAATCAATGTGAAATATATTTACTTAATGATGTTGAGGTATTGAATTAATCTGGCGACCGATTGCGCTAATTTAAAACATCGAAGTTCTATTCTTATCCAATTTCAGTTCTAATCACATTGCAATCCAATTACTATTCAACTGTGCTGAATTCCGCAATGGTTACTTAATGATGCTGAGTCATTGAATAAATCTGGAGACCGATTGCGCTAATTTAAAGCATCGAAGTTCTATTCTGATCCAATTTCAGTTCTCAATCACATTGAAAACCAATTACTATTCAACTGTGCTGAATTCCGCATCGCGCTAAACTCTATGTAACTGACAGCCTTTAACGTCTGAGCGATCTGTCCAAACGGCTCATAGCTGTCATGAGCTGTACCGCGATTAGCGCAAATGTGTCAAAAGTTATGGTTCGTACGTAGTCTAGTTGTTGTCCATTGAGACTAAAAAATCAAAATGTGAGTGTGTAATTTTTTCATGGCGATACTATTTTGTTGCTTTGTTTAATTGTATATGACTACGAGTATGTGTGTATCTATATGGATCCGAAAAGAAAACATGTACCTATTGTTGATTTTTAGGGTTCCGTACCCAAAGGGTGAAAACGGGACGGCACAGTCACCGCTATCTATCTAGCTATCCCAACCACAAGGATTGTTTGATAAGCTAAAACACATTTTAGAAGAGATGGTGAAGCTCGAACGCGAATCGCGCGAAAACCACACGAATGATACAACCGCTCGCGGCCAAACTTGCAACGACACTATAGTATATGGTATAGGTATAATTCTTTACGAGATTTGTCAGTTGATTGGTTAGGAAGAACTTTTTCATCACGATAGTCAAACTTTCCATTTAGGACAATGGCCTGCACGATTGTTACAAACACAATCCACTTCCATAAATGGCATGGCTTCGTTACAAACTAATCAAGTTGATGCATTTGTACATACCTTTTTGCGGATTCGCTCTGGATGTACATTTTCGTGTTTTATATTATTCATAACAGATGCATGCATTGCATTTATATGACACTAATACCATCGAAATTTTACAATCTAAACACATTTTTCGTCTACTCCAGAGATCAAAAGAAAAATTTTAAAAAGTGTTTTTACAAATAACTTTTTCATGTCTATATATGTAAGTGTTTTCGCTCTGTAGACATGCGGTTAAGTGGCTCTACGACGCGACGCCGACGGGCTGCATCGGGGCGGAGCGGGCCGCAGCGCACGGACGGAAATCCGGCGCGCACTAATGCGACCCGCATAGTTCATATACATTGTATAGAAATGATTTGAGCTGATTTTTGCACTGCGACCTGCCCCGATCCGGTCCGTCGTAAATATGTGTTTAATATGGTACAAATGGTAAAAATTACCTACCGTAAATACTACGTCACCAACAGTAGAGATACCTGATTTAGCCTGTCAAAAAGACAGATTGTTTATCCGGACTGGTTTAAAAACAGTAAACAGTCCCAATTCTCACAGCAGCACTGAAGTTAATCAACAAAAACTTTTGTTTACATCCCTTGTTGACTTGACATCCTTCCGAATATTTCCAATAAATCTCTCACAAACTGATTTATTAAACAACTAGTAAATCTTTGTACCTTACGTTTGAAATTTGAGGATAAATCGAGCGCCCTGTCGTCCTGTAGCCTGTTATGTAACAGGTGTACGGTCGGCCAAAAAAATTGTAGGATAAGATGCCCTAAAGCCAGCACCAATTTAAGCTATTTTGAGATTTCAATCGTTTAACAATTTTCATACGCCTAATGGAATCTTGCATCGATGGATAGGCCAGATCATCAAAGATTTCGAGGAGCTGGAGGTGCCCAACTGGACTGAGATGGCACAGAGAAGAGATGAATGGCGTGTTTTGCTGTCGGAGGCCAAGACCCACTTCGGGTCCCTGAGCCAGCATAGTAAGTAAGTAATGGAGTCTTTATATCGTTGGAATTTAAGGAGCAGTCGCAAGCAGCCGCGAGTCGGCTCGCGACTGCTCTAGGGCCGAGATTCAGAGACGATTTGTAAGTCATAGTTCGGACTCCCGTATGTCAAAATCCATATATTTTTGCCACGCTTAGCTCGAGCTAAGACCAAAAAAATCGTCTCTGAATCTCGGCCTAGGAGTTTCCTACTCAGTGTGACCGGTTAATACACAATCAAGTTACAATACCTACAATTTTAAATGATTTCGTTTTATTTCATTTAGTAGTATAGTTTTAAATTTTAGTTTTTGTTCAAAAACGAATCTTGTAAACAATATAAGCAGACACAATATACTGATCTGTATCGTTTAAAACGCTTACCGAATATGTATAATCGGGAAATTGGGAACGGTTTTTAGTTTAAGCTGTTAATTTATTAACACATTGTCGTATCACGACTTATCTGAGAAGACTCTATCAAAAAGTAATTACGTTTCCAACTTGGCAACGAACCGGCAGTGTTTACAAATTGTCCTTTTGAGCGATTGCTTGAGGCATCGACCGAGGAAATGTTATTATATTTCGTTCCACATACAAAGTCTGATTAGTCAAGCGATTTTAAATCTTATCGCGCATAGATTAGAGTTTTGTTACAGGAACTTGGGAAATTAACTGTAAGATAGATTGGCGTATGATGCTCGGAAAACTTTCCCCATCAAACTTGTTAGTATAGGGATCCGGCAGCAATATTTATACTTTTAATAATTTAAATGATATTTGCTTTTAGGAGCAAAAGTTTTATCTCCGATTAAACAGCAAAATGTTTGAATCCAAACAATTAAAGATACGTAGACATTATTAATATTTAAAATAATCTAACATAAATGTTACCTCCTCTGACTACCCCCTCGGGGAATATAGTCGTGAGCATATATCTGCTCGTTATGTAACATAAATATTCTTTATCAGGTCCGTTCATCAATCATCATTTTTTAAATTCTTTTTTTATTAATATGATGAAATAATCGTTGTGATTATTTAGCTCATCACCCAAATTAGTTGCATTGCGTTGGTAGCTCATAAAAAACCAAATTTTAAGTTCATATATCCTAGAGCCGTTATTAGGAGGCAAAGAATTAAGACCGAAGGTACTCTGGAAAGAACCAATTTTTGTAGTCGTAAGGCCGATGAGAACAAATAAAGATTTTACTTTTGAAGGAATCTTTGGCGTTGATTCAAACTGATATCTGTCTAAATGTCTCTGCCTTTGAGACTAAAAAAATTTGGTCCTTTTAAAGGGACCAGCGGGCTTACGAGGATATTGAATATAAAAACTTTGGATTTGCAGAACATACGCATAAGGTAAGAGAGATAGAGAGAGCATCATCAATTTTATCAACATTCAACACAATCAACTAATCGGGTCTGGTACGGACTGTTGAAATCAAATTAGTGGCCACCTCATAATAAAATGTCCACGCTCATCAGGTCTCTGACTTGGCTTAGCTAATACTGACTATTAACGGCAGATCCAAGTAGAGACGAGCTTGAGACAGAGGCAGAACTTAAAAACTAACTCCATACAAAATTATTGTACCGGCCGAACTTCCTTTGATAGTGTCTTAGGCTGAGATTCAGAGACGTCTTTTAAGCGTGAACGTACGGAGAAAAAAAAGAAAAAAAAAACGAATATCCGCGATAGTGTCAATTTTGACATAATTTGAACATGAATCTCTGAATCTCTGCCTTACAATGGGTGTACTGGTATTGATACCTATTCCCCTAAGCTACGAGCGCCTCACTAAATCTCACTGTTGGATCTTATACTATGACGCTTGATCACTCTTAAACTCTAAGGGAAAAACAACACCGGAGATGTTTCGGTTATTAATGTTAATATAACTAGGGGAAAGCAGTTAAAACGTTTGAACAACGTAAACATAGCGTTGCTCGAACGTTGTGGAGGTTGCGGCTTGCCGATGTTTAATATTTGGCTGTATATAAATTAGTAAGATAAGAGCACAGAAACAGCTACCCCGCAGATCTGAAACTTTCCAGACAAATTAGTAAGAACCCACCTATCTACCTCTAGACTTCCAATAATCCTATTATTTATTCAAATTCAAAACAATATAACAAAAATAATCTAATCCGCAACGCAGGCTTCGTCAAATCTTAATCACATACATCTATATCCGCTACAAGCTTCGTCAATGGCAGCACACAAGATAAAATCCGCATGCAAGCTTCGTCAGACTATCACTAACTAATCTAAAGGCACTGCCCTTCGCAACCCCGGCTCAAAGGTCCCAAAGATACTGGCCGCATTGCCCCTCTGGATGGCCAAAGAAATTCTCTGTACCAGAAAGGCTCCCGAGCGTGGGTCCCCCCCCTTAGTCCTCATACGCTGCCCTATCTCTCTAAACCCCCTAGACTCTATTTATACAGGGTCCTTCTTAATATGCTGACACTGTTTTAAGGGGATGATCAGACCATCAAACGGAACAACTTTCTCTATGGGACCAACATTGAAATCGCGAAAAAAAATCAGCTGTCCCATACATTTGTCTCAAGTAGGTTTGCAGTTTAGTATGGAACAGCTGTTATTTTTTTCGCGATTTCGATGTTGGTCCTATAGAGAAAGTTGTTCAGTTTGATGGTCTGATCACCCCCTTAAAATAGTTTCAGCTAATTTTGTTAGACCTTATACAACGTGTTAATGAATAAGCTCAAAACCTCATACACCCCAACTGATTTATAACAAATTAATGAGATTGAAACAATAATGTCATTATTTTGATAGTTAAAATTTAAAATTATTCGCATTTTTAGTTTTGAGTTTTGTGTTTCAGCAATGAATGAAAGCACTAACGTGCTCATTGATACATTTTAAGAATCTTGATTTAGTAGTAAGTAGGGTGATTATGCTCTTGCGGTGGGTTGAGATCGAGTTCAGTAAATTTTAAATTTTACAAACAAATTTTTTAATATTTTGAAAAAAATGACTTATGTTGAAACCATGATAATTCGATTTTGCTCTCGATTCTAAACAAACTGCTTTCTAGTTTTGCGTTAATTCATTAACACGTTGTATAAGTAGGGGTCTACATCTACAAGGTTCGATGTTAGAGCATAATTGGAGAGGGGAACAAAAGAAGAATCTCACCGATGACGCTCGTCCAACACCGACTGGAAGCCATTTTGCGGTAGCTGCCTCCGTAAACACTGCAACAATAGAGACGAAAATCAGATACGAAAATGAAATTTCAATTTGATTTCAATGGAAATGTTTGCGCATTGGTTATTGATCGACAAATATTCTAGCTTTAAAGTTATGTAGGGAATATATTTTGTAAAATGTATTATATTTATGTTTGGGTAAAAATGGTAGGTATTGTGCGTTGTTTTAGTTATTACATATTTTCATTGTCCATAAAATAATTTTTTCGTTTTTATTTATGTTCGTTGAAAGTATACAGGATGTAATAAAGTGTTCAGAAAAATCTCTTTATAATTAGGGTTCCGTAGTCAACAAGGAACCCTTATAGTTTCACCATGTCCGTCCGTCTGTCCGTCTGTCCGTCTGTCCGTCTGTCCGTCTGTCCGTCTGTCCGTCTGTCCGTCTGTCCGTCTGTCCGTCTGTACGTCTGTCCGTCTGTCCGTCTGTCCGTCTGTCCGTCTGTCCGTCTGTCCGTCTGTCCGTCTGTCCGTCTGTCCGTCTGTCCGTCTGTCCGTCTGTCCGTCTGTCCGTCTGTCCGTCTGTCCGTCTGTCCGCGGCTTAGTTCAGAGACGCTTAGTACTAGAAACCTGTAATTTGACAGGGTATACATATTTATCACGCCGACAAAGTGGTAAAATAAAATCTTGAAAAATATTTTATTTTAGTACCCTAAAATCAAAACCTCCCCTACACGAAAAGTGGGTATACGTTTTTTTTCTCGTCTATCCCATGGTGTGGGGTATCGTTCGATAGGTCTTTTAAAAATATTGTGGGTGTGGGAGACCCCTTTTTCGATTTAGTGATCCGTTAGCAAAATATTAAGCTTTAAAGTGAAATTTTTTGTTAGATGCAAGTGTCCCCCCCTCCCCCAGCTAAAAGGTTGTTTCTGGATACGTGAAAAAATTCACAGCAGTAGTGTATATAACGAATTTAAAAGGAAGACTATCACCGCTAAGTAGGCTTTCCAACTTAACGAGTGATAGTCGACCAACTTGTAAAATGTACTTTTTAGACTTTATTAGCCGTTAAACCGTAGTATAAAACAAAAAGCCCCCTTCTAAGTCCGTATATTGTGACGGGCAACTACGGAACCCTACCCTGCGCATGGCCCGACACGAACTTGGCCGGTTTTATTCTCCGTGAGTTCGAATGATTTCTTCTCTCTGGCGACCACTTTTGCGCTTAGAGATTAAAAATCAAATTAAATTTATGCTGATAAACTCGATGAAACGCAAAAAATTAAGTTGGTTTCTTACAATTATGTCTACTATCAGTAAAAATAAAAAATAGATACCAAAAAACTTTTTAATTTATAATTTTAATTCAGTTCTATGTTTCTAATTCTAATTATACTAGGTTATTAAATTTTATTTACAACCAAAAGAGATACAAATACAGGGTCCTTCTTAATATGCTTCTTCTTATGATGACCAGACCATCATACTGAACAACTTTCTCTACAGGACCAACATCGAAATCGCGAAAAAAAACAGCTGTCCCGTACATTTGACTCGAGAAGGTTTGCACTTTTGTATAGAACAGCAGTTTTTTTTCGCGATTTCGATGTTGGTGCCATAGAGAAAGTTATTCAGTTTGACGGTCTGATCATCCCCTTCAAAAAGTGTCAGCATATTAAGAAGGACCCTATATACACCATAACCTAAAGGATCGAATTCAGTTTGCATTGTTTTAAACGCTATTGCGTTCCAAACCAGTAATAGGAACGAAATCAGACGCTTACTGCCGAAATCCCAGTAAATCCGTACGGATGAAATACCATCCCTACGCTACGGAGTACGAAACTATATACCGTGCTGTTGTCTGGATACAAATACACGTCGAATTGAAAACCGTTCCGTGATAGAATTGTGTTTTGAATAAGAAGCAACCTTATACGATTTGATTTTAGATTTAAGGTAAGTGCATATTACGACGGGCCTTATCGGGCCAGAAGTGCTATTTTGAATAGTGAGATAGATTCAAAATCATGATCATGACCGAATTAATACACAAACTTCATACTGATTAATGCATTGACATATCAATGTGCTTATGTCATTTTCTAAAATCGCACACTATACCGTATCGCAAATATCCACCAAAATCGTAGTAGGTATGCGATAGTGTCATACAGGGTGTTAGGGTAAACAGTTGCATTACTTTAAAGGGTAGTTTTACCCATGATACTGAACAACTTTCCCTAAGAAACCTATACAAAATTCGCAAAAAAATTGTTGACTACCCATACTAAATTCAATCTGCTGATCAAAAATTTTTTTTGCGTATATCCTATAGGTTTTTTAGGGAAAGTTAATCAGTATCATGGGTACAATAACACCTTGAAGTAGTGCAACTGTTTACCCTGTATTAACTATCGCATACTACGCGCCGGGATGGAGCATTATTGCACGGCGGATTTCTGTCCGTGCGATAATGCGTCGTAGTGTTCCATACCAAGCGTAATATTTTACATGTGCAGTATTACGTCAACCTAAAAATCCGTCAAATGCGTTGCGACTCGGCCCACTCTATTATGCGAAGTACGCATTTTTCGTTGCGTTGCGGCCCGGTTCGCCCCGATGCGGCTCGTCGTCGTAATATGCCGTACCTTTAGACGTGTTTTGAACGTAGGGACATTGTTCAGTCAAGTGTAGAAATCGGATAACATTAGAGTTTCAATTGAATTGTTCGCTTCAAATCTAGAAAATAAAAGGCCTCACGATATCGCTATGGTGTCTATCGAAGCGCTTGGGGTTTTCTTCATCGATAGGTTAAATATATAGGAAATAAAACTCACGCCATTTGACAGAGAGCTGCGGAAGTTAGAAATTTCCGAAAAAAGTTGCGCGAAATTAGGTCAAAGTCAAGTTATAGTCAAAGCTTGCTCGGTTCCCCTTAAGTTTTCTCTCAAGTGTGAGGTGAGTTGGGGTATCTGAAGTCAGAGGGGGGCGGGGAGTGGCAGTTCTGTATGTATAACTATATACTATCACCTATTCTGTGCCTGAACTGCCGTATATCCCGAGAATGTTTTTCGGAACATTTTTATTTTATACAGCCCCGTAATACTTTTATTTCAAAACGAATGTGCTAGGAGGAACCCATTAAAAAGGAAAAGCCTACTCTCACGAATAATGGTGAAGGAAGATGAGGCCATACTCCACCATGCTGGCCAGTTAGATTGTGGTCAACTTGCTGTCAGAGAAATTGTCCTCAATAAAGTTTATTAGGGAGCCACGTTGCAGGTTCTGACCCGAGCACTTGTCTCGCGTGGTTTTCGCGCGTCGCGTCTTTGCCTGCCACGAGACTCCGCAGTCCTCAATCTCTTCTTGTTTTTGATCAAAAACAATCCCTGAGATTGGGATAGATACTCCCATAAACTACTTGACACTGGCGGAAATGCAGTGCTAACGCACAAGCGTCCTAACGTCCATTAATTATAAATAAAAAAGTTTATTAGGTATATTCAAAAGCAAAGAGGTGACATTTTATTATACAGTTTGTCGACATATTCATTAAATTAATTTCAAGTGTGTATGAAACGTTCTAACTTAGTTCTCATTCTATTCAAACATTTATAACGTAGCTTGGAACTATATGAAATACTGGAAAGTTTAACTCTATTTCATTATTCTCTTGCACCTCGTGAAACTACAATTTATAACAGGAATTCCTAAAATGTTACTTAATTATAAATGGGTATGAGTAAAGGTATTGTAATTTTTAAACAGTTGTAACCACCAATGAAAGTATTGTATAACTGCTTTATTACACAATGTAAAAAACAAACATTTTGTCATGAACACTTATGGTCCAGCTCGCATCGGAGCTGATACATTTGACTCTAAAGGTTCATGAAAAAGTAACTAAAACCTTTAAGAATCGACTCATTTTCAATCAATCAATCGAAACATATTACCTACTCAGCAAAATATACCGTAAAGAAATACAGAAGATATAAATCAAGGCGGACTTAGCACTAACAAGCGATTTCTTCATACAACCTTAGAAGTTTAATAGCACAGCTACGATGCGGCCTAGCAATGAATGTTTTTTAATGTATTTTGAAAGGTCCTCTAAAAACCTATGTAAGTTTTATTACTGACCATTCAACAAAAAAAAAAATTCCATTTTTTCTCCATACAAACTTACTCAAACCCATTTAACCTTGTTTTTCAGCATACATTTATTTAACGTTGAATGCTCAAAAGTGAGATTAGCTTTGTGAATATGAGAATTCGATATCATAATCCCTTCCGAGATCGATGAAAAATCGTTTGTGGCGTGTTTTTTGTTCTAAGGCTCATTTTGAGTATGTTGAAGGGTTCTGGATGGAATTACAGTGTGTGACAAGTGCTTTAGCTTTTTGCCTACAAAGACCCTACAAAAGAAACCCTATCCAGGCCTTCATCACTCGACCGTACGTACGATAAGTGCCTACACTTTTGGGCAGTGCCGGATACTCCCTCGCTTAGTCGATCGCCACGAGTACAATCAAGAGCACCGAACAAAATGTCGCAACGAGAGAGGAATTTATCGTTTTCGAAGCGATGTATCGGTTACCTTGTAGCTCTTTAATCAACTTGTAAGACCACTGGAAGAAATGCGGGGGGCTATTTCATAGCCTGAACTACATGGTTCTAGATGACGTTGAATGAATGAAGTTTTGTGAGAGTGTTGCAAGAGTTAGCTCAATAACGGGCCAATGAGCAGTCTGTCTGCGTGTTGTTACTGCCTGCTTTTGTTAATTTTATTTTCTTTTTTAAGTACCAACCTATAAGTTACATTGTGAAAAGGTGTAATGCTATGCAATACATTTATTAAACTAAATTAAAATGACAAATTAGATTTTATTTTAGTATTAGCGGCGCCCGCGACTCCGTACGCGCAGACCACTGACTTTAATTACTCATAACTTTTGGTTGAGCAGACCGATTGCAATAAAACAAACCCTAAATGTGAATACATACATCACTTGTGGTTTTAAAATCAAATCAACAGAAGTGACATGACAAGGACGGATTTAATCTAAGAATAAAATTTACTCGTGTTTTGTCGAATCCAGCCTTAATGTAATAAATAATGTTGTTAAGGGTATATTACTGTTAGCACGCTCCACACATTAACCAATTAAACTCAATGAAATTTTGCAGAAACAATCTAGAAACAAATCTCTATGCTTGTATCGTGCCAGATTTTCCTTAAATGTACAGTTTTAAAGTTACAGTGCCTCAAAGATTTCTATACGAATCTTAAATTAATCCTATCATTGAAACTGTATATTTTAACGAAAATCGGACACGATACAAGCATAGAGATTTGTTTCTAGATTGTTAATGCAAAATTTCATTGAGTTTAATTGATTAGTATTGAAAATAACACCAGACTTCGTTTGTATGCATCGCGCATTTACGCATTCGGAATAAACTTATTTAACTAACTCCATAAATGGCACGCGTACACTCGAGAACATCCTAGTGTCAATTGCCGACATCTTGAGGTTGTTATACAAGGCAAGCGCAAGCCCTCAGGGCTCATCTTATTTCTCACGAGACCAGATCAGTGCTCACACGGGTTGCATCAGAAGCGTAGATGCTCCGCGTCCTCGGAAAAAATGAGGCCTGTCGCAATATTCGCCAGTGAAAGCGCGTCGTAATTAGTTCATATGACGTAACGTTTACCGATTTGGCTAGTTGACAGGTTGTACTTAAATGGTAATAAAACTATGTGGACTGTACAACTAGGTTAATCTTGCCAATGAGTCTGGCAAGAAATGTTACTTACCTTATGTATTACACGTTTCTTTTTATTAGAGCAGCGGTTTATGATGCTTTAATCAACAATCTCAAATATAAAGACCAAAAAAAATATCTGCTCTTCCATGCTAAATTGCAATGCCTACTCGACGACTCAAATGTATACAACAGCAGTTTTTTTTGCTCCGATCTTTTTGCTCCCATAGTAAAAGTTGTTCAGGTTGTTTAAAAGGATGCTAATGATTTAAATAAAACCTATTATTATCTAGCTGGAGTTATTGTCCTAAACTATTGAATGGCTTGAATGTTGTTGTGGGCATGAAAATGTTATTTTTTTAAATATTAATATTTATTTTTAGTAAAACATTTATGAAGCAAATTAACACATCCTAAAACTAAAATATAACTAGACTAAGGGCCTGTTTCACCACTTCTGAGTAAGTTTTTGTTAGCTTATCCGACAGATATTTTGTATGAAAGATATGTCAAAATATCTGTCGGATAATCGGTGAGACAGGCCCTAAACAAAGTATGTTTAATAAGGAAAGAAAATATTCTAAAAGGTCACTAATTATAAAAATAAAAAGAAATAACAGCAATTCCACATATTATAGTGTATTTGTTTCAATACTTTATTTTCAAATCTGAGCATAAAAGGCATAAATGGATGAACGAAGCAAAAAGATAGTATTATATTTTTATTCAAAGTGTTAACTTGTGTATTATAGAATAGGTACTTATTTAAATGTAGGTATACATAATAGGTACATATAGCCCATGTTTTAAAAGTTAAGGCTATCTACGACGAAAAAATTATGAGCTACTTACTCAACGAATATTGCCGGCGGCTTTTGTAAAGTTTTGTTATTACATTGTTCAACAATTTGTAAATGTTTTTATAAGGTTTACTAACAAAAAAAATCTCTAGAAAACTCCATTTCGTTTTATATTATATTTAACGAGCGTTAAATGATATACCAGATTTTAAGTCATCAGTCAGTCAGTCTACATCGTGAGGAAACCTGCATGCTTCAATTTCGAGGCATGTATTGTACCCACTGTCCATTATAAGTGGCGACGGGCTCACCCCCCGTCACACTGGACAGAGTTTCGGTACTACTGGTGAAACGTGGATGTTCTGAAGTTAGAATATCTCTGACTACCTCCTCGGGGAATATAGTCGTGAGCATATGCATGCCAGATTTTAAGTCAAATCATTAGCTATCAAATAAAAAAAAACATCAAAATCGGTTCAGTCGTTTTTTGCGTGATGCTGTTGCAAACAAACAGACGAACAGACAGACAAAAATTCTAATAAAGGTTCATTTGGAGTCAGGGACACCTAAAAACCTTACCATAATCTTTCTTGTAAATATCTATCTCAATGTACAGACACACTTATTTAAAAGTTTTATAATATCAAATATTATTGATTATAAACACGTTACAGCCATGGTGTGCTATTTCGAATCAAATTAAAGATTGAAAAATTAAGTCTCGGGCGGGACTTGAACCCGCACTCTTCCAAAACGGGGAATTGCGTTATCCAATTTCGCCACCGAGCCAACTAGCCGAGCCGAGCAAATTTTCAATCTATTGCATCTTAAGGGGACGTGAGCGCCATCTACTGGAAGTTATAACAAACTAACCAATTCGCAAGTCCAGCATTACAACTGGAATTCATACGATATACTTAGATGACGCACACTGCTGAAATCAGCTAGGGAACAATTGTTGTCCGTGGGTATAAAACACAACCGCAGGAAGAAATGGTCTTAATTTCATAACCCATGTACCTAAGTAGGTACATAGTTACATGCTCGTCGGTTTATAACATCCTTTAGATGTTGTTATTAACTAAACATAATGTACAAGATAGTAAAATGTATTAACAAGCGTGATGTAATTCAGATACATAAGATATTACAAAATTGTTACCAGGTGAGGATCTTACAAGTAATTATTAAACTCGATGCAATTTAAATTATAGCATATGGATGATGTAATTGAATTTCGTAATAATTTATTACCTGATGGATCTTAAAATTATATCTCTATCAAAGCATCTTTGGTATCTCTACAGAGTATAATGATGGACGACCTATCTCAATAATCGAGAAAGTTTTTTGTAAATACATACTCATCGATCTTGACCCGTCTCACCCCCTACTAAACTACGTCATTTTAGTAGTTATACCTATTTTTGACTGACTTGTCCTTCATTATTTCACTATGGTGCCTTCTAATTCAAAGAAAAATTCAAAAATCGTAAGAATTCGCGTCAAATTCTATTCTTTCACCTCTTTCGGCTCGTCGGCCGTCGACATATTAAGAAAGGACCCTGTATACATAAATTAATTTATCTGTGATACTACTCTGTCAAGAAAGTACCGGGAAAAGATCAATTATATACAAAATGTTAGGTGTCAGATATTTTATTACTTTCAAAGTATGCTCCTTCAGAAACGTTACACTTACGCCAACGAATAATCCAATCATCAAAACATTTTTAAAACGCTTTTTCCGGAATTGAGTTCAGTTCTCGCCTCGAATTCTCCTTTATGTCTTCTACCATGCTTCTACCGAATGACAACGGGTGCCACGAAGTAGTAATTTGAGTTAAGGAAAAAGAAAGAAGTCGGCTAGAGTCATATATGATGAATAAGGTGGTTGCTCAATGGTATTTGTTGAGTTTTTGGTCAAAAATTCTTTCACAATGATGGCCTTGTGCGAAGGCCCAGTATCATAGTTCGAAATCCAAGAATTTTCTTTCCATAAATCTGGCCTCTTACGTCACATTTGCTCTCTTAAACGCAGCATAAAGCTCAAACAATATTATATATTTACCGTTTGACCTTCCGACAAGAATTCCGAGTGCAAAACACCGCGATAGTCAAAGAAAACAGTCAATCATCCATTCCCGATACTTTCTTTTCTGAACGCATAGATAGTTCGTTTGAGAAAAAGCCGTCGATAGAAACGTTAGCGTGAATGCTTCCCAGTTGAACTAATTACGAATGTGATCATTAACGCATTCTACAATAATTTCGTACTATAATTATGTCACAATTATCTCCACATTCCTGTTATGAACAAGTCACTAGAGT
Source organism: Agonopterix alstromeriana (assembly GCA_963924505.1). Classification (NCBI taxonomy): domain Eukaryota; kingdom Metazoa; phylum Arthropoda; class Insecta; order Lepidoptera; family Depressariidae; genus Agonopterix; species Agonopterix alstromeriana. The sequence continues at coordinate 3,870,985 of OZ004665.1, read as the reverse complement.
TACTGCAAATTAATCAAAAGGAATTAATGAAATTAGTTATCAAACTAACACGCAAAGTAATTTATAATCGTTAGACATTTCTATAAATATTTATAGATGCAACAGTATTGTAATAGTTTTAGTTCATTCAATATGCGAAGTCTGGCGTATCACGACATTTTCGTACTTATGATTAAGAGGATATGTGAAAAAAATAGGATTCTTCAAAGCGTCAGATATCATGAAGTACTAACAGTAGGAGTATGATTTCAGGATATGTGTAAATTGAACATATTATTAAAATTTTGATTGCCGCCAAAACACGATTAAGACAAATTTTCTCGATAGAAAAAAAAGCCAAAGTTGCCTCCGTCTTTATCTATAAACGCTTGGAACTGCTAAACGGTGAATAATAGAAACACGAGACTTGATTTAAAAAAAAGAGATTGATATTTTATAAATTTTGATTGCAGCAGAAATTAACTTACATAAATAGTAAAATCACAACTAAATAAAGTTTGTTTTGGCGCTTACGTCGTTTTATTTAGTCAGGCGCGCGCTCCGCCCCATCTCTTTCTCTCGCGTCAGGCAGTAATATAAGCTATCACAATCTATTAAAAAGCTCAGTCGGCTGTGGCCTTTGCCCGCGTCGGACCTGCGCTCGCATGTCCTCTTTCCGAATTACGATTAATTATCCAGCTTACGTGTAAATATTATAGTGTAATATATTAAATACTACACTATAATATTTACTAAGACCATCACTGTATACACATGTAAATTATGGTAAATAAATAAATGAAATGATACAATCTAAAATAAATTCGAGGCCATAGCAGCTTCACATTTAAGAGAATATAATTCGGAGCGCGCTCCATACAAACGAAGTCTGGTGATATTTTCAATAGTAACCAATTAAAGTCAATGAAATTTTTCAGAAAAAATCTAAAACTAATCTCTATGCTTGTATGAAGTCAGATTTTCGTTAAAATGTATAGTTTTAAAGTTACAATACCTCAAAGATTTCCATACAAATCTTAAATTAATTCTAGCATTAAACTGTATATTTTAACGAAAATCTGACTTCATACAAGCATAGAGATTAGTTTCTAGATTGTTTCAACAAATTTTTCATTTACTGATTGGTTAGTATTGAAAATATCACCAGACTTCGTTTGTATGCAGCGCGCATTTACGCATTCGGAATAAACTTCTCTTAGGTATATTTCTCACTCAAATATGTATAGCAGTTTTTTGGACTTCATAGACCAAGAGCTAGCTGTTATTACCTTTAAGTCGTCGGTCACGTAATGAAATCAATTTTCAGTTTTACTATCTTGTTTATCAATTTCTTCAAATAATTATATTTATTTGTCATAATGGAATGTGGTTATAAACGTATTTATGAACCGTTGTCAGTATTTTTACCGAGTTGAAGGATTCTATTGCTCCGGAACATCTTGCCTGGTATGAGAGTTTGAAAACTCTGTGGCCCTTAATTGTATGGGTCGTCAGTATGGTGAGCCAGGCTGGAGGGCAGGGTAGGGAAGGCGAGTGGTCGCAGAGAGTTTCTTCTTCCAAGTTGTTTCTTTCTTGAGTGCTGGATCCGGAATGAATCTACGTCGATTTGGCGCCATTTTATATCATTTTCAAGCGACCACCCCTCCTTACCCCGCACTCTTGCCCTGAATACAAATCTCTTTATTTCTCATACAATCTTAATTTCTACGCTTACAAACCAATATAATTATATAGTTAAGATACTTATATTCTTATTCTAAAAATAGCATGTGCATCATCCGCCGGTGCATAACAGAGTGCAGAACGAAAAGGAAAGGTACAATATTTATATTACCCCGGCCCCCGCTTCCTCATAACACAGGTTCCGGACGCCGGGGCCCCCCTCGCTCGCCTGTATGCGCTGACAGAGATGTAGCGTTCTGTCTCTTTCTAACAATTATTTCTAATAGGATTCTACCCCTTCTAATGAGGTAGGGAAGCTTACTGGCGTAATTTCTAATTGGAATTTATAAGTTCTAACTCGATTCTAATTGTTTTATTTACTTGTGCTATGCGTTAATTTTAATAGGGAAGTGTACCTAATCTAATCTGGGTAGAAATCACTAGAGAAATCAAATAAGAATCCTATTAGAACTATTTACATAACTTATGTGCTAAGCTTTAATTCTAATAAGAAAAAAAAATATATTGAAATGAACACTTAACCTAAACTTATCCTACTGGTATAAAAGGGTATATAAAACGAAATAATGTAAAAAACTATGTACAAAGGTAGTCAATTCAGGTTCTGTCGTGCACATTTCTCCCGCCGTCGCAGCTCTGCGATCCAACCTGTAGCACGACGATCCTCTTGGTCGGTCTCCGGAGGACATGCCCGTTGCTGCTTACGATGACCACGATCCTCACCTCGCCGTCTCGCCCTGGGTAGACCGCGGCCATGTGTTGCGGGGCAGGGTGGGGTCGCAGACGAGTACCAGGTCGCCGATAGCGTGCGCTGGTCGTGTGAGGCTCCCGCCGGTGTTGGAGTAAAGGCTGGTACTCTTTGACCTAGCGGCTCCAGAAGACGTCCGCCAGGAGTTGAGCGCGCTGCGCTTGCGCGTGGTGAGGTCGTTTGGGTCCCAACAGGATGTGGTTGGGTGCAAGCGCCTCCGGTTCTTCTGGGGTCACCGCCACGTGTGTGAGTGGGTGAGCAGTGTCTCGTCGCTAGGGTACTGCTCGTGGAGTTTGACGCGCAGTGCCTCCTTTACGGTGCGTACCATGCGCTCCCACGCGCTGTCCATCAAGGGGGAGGCCGGGGGTACGTAGCGGCAGGTGATGCGCCGCGCCGTCGCCTCCTCGCTGACCGCCGCCAGCGCGGCCTTGGCGAGCTCCTTCTCCGCAGCCTTGAAGCACGTCGCGTTGTCACTCCATAGCTCCTTAGGCACTCCTCTTCGTGCCACGAACCTCCTCAGGTCGCCGGTCGCCGGAGACGTAGGCTTCGCTCTTCGTATCTTGCATAGTTGACAGTGTTTGATGACGTTCACGCACCGTCGGTCGTATCTTCAGTACCCATAGTCGCTGCTGTAGCTCATTCACGACGGTTTCGATACCGCCATGTAGTCGCTCGTGTACGTGTTGTATGTACAGTCGCGTGAAGTAGTGTTTCCCGTCGAGTACGGTCGGGCTCGCAGTGTCTTCAACGATGTCAGGTGCTACGTGGATTCTTCCTTTGAGCCATCTTCGCCGACGACCACTGATAGCGCCGACAGCTTGTCTCCCGGCTGAGGCGCCGCGCCGTTCCTTACTCGACGTAAATCTTCGGAAAGACAATCTTCTTGTACAGGTTTCCACCATAGTTTCTCAGCGCGAATGAGATAGTGCGTTTCGATACCGATGGTGTTGCTATCTCATTTCTTCACGTACGGTGTCTCGTTCTTGCGTGTTTTCTTATCAATCTTTGAATCAGAGTCGTTTTTATTGTTTTCTTTCGTTCGTTTGCGCTTCGTAGCCAATACTGTTTCATTTTTCTTCTTTCGACATAAATTGACGAACTGTAGCATGCGCACCGTAGCTCGTAGCAAAAGTGGGAACGACGAAAATCGCTCGATTCGAGGTAGGTGAGCGTGGTCAGGTCGCTGGTGGGTGACGTGACAAGTCCCCTCTCTTCTCCTGTCTTCGGTGCTTCTGTCTTCGTCTCTTGTGGCCATTCTCGTTCGTGGTTTCGTAGGAAGCTCGGCCCGTTGTACCATCGGACCTCGCTCCCGCCGATAGAGACCGTGGCGCCGCCCGAGTTGGCGGAAAACTGCAGTACTACTGAATTTGTATTGGACACCCATCCGCATAGCTCGAAGCCGGCTTGCCGATGAATGTAGTCGACTGATTTCGATACTTCTTTGGCTTCTTTTTCGGTCGGAAAACTTGTTATGTAGTCGTCCATGTAGTGGTTCTTTTCAATGGCTCGCGCGGCTGCAGGATACTTTTCTTTGAAGTCTGAAACATTTCTATTCTTCACGTATAGCGCGGTGCATGGTGATGACATCGCGCCGAAGATCACTGAAGTCATGCGGTACTCTCGCGGTCGCTGGTTCCCTCTCTCGTCGCCCCGCTATAGAAATCGTAGTGCCTCTCTGTCGTCCTCTTGAACTTATATTTGCATAAACATTAATTCCTTTATGTCAGCTGACACGGCGTGTTGGTGTTGACGAAATCGCATTACAGCTCCCGGCAGAGATTGCAGCAAGTCTGGACCGCAGAGTAGCATATCGTTCAGGCTGCGTCCGGCTGTCTTCGCTGTGGCGTTGTGTACTACTCTTATCTTCGGTTTCGCGGGGATAATGACCGCGAAGTGGGGTAGGTACCATGTTTTATTTGGCACCGGCGGTGTGGTAGCTTCCTCGGCGTAGCCCAAAGTGAAGAGGGTTTGCATTCTTTCTTCATATTTCTTTTTCAGGTCTTCATCTCGGTCTAGTTTCTTCTCTAGGTTGTGCAGCCGTTTGAGTGAGTTTTTGTAGTTGTTCGGAATCTTCATGTCGTCTTCTTTCCATATAAGTATTGTTTTGAAGCGTCTGTCGGGCAGGCGGTGACTGGTTTCATTCAATATCTTCAATGCGCGCTGCTCAGGGTCACTATTCTGTACTCGTTTTTCTATCCCGATTGATTCAAACTCGAATTAATTCTTCATCATCTTATTTCGTGTATAGTTATTGAAATTATGTATTTTCATTAATAACGCCAAATAATATTATACAGGGTGTAAGGAAAAGTATAATTTTACTATGGGAGCAAACCGTTATGGGAGTTACAACTCGATGCGTTCTACCTATCTATCTCAAGAACGGTTAACTATTATAAATGACCAAATTTGAAGAAAATTTAAAGTTCTACAATTTTTTTTAAAACTTCAAAGGTCATTTAGAGCATAGAAAAGAAGATATTTCCTAAAGACCTGTTTTTTGACATTTTACCTTGAATCTTTTGACCTGCATAAACGAGATGTTATGTGACATTTGACCTAACGTATTGGATGTCATAACGATGATTTAAAGAAGTTTGTAGCTTATTATCTCTCAATCCGAGGTTGACCCTTTTTTTCACCTAATTTTCCTGGGGTACTAGGAGAAACAGTGATAATGAAAAACAAAACGGAACAAAACATTAAATTTGAAACGTAGGCAGGAACATACCAGAAGTATGAGAGAAAAGAAAAGGTAATAAGTTGTAAATAATTTTCCAGCACTCTGTGACCTAAACCTGCATATACGTTTAGCACCCTTGCTGTGCAATAATGAACTACTTAAGTCACACTTATCGTAATGTACTAAAGTAAATAAATGTTGATTTTAGGTCGTAAGATAAATATTATTAGTGATTTTATAAATAAATGTTGATTTACCATTTTAAAATTCATTCATACCTGTTATAATATCCTGCATCATCCTCATCCTTCAATGCTATGCCATGCATCTGATGGATGCGAGTATTTTAGAATTACCTATGGATTTTCGAAATAGGTTTATGAGTGTTATACAACTTCTCAACCTGAAAGTTCTTGTGGTATCGAGAATAACTGAGATTATTGCAGTATTACGAAACTTATTTTTTCACGTTCTTCTTACATTTTTGTTGACGGCGTAAAATAACTTCCAGGTTTCATCTAGATAGTCGGTATGTTTTGACCATAGAATGTTTTGACTTGTATTATATCAATTACAAGTACAAAATAAGAAGTTGAATTGATTTGATTACGGGACCTAAAGACGTAAAGCCTAACCAAGAACCGAACCGAAGACCAACAGGTAGCTCTCGTACTATAAAGTAAAACAAAATCCTGTAATGATAGTTTTTTTCCTTCTAGATAGGTACAGTGATTTTCGGTATGATATTAATGAGTTTTAAGTTTTTTAAGTGAAACCAATTAAAGAGTATCGTTAGTTAGGTATTGTTTCTATCTATAAATTGGTTGTCCGTAATTGATCCTGTAACAAATTAATAATTGATCAAGGAGGATAAATAGAACGATACTTAATTATAATATATTGTGTTTTTTCATACGACAAAAGGTCCTAATAATATATTAACAGCGAAGCGTCTTCTACGCATTTTGAGTGATTTGATTTTCGCGGGCTAGTGCGCGACGATGTTCGGTAGCGGGGCGCGGGGCGCTTGCTGCGCTAAGCCACGCCCATTTCGCTTCAATTATTTTTCGACATAGGCCCTTAATAGAAAAAGATGGTGTGAGGCGACTTCTTTGCGTGAAGTGAGAAATAACCGAATTATTTTGCGAATGCGTTACGTTGGCCGCCATGTTTTGCAAGTTATTTGCATTTAGGGTAGGTACCGAATAAATTCTAGACATTGCGTGGTGTTAGACAGGTTTTATGACGTCATTAATTATTGAAGTACCTAGTACTTCTGACATAAAATAAAACTCCACTGAAGCATACTAAATAGTATAAGCATATGCATTTGCTCACGACTATATTCCTCGAGGGGGTAGTCAGAGATATTCTGAAACCACAGAACATCCACGTTTCACCAGTAGTACCGAAACTCTGTCCAGTGTGACGGAGGGTGAGCTTGTCGCCACTTATAGTGGACAGTGGGTACAATACATGCCTCGAATTGGAAGCATGCAGGTTTCCTCACGATGTTTTCCTTCACCCAAAAGCCAGTGGTGTAACATAATATATAATAAATAGTTTCTACATTAATTGCTGGTGTAAAAAGATCCTAAACGCTTTACTGCCTAGAATGGTTAACAATAGTTCGTGGGAATCGAACCTGAGACCTTTTGTGTCGTAACCCGATGCCCTCAACCAAATGCTAACCTCTCACCCAAAACGTAAAAGGAAACTACAGTTGGCATCTAGAGTAAGGGCAGTGCCAGACTAGGCTTCAACATTTATTAACAGTTTCGTTTTTAGGGTTCCGTTCCCAAAGGGTGAAAACGGGACCCTATTACTAAGCCTACGTCCGTCCGTCCTACCTCTTTAGGGCTGTAACTTTTGAACCGTAATAGCTAGACAGTTGAAATTTTCACAGAATATGCGTTATTACAGCGGATTTGTTAACTAATAATAAAAATGTCAAAAATTTTAAATTTAAGAGGGGTCCTCATACAATAAACTAGTTTTTATCAACGTTTTTTTTGTCGCTCCATCGTAAAAATGGTAATACATGCAAGCGTCAAACTTGGTATTATTAAAGAGCAAACTCTACAGTATAACAACAGATAATAAAAACCGGCCAAGTGTGAGTCGGTCTCGTGATAAAGGTCCAGGACAAAAACATTAATTTGTTATTATGTTGTGTTGTGGTGTGGTACGGAACCAACGGTGTGCGGTCGCACTTGACCGGTTTAATTTATTCGCTATTTCCCTTATCCAAGACAAGAATATTTTACCTAGGTACTTGTAACAAATAAGTATTTGTTTGATTGTTGTTGTAGATTCCAATAAGGTGTGTTACCTACATGTGTGCCCTTATTATGCTCCTACCAGTAGGAGAATTGAGTATAGGTGCACGAGACCGGAGCGGAATAGTCCCACTTGCTGGATTTTATTTTGTGATGACGAGGCAGAGGGTAGAAAACTCAGATGATTCACTCTTCACTTGAAGACACAAATAATGTGCGTGTACTCTTGAACTCAGTCGCAATGAAGACTTAAGTAGTTAGTACAAAACATTTTTGATTCACACTGAAAAAAAAATTGCTCTTATTTTCCATACCAAAATCTTACAAAGTTAATTAAAAACGTAAGGAATCTTGACTTAGAGTACATACATGTACAGTTTCGTAGATACAATATCAACACAAGATAGATTACATCGTCGGGTCAGCGTAACAAAAAAAGTGCTCGCTCATCGAAATTATCCCATTTTCTTTACACTAATGACCAATTCGTCTCGGCTATAAGACAATCGTTAAACTGTTGCCGAATTCCACGCCTCATTCATCCAAATCGACCTGTATTACGCAACGATTGCGCACAAAAAAACCGACCTGTCCATTGACCGACTTTACCGGGCATTACCGGCACGCTATCAAAATATCATTAAACAACGATGCTTTAGGTGGTACGGCATTAAAAAAGATGTGAATCGAAGCGGTAATGTATAGTGGATGGAATTATTTGTCGTTATGTAATGGGTCTATGACTTCTATTTTTGTAATTGCTTATAATTGGTAATGCGTAGTAAAGGCTAAATTTACACTTGTATTCGATACTGGCCACAGCAAGCCTTCGGACCTATTTTGTATTTTGTTTGACACATATTTAAAGTCAAAAAGAAGAGTGTTGAAGGTAGTATATTCCTTGAGCTGGATTCAGCCGTACAGGTGTCGGGTCATAAATATAGTATATCTTTAAGGTATTTCCTGAACAAAAAATTGATAGCTCGAAAAATGGGAATTCAGAAGTAAAAATTACAGCCATGACAAATCAGCTGAAAGCCAGTAGTAAAACGCAACCATGAATACCTATTTTCATCGAATAATCAAATTTGAGTACTTCGTTGGTTTGGTTGAACTGATAGTTATAAAAAAAGCACAAAAATGTTCTATTAAATAAAAATCATGAGAAGATTAAGTGGACTATCTAATGAAAATGGTTATCAGGTTCACACATTTGCAGTAGAAGGTACATAAGGAGAAAGACCTTTCCTCCAACTTCTGCAGTTTACGACACGTATTTCTAATTTTCATTTATGTACGGCACTTCTAAGACTGGGTCTGAAATAACAGGCCCGGTTGCCAATCTTATTTTTATAAGTAGTTGCAAGATCAAAGTCCGGTATACAGTAAAAAAGGTCAGAGGATGTCTACAGTAAAATTTCTCTTAAGTTCTTATTGCCTAAAAGAACTTCTTCGAGTGACGAAACCTAAGTTCACCTGGCCCTTATTTGTCTGTGTTTGGGCCAGCCATCAAACACGTACCTTTAAATTACCACCCCCATCAAAAACTAATTGAATTCCTCGCCGTCACTGGCTGAATCACAATATTTCTGAGCCCTTTGTTAACAAAATCGCTAAGTGCCTATCACCAAATAACGAGTCACCAACAAAGAACTCTCGTTGACATTTTCAGATGAAATGCTTATGGGACCCTAAAAAGGTCGGAACGGTTAAGATGAAAAGCGCTTTTCCATAGCATCGATTACGGGTTTGGGAATTAAATAGGTACCTGCACATTCTTTGTTGTGCGGAAACTAAATGGGGATTGAATGGTGACCTTTGCCGTAAAAACGGGAAGCTTAGGAGTTCTTTAACTTTGTGATAATCGAGCGTAGTTCCTGGCTTTGAATATAACATTTCTGATCTACCTGTGAGTTTTATTCAAAGTCGATAAGAAAAAAGACCTGGCGCGCGTTTTGAAACTCATTTGTTGAACTCAGCAGTTGAAAATGTCAAAATTACTATGGAGATATCCATCTTTCTACTGCTGATTTGACTTTCAATAGTTGCACATTTGGAGTATGATTTTTGAAAGTCAAATCAGCAGTAGAAAGATGCATATCTCCACAGTAATATTCACATATTTCAACTGCTGAGTTTTAAAAATCGCACTCCAGGTTAACATTTCATGTCACTCCATCCTGAATATACTAATGGTGAACCTTAATACAACCGCATGCGGGAACCGTTTGTGGGAAATAACTTACTTTATTTTACAGACGAGTAGTTAGTGCCTAATGTGTTTCTTCAGCCGTCTGCTTGAATATTTTGTTTATGGTTTCATCGATTGAACAGAAAACAACATAAAACCAAAACATCATCTTTATTTTTACGACGGCCCCATAGCCCAGTCTGTAGTGAACCTGCCTGCTGTGCCGAGGGTCGCGGGTTCGAATCCCGTAAGGGACAAATATTTGTATGATGAATATGAATATTTGTACCCGAGTTATAGACGTTTGTATCTATATATTTATTCTACATCGTTGTCTAGTTATCACAACACAAGTCCAGGCTAGACTCTGGTACTTTAAATGTGACTAGATAATTTGTGTGACAATATCCAAGATATTTATTTAATTATTTTTATTCTTTAAAACGGGAACGAGAAGAGTACAGAGATCTTTTAGAGTAATAATTTACCAATCTGTCACTGAAACAGGAAATAGAGATAAAGTTCAGGCCTACGCGTACGTCTGCGCCTACGCCAATATAAAAGACATCAACGATACACCGAGTTTCGTAGTAGAACTCAAGTGGTTGATTTTTGTGTAGATACCTAACTTTAGTGATATAAATATAGGTATAAGACTTAATTCGTGTATTAAAAATGTGTAATTTAACTTAACATGCGATGACATGCTGACACAAAAGGAAGAAGTCTTAACCCATTATCTTTTTTTTAAATATAGTTAATAGACTCTTGCTTGTGCGTTAGCACTGCATTTCCGCCAATGTCAAGTAGTTTGTGGGAATATCTATACTAGGCCACCTGGGCACCCTCCCGCAGGACGGTGGCCTCGAACAAGTCTATTGTTTAGCGTTAAGTAAGTTAAACAGAAGTCGTGCTCGATATAGTTGCCCAAGTTGCTCATTTCTACTGTTAATGTATTTAATTTAGATTTTTAATCTAGTCAGTAAGTTGCATACAGGGTTCAACTTAACATGCTGATCAGACCATCAAACTGAACAGCTTTCTCTATGGTATACAAACATCGAAATCGCCAAAAAAAAATGCTGTCTTATACATCTGGCTCGAGTAGGTTTGCAGTTTTGAATGGAACAGCAGAATTTTTTTCGTGATTTCGATGTTGATGCCATGGAGAAAGTTGTTCAGTTTGACGGTCTGATCATCCCCTTAAAAAGTGTCAGCATAATAAGAAGGCCTCTGCAACCAAATGCAAGATAATTGTTTTATCTTAAAAAAGCTAAAAATACCTTTATTACACTTTTTATTAAAGTTTTACATAAACCCAAATCTTTTTTACCGTTACCTATATTTCAGAGCGTGTGGTTGTCACGCTCAATGTGGCCTCTATTCCCACATAATTCAGCCCCGACACACCGATAACGTCCGATCTCTATTACACGCTGCAGACCTTCATACCTAACTATACGTAAGTAAACACAACAATGTCTTTGGAGAATATTGGATATTGATTACTTTGTTTTCGGTCTTGTCTATGAGAAACTGTCCAGGTGCCACGAAGAGGTTTATACAGGGTCCAACTTAATATGCTGATGGGTTTTTAAGGGGATGATCAGACCATCACACTAAATAACTTTCTCTACATGGTGTAACAAAAGCCCCTTGTAATACTTATGGAGGTGCTTCAGACCATCAAACTGAACAACTTTCACTATGGAGCCAACTCCGAAATTTCGAAAAAAAATCTGCTGTCCCATATATTTTAGTCGAGTCGGTACTGCAGTTTTGTATGGAACAGCTGATGTATTTTTCGCGATATCGAAGTTGGATCTATACTGTTCAGTTTGATGGTCTAAATAACCGCCTTAAAAGTTTTCAATGTTTATGTTTACTTTTGTAACACTTTGTATAGTACGGAAAGTCATAAAATGTTTTTGTTGATTTCCTATAGGTTTCTTAGGGAAAGTTGTTCAGTATCATGAGTACAATCACCCCTTAAAGTAATGCGACTATTTACCCTAACACCCTGTATACAGAGGTGACGAACGGTGCGAAACATTGTCTATCTGATTTAGGTTGTTATGAAATATTGAACATTGATAGCCTTGAAATAAACCGTGCTTTTGCAGCACGGCCACTGTTCCGCACCGTATTAACCTCTATTCTCCCATTATTCAGCCCTAATACAGCTATAACGTCTCTTCCCAGGGTAGGTGGAACATTGTCGATCAGATTTATGGTCAGAGAAAATAAGACATTAACAAAGTGCTTTGTTTTCGTTCTTATCTCTTTTATCGTTTATTTAGGTAAGTAATAGGTGCTTTTAAACGTGTTGGTGAGGGAATTTAGAAATTGGAATCTATATGTGGGCATCCACGCAAAAAGGGTCCAGTTGTCGGCATTTTTAACCCAGGTTTTTTATTATTCCATATGATCGTGTCACTGATTTAGATGCTGAATCTAACTTTAACTCAAAACCCGACAACTAAACCCTTTTTGCATGGACGCCATAAACAAATGAAGTAAAATGTAATACTTTCCTAAAGTAATATTTGGTTAGACGTCTTCAACTACGATAAGCATAGTTTATAAAATACATTTTAAGCCTACAAAAAACTAACATTTTACTATTTTAGTTAACATATATTAATTTAGCACGAACGCGTCAAAATAATACTGTATTCGGTCCCAAATGCGACTAAAATTTATTCCATAGTTTCAAAGAAAGAAATCTTTGCATTTTCTTTTCTTAAATACTTAAAGCTTATTTAGAGGAAACATTTCAATTTCCTAAGTTATTAATGACGCTGTTAAATCTAAAAATAAGTATAGGAAATAATAAACAGGATACATCTTACTTAGTTCTATTGAACTCACTATTCCACTTTCACTATCTGCCAGTTTATTTGTCAGTACTCAGCGCTAGTAATAGAGATATTATAGAGCTCAATATCCGTATCCGTAATTAACCGAAAAATATTCGAAAAAGAACGAATTAAATAATAATTATTTGCTACTCGTCGACCCAACAGACGTTGTCCTGTCTAAAAACCTTTTTCGGACTATACACTTTTTATTTATTGCATTAAATGTTTCGTTACAATAATTAAAATTCAAAATCGAAAAGAACAGAAAAAAGCATTTTATTTACATACAACTTAAAGTTTGGTACATAGTTTTAAGTTTGAGGAAAACAATTATGGTTTTTTAAATATAGGCTAAGGAGTCGAGGAGTCGGGAGTCGTTTCTAGCAAAGAGTGCTTTGATTCAGAGGGGGTAGTTAGAGATATTATGAAACAACAGAACATCCACGTTTCACTAGTACCGAAACTCTGTCCACTGACGGGGATTGAGCCCGTCGTCACTTGTAATGGACAGTGTGTACAATACATGCCTTGAAATTGAAGCATGCAGGTTTCCTCACGGTGTTTTCCTTCACCGAAAAGCCAGTGGTGTTACAAATTGTACATTAATTCTGAAAAACTCATTGGTCGGCCTGGACGGGAATCGAACCATCGCCTCCTGCACGGCAGGAAAGGTAACTCGCCGCTGGAGCACGACGCGACGCCCACTGATTTTGAGAGTTTTTTTTTTCAATGATCCAAAATCCGTAATATCCGAATACACAATTTCGTACCATCCCTAGTTTGTAACTCAGTTAGTGTTAATGTATGTGTGTGAGTGATATAATCACATAATCTTATATGCACGATGCAAGAACGACAAAACTTTTTGTAGAAGTCATGTGAACAGGTAATGTTGTGAAGAAACAACGTGTATGAGACTTGATGAGCTACTTAAAACTACATTTTTATTTGTTTTTATTGATTTCTTAATCATTGTTGTGTGCCAGAAATATTGTGCTGGTAATGAGTAGGTATACGGCAGACAGAATGTCTGTAGTTTTTTTTTACCCGTTTAGCCTGAAATGTTGTTATTATCTTGGATTAAATAAAAAAAATTAAAAAGGAGTGTCTACAATTCTATACAGGGTGTAAGCAAAAGTATCAACCACATACTCTACCCATCAAACTGAACAACTTTTACTATGGGAGCAAAACGATCAGAACAAAAAAAAATCAACTGTTCCATAATAAACTGCAGCGCCTACAGGACTCAAATGCATGTGGCAAATGATTTTTTTTTCTGATCGGTTTGCTCTCATAGTAAAAGTTATTCAGTTTGGTGGGTAGAGTTTATTTGAACATTTTTATTTTTATCGTAAAAATTATAAGAACAACAAAGCGTGAGTCGGGCTGGCAGTAAGGACTCAAAAAAACACTTTTTTTTGTAAATTTACTAGTGGGTGGTACGGAATCCTTGGTACGCGAGGCTTCGCCGGTTTTTATACATCGGCGGTTAAAAATCAATAACGGCTAACTATCAGAGCACTAATTTTACAGGAGACGAAAAAAACATTTTGTTCTTTCAAATGTTGACTTATCAAAAACTGTTGTATCAGTATAAATTCATTAAAAAGTACAAGATATTGGTATATGTATATGTTTTTGCCAGGACACGTAAAACTCAACTATAAATCTAACTACATTTAAAGGTCATTTTCGCCAAAAATGTGAGTTAGCCGTTATTGATGCTTAACCGTCGACATGCTACGAGCATAAGAACATTATTCAGCGAGGAAATAATATCGATCCTATTCACCGCCCTCTCATAATTTAGGCCTCATTTTGCAGAGATTTGCGGCAGAAATTTGATTTTTTGTTCTATTTAATTAAAAGCTATTTATTTCTACAATTTCAAATTTATTTAAGTTGCAACATCATTAAAAATAGGAAAATGTGAAGAACATATATTTCAGGAGTGGGATTTTTGAAACTCACACGTTCAAATCGGCAGTAGAAAATGTCAAAATTACTATGGATATATGCATCTTTCTATTGCTGATTTGACTTTAAAAATCAATACAGGAGTGCGATTTTTGAAAGTCAAATCAGCAGTAGAAAGATGCATATCTCCATAGTAATTTTGACATTTTCAACTGCTGAGTTCAAAGTATGAGTTTCAAAAATCCGACTTCAGATCAGATGCGAGTTACTTTGTAATACTTAATAGAGGAAGTCTCTTTAGAGAAAAAAGACGACAATTCTAAAGTATTTTGTTGAAAGGTTCGAGACATTATTTTTGAAAAATATATTTATCCTAACACTAGATTGAAAATAAAAACGATTGCGGTTTCCTTTCAATGTCTTAAAAATGTTGTTTATTGTCAACATTACAATAATAAATTGAGACTACTTATAAAACAACATTCTAGATTTAAAAGCCGGTTTATAATCGTTCGTATTTACTATACTTACAAATCGTAAAAAACTAAATTAATTTGAGTTTGACAATTTAATTACGATTATGTTACTCGTATTATAACTAAATCAGGAAAATCTGGTTAAATAAAAAAAAACAATTTGACAGAAAAAAAAGTGTACTCACGTTAAAAATATTCTCTATCAACGCTGCTGACAACACTCACTTAAAAAGTTCGAAATTAAAAAAAGCACGGTAATATTTTTAAAAGGAAGCGTATTGCTCGGTTCACGGAGTACGACTGCGGAATCGACTCTTGCGCAGGTGAATGTGAACGTCACTTACCACTCTTGTTTCGCTAAAGGCTGATTTACACTTTCATTAGTTAATTCTTTTTAGTTTTACAAAATGCTAAAAAGACTGTTTGATTTGAGAAAAAAAGATTCAAACAGGCTGCTTGCTTTCTGAATCTTAAGATAAGTCGATTATAAAAAAGTTGTGGTGTCATCATATCATTATGGCTATTCGGTCCCTGCCCCTAGACAAAGTGACATTCTATTGGCGTTGACGTTTAAAAAAAAAAAAAAAACTAGTAGAAAATGACAGAATGAATGGATTTGACATTAGCGATCGAAACATTTTGACGATCGCTAATGTCAAATCCATACATTCTGTCATTTTCTACTAGCGTCAACGCCAATAGAATGTCACTTTGTCTTTGCTGGAGACTGCAGCCCTGAACAGTGAGGTGGTTTTCATATCGAACCATTCACACAGGTTATTCTTCTACCAGGCATTCATCTTAGATACTTATTGAAAAAATAATATTTTGCATAGCATAGCATATGCTCACGAAAGAAAAAGAAAAAGAAGAAAAATTAAAGAAAAAAGAAGTAGAAAGAAAAGAAAAAGAATAGAAGAAAGAAAGACAAAATATTTTGGTAGGTACTATTTTTTTATAGTTGGATCTGTGGAAGTAGAGGCCGAAACTCTTCTCATGACCTGGGAGGATTTAAACAGTGCTGCCCAAGATCGCAACCGGTGGAGAGCGATAATCCGATCCTAATACCAGGACGAGAAAAAGAGAAGATACAGCTATGCATATTTTCTTATGAAAATAATATAAAAGGCACGTCTGCTATACGTTCAGGTTTGACTCAAGAAAGTGATATCCCAAGGGCAAGTTGGGTTGCGCATATGGGACAGGCTACGAGGTTCAACATAGTTTGTAGACGTACTGAGTTTTAACGTGATTAAGGTTCTTGAAAATATCCCAATATCTGTTATTATTTTGGCCCTTTTGGAGTTTACAAACTGCATCCTGACTTCCAAACTGCACCTTCTCATTAGTAGTCATTAGTTGCCACAACATTTTCTCCAAAGAGGAGGTAACAGATCGAACGTGAACACATGTTCTATTGAAACCACTTTTTCCCGTACTGCAACTTTAGTAGACGTTTGAGATGGATAATAGAGATAGAAAATTCTGACTACCAATAGATAGTCTCTAATTCACAGGTTAAAATAAATATATTTTAACCTGTGAATTAGCTGGATAAGTATACAATATAATAACAATGACCACCCATTTATCTTTCTATCACGTGTGATGTCTGTCTAAGAATAGGTGATATATTAATCTTTTAGCTTAGCCGTAATTTGGTTTTAAGAGGCTATGTGAAAAAAATAGGATTCTTCAAAGCATCATATCTCATGAAGTACTAACAGTAGGAGTATGATTTGCGGATATGTGTAAATTGAACATATAATTGAAGTTTTGATTAGAGCCAAAACACGATTAAGACACATTTTCTCGATAGAAAAACAAGCCAAAGTAGCCTCCGTATTTATCGATAAACGTTTGGAAGTGCTAAACGGTGAATATTAGAAACAAGAGGCTTGATTTAAAAAAAGAGATTGATTTTTTATAAATTTTGATTAGAGCAGAATTGAACTTACATAAATAGTACAATTACAAATAAATAAAGTTTGTTTTATGCTTGCGTCGTTTCAGGCGCGCGCGCCGTTCCATCTCTTTCTCTCTCATCAGGCAGTAATATAAGCTATCACACGCCCATTTCGCTTCAATTATTTTTCGACATAGGCCCTTAACTGTCATTTACCATACCTACACAATGTACTGGATATAAGTAGTAAAATAGCGGAATGCGGATGAATTAATGAATACAACAGAGTAGGCCAGTACAGCGGAGCTTATCTCTGAAGAGATTACTTCCAGCCGACCCATGACACGGTTCTTTAGGCAAAATCACTTTTCTCGTTAAAATTTGCAAGTCAACTAGCAATTTTGCAACATAAAGTGTAAACCCGCCTTAACATTAACCGTCTAGAACGGCACACCTTGCGCTCTTTAGCGCCGACGAATTAATTAAGTGACTTTTTAACTTGGCAGGTGTATACGTAATGTGCAATGAACTTTGCGGGTTTGTATGATTGTCATGCCGGACGAGTCACCGGCTCATACTTATTCAATGCCGAAGAAGCTTTGTTGTGCTTAAAGAAAAAAAAACGGCCAAGTTCGAGTCGGACTCGCGCAACGAGGGTTCCGTACCACCATACAATATATCAAAAAGTTGTGTTTTCTCAGGGATCCTTAGCGCAAGCCAGACACACACTTGACCGGTTTTTGTTATATTTTGTTTAACTTTTGAGTATGTTCTATAATCACACCAAGTTGACGCCAGTATGTATAATAAAGCATAAGCCATAGTATAAGCATTTAAGCATATGCTTACGACTATATTCCCCGAGAGGGTAGTCAGAGACATTCTGAAACTTCAGACCTAACCTTGATAAACCACGTTTCTTGTATAAGGACCATATTTTTTTACTTTTTGTATTTTTTGTTATTTGTTAGCAAATCCAAAATAATAACTCATAATTTCAACGCTCGACCTATTACGGTTCAAAAGATATAACCCTTTAGAGCGAGTATGGACGGACAGCGTTGGCTTATGAATAGGCACTGTTTGGGTACGGAACCCTAAAAAAGAAATTCCGGTTCGGATCCTTTTATGAGCACAGCGTAAGTATGTTGACTACAAAGTCCACTCTAATGTAAACCTTATCACAAGGAGATAAGGAACCGGTGAATAATTGATTTTCGTAAAGGAAGGAAATTAAAACCGTGAAGATACTTCTGCGCATGTAACTGTGCTATTTGAATCACAATGCTCAACTATTTGACAGGTAATAGTCCAAGATCCCATGAACGACAGACCTTAGTTATTATACTAGGTGGAACGTAACGAGGGTCTTTCCTTTCAAAGTTGTATTCGGACAATGAAACTTAACAACTTTCCCTAAGGAACATGGGTCGAAAAACGAAAACAAATTTTGGATCTCCCAAATTTTTTAGGGAAAGTTGTTTAGTTTAATTATCTGAATATATCCTTAAAAGGAAAGACCCTCGTTACGTTCCATCCAGTATAAAAGCTGAAAGTTTCTCAGCGCATGCTCGCAACACAAGTAAGAACGATGGGCAACTATGAAGTTTCAGTCACCGTGGATACATGGATTACTATAAAATTCAACTTTTATACTCTAACGTAAGTATAGTTACAATGCCAAACACCCTTAAACTTTAATAAATTGTAACTATAAGTAGAGTATAAAAGCTGAATTTTAATATATGTTACTTGTGTAATTATTAGAAGATGTTTCCTCAGTAGCCTGACAGTTTTGATACTTCCTACCTCTGGCCAGATAATTTTAAGGTGGTTGCAGAGTTGTCAATTTCATACAAAACTTTGACGCGTAATTCGCGCAGACGGTACAATTAAAAGTAATATTTTATATATGGAAAAATAGTTTAGTAAATCTAGATGCCGCGTATCAAATAACATTTGCAATTTATAATAAAATTACGAAGATATAAAGCTTTGAAATGTTGTATGGATAAGTTCAAAGCTTTATATCTTCATAATTATATTATAAACTGCAAATGTTATTTATTACGCGGCATCTAGATTTACTAAACTATTTTTCCATATATAAAATATTACTTTTAATTGTACCGTCTGCGCGTACTACGCGTCAAACTTTTGTATGAAATTGACAACTCTGCAACCACCTTAAAATTATCTGGCCAGGGGTAGGAAGTATCAAAACTGTCAGGCTATCTGCTGGCTGCTAGCTGTATGCATCTAGATTTTCTAAACGATTTTTTAGTATATAAAATATTACTTTCAATTGTACCGGCTTCGCGTATAACGCGTCGAACTTTTGTATGAAATTTACAACTCTGCAACCACCTTAACCTGCTACCTGCGAAAGCCACGATAACTCAAACTTCATAGTTGCCCATCGTTCCTGCCTGTGTTGGGAGCGTGCGCTGAGAATCTTTCTAGCTTTTATAAAATAACGAATGTCTGGCGTTTATGGGATCTTGCTCTATAAGTTCTAGTGTCAAAACAGTTTCAAAGATGTCTAGTGTCTTTAAAATGAGAGTTGTGCCAAAGGATCGCTATTATTTGTTTAGACACAGTTGAGAAACCTAAATTCCATTCCGAGGCATGTATTGTGTTTATTGTCCATCAAAATGGACGACTAGAACATTGCCTCTGACACTTGACAAAGTTTAGGCACTACCATAAAGTTACTAATAGAGTGATTAAGAGCTGAGATAGCGAGATGTACCTAGCAGCACCACTGTATAATAGAAATAGATACGTGACGCGAGGCAATAGAACCGTTTTTGGGGATCTGGATCTTATCGCAGGGTAAAAATTCGGTTTCCGTGAATAAATATGAATCTATAGTGAAATCGTAGATAATTTTGTGAAATATGCTGACACTATTTCATTAAATTATCCACGATTTCACGTTAGATTCAGAATTATACGCTGAACCCTGCCGATAATCACCTGAAAACCTCCAAAAAGTTTCATTTGACAACTCATGTCAGTTCCTCTAGTCCTGTAAGATATAATAACTTTATGGGCACTACTAATTTAGTCAGACTTCTTAATTTATGTTGACTGGTGTCAAAGCACGTGCTATCGTCGGGGCCCTCACTGGGCACTACGCCACAGTCACGATGACGCACAAGATGAAGCTCACCCTTGACCCCAGCTGCCAAACGTGAGGAGAGGAGGAGGAAACCATGGAACATATCCTGTATGACTGCGATATCTTGGCGGTTCAACGTATGTGCCTTCTTGATGATGGATATCCAAAACCGGGAGATTACAGATTTTTTCCCCTGAACAGTATTCAGCCTCCGGGTGAAGAGAATATAATATGTCTAGGGTCAACACAAAAGTTCCCATTGGATCAAAATGTTGCTGGCTTTATCAGCCCATATAATAAGATAAGATAAGATTTATTTAGGCGATGATCAAGCCTATAAAACTAAACAACTTTCTCTGAATGGTGACTAACATCGAAATCACGAAAAAAATGCCCCTTATATCTGGGTCGAGTAGACAGTTAAGTATGGAACAGCTCGAATAGATTTGGAGTTTTGTATGGAACAGTAGATTTTGTTTTCGTGATTTCGATGTTTATGCCATAGAGAAAGTTGTCCAGTTTGATGGTCTGATCATCCCATAAAAACCGTCAGCATAATTAGAAGGTGGCGGGAATCCATTGGATAAGGGCAGCGTAGGACTAGTCGTTGTGGAGATCCTTGGGAGAGTCCATCGGAGGATGCCTTCCGGCTGAGATGATGATGACGATATACAGGGTCCTTCTGAATATGCTGACACTTTTTAAGGGGATGATCAGACCGTCAACCTGAACAACTTTCTCTATGGCACAAACATTGAAATCACGAAAAAAAAACTCCAAATCCATTCGAGCCAAATGTATGGGAGAGCTGGTTTTTTTCGCGATTTCGATATTGTTGCCATAGAGAAAGTTGTTCAGTTTGACCGTCTGATCATCTTCTTAAAAAAGTGTCAGCTTATTAAGAAGGACCCTATAGATTTTTTATTTTATTGCTTTTGTAAAAGAACTAAGGTACAATTTGCTTAGATAAAGACTTTAAAGAAGGAATTTTTTTTCATTTTTTACAATTTTGTCGACACTTTCTACACCCTTTTGATGTTATGTTAAATAAGCAATTAAAATACTTGCAAGAATTAATATGAAAACCACGTCAAGTATCTTGTATTACCAACTGCATCAAGTTGGGATGCGCAAGAGAATGCAGTTACGATTGGTGAAGGTAATGTGGTAGGCATATAAATGCGCGTCCTAGCATCTGCTTGGCCAAGGTCGTCAGGTTGATGAGGACGAGTTTTATTTTTATTTAGGGTTCAACAGGCACAGCTTTTGAACCTAGGACGTAGATTTACAGTAGAAATGCGAAAGTGTCTTTCAATTCAATTATAATGTCACTACAATTATAATTGAATTGAATTGAACACTATAATTATTTAATTATACAGGGTGTAAGGAAAAGTATCATTAACCATTAAACCACATATTCTACCCATCAAACTGAACAAATTTTACTATGGGAGCAAAAAAATATCTGCTGTCCCATATTTTTGAATCTTGTAGGTATTGCAGTTTCGTATTGGACAGCTGATATTTTTTTTGTTCTGACAGGTTTGCACCCATAGTAAAAGTTGTTCAGTTTGATGGGTAGAGTATGTGGTTTAAAGGTTAATGATACTTTTCCTTACACCCTGTAGTATCTTTGTCTGTTAACATTGAACTGATTTTGATTGAAGTATAAAGCTAGATAAAACTCCGAGGAAGGACTAGGTAATGTACGATAAATGAATTCAAGGCTATTGAAAAAGTGGAGCAAACAAAGAAACACATTACCATTCTAGCGTTGGGGACATATAGATGAGAAAATCTTAAATGCAACGTTCATAAAATAATTGTGATTTATATTTCTATGAACATGATTGAATAGGAATCTATAGAGCAAGGTTTCTCAAAGTGGGGTACGCGTACCACTTGGGGTACGCCAGTTAATAGTAGGGGGTACGCGACAACATTTGCGTAATGGTGGCCGACACGAATCATTGCTGGAAATGTCCTCAGATCAAACTCTTCAAGCTGATTTTAAAAAGATTATTATTTGATTTTTGGGTAGTAACATAAGAATATCCGGAGCTTTCACGTAAAGCGACGAAATTCATTTTTCCCTTCGTGAGAACTTATGTGAGAGTGGGTTTTCACACCTGGCCATGATATAGACAAAATACAGAAATCGACTGAACTTAATCTGAATTTAGATTGAAACTGAGCAAAATTGCTCCGAGAATTTAGGACAAAAACAATCCCACCCATCACATTAATTAATAAAAATATCATACCAATCTTTATTTGTTCTATCAACAGTCAGTTTTTTTTAAAGAGGTTCGCCATTGTCTTGAATGACTAATTCTACACCCCAAGAAGTAAGAATTTCCCCTCTGCCACGGCATAAGCACAATTGATCTTGTGCATTTACATTCAATTTTACACCTTATCACTAAACGAGACAACCTATAATTGCGAAATAATAAATTCGAACTTAGAACGTTTGGGGTTCACACGAGACTACTTTTCATGATTTTTAACATACAAAATTAGAATCTAAAGTTATGGGGAATAAAATCCAAAGTTGCGGATTGCATGTTACCTAGCCCCCCGCAAAAAGTGGCAGAAATGTTTGTTAGTAGAATTACACGCGTAACCAGTCCACATATAAATAGTCAAAGGTACTATAAGTTTGAGAAACCCTGCTATAGAGTGAAAAGATATCTTCTAGATAAGTGTATTTCACCCTCTCATTGCCTCGCCATCAGATAACTGCCACTGCCAAACGCAAGCCAATTTTACATAAAAAACGTAACAGATTATAAATACGAGAGGCAAAAAAGCTATAATTTAATGTACGGAACCTCCATAAGAGTGATTTAATAAAACAAATTGACCATTCAGAAAATTCCGCGCTTATTTTGGATCAACGAACCTAAAAAGTGAAAGGTTAAAGCAAATTTTTATTTTAAGCTCTGTTTACGTTTGAAAAATTGTATAGGATGGGTAAATTTAGAAAATATTTAGGTGACATTATTAATCATAATCAAAGGTCGGATTCTGCTGGTCATTCCAGGGCCGCATTGTTGTTTTGTTGAAAATATACAAACAGGAGTTTGTATATTTTATTTAAAAATGTGAATGCGAAAAATTATGTAAAATTTACAATGCTAGGAAATGTTACACACAGTAGTGGATGTTAGAGTAACGTCGTTATATTTGAGCCTTGTGTAGTCCTGAAGCCAATTTTTTATTGTTGCTGGACTAACCCTATAACCTACACGCTTCAATTTCGAGGCATGTATTGTACCCACTGTTATAAGTGGCGACGGGCTCACCCCCCCGTCACACTGAACAGCG
Organism: Agonopterix alstromeriana; assembly: GCA_963924505.1. Taxonomy (NCBI): domain Eukaryota; kingdom Metazoa; phylum Arthropoda; class Insecta; order Lepidoptera; family Depressariidae; genus Agonopterix; species Agonopterix alstromeriana. The sequence continues at coordinate 3,847,781 of OZ004665.1, read as the reverse complement.
TTTCAGTACTACTGGTGAAACGTGGATGTTCTGAGGTTTCAGAATATCTCTGACTACCCCCTCGGGGTATAGTCAGAGATATTCTGAAACTATATAGTCGTGAGCATATGCATGCATGCTAACCCTGTATACTTTGGACTAACCGAAGGGGCTCATAATTCATCAAGAGGTAATTCACCACAAAATGCCGATCTATTTTCGAAACGATAGTCTATAAATAAATATATCTTGGACATTGTCACACACATTATTGAGTCCCATTTCAAATTGTCCCAGAATGTAGCCTCAGCTTGTATAGTGATGACTAGACAACGTTCGGGGCCCTATCCGAAAGCGCTAATGCGCGCTGCATGCAAACGAAGTCTGGTGATATTTTCAATACTAACTAAGTCAATGAAATTTTTCAGAAACTTAATTAATTAATTTCTAGATTGTTTCTGAATAATTTCATTGTCTTTAATTGGTTAGTATTGAAAATATCACCAGACTTAGTTTGTATTGAGCGTGCTCCGAATTATATTCCCTTAACGGTCTGATCATTGAATCTCCTTGAACCGTCATACCTGTCGGTTGAGCTTCACCATTATTCATTTTTATTACACTATGGCAGAGGTCAGGCCTCAGGGAGGGTGTATGGGCGTTAGTCCACCACGCGTGCCCAATGCGGATTGGTAGACTTCACATATGCATCAGAATTTCTTCTTCAGCGTATGCATGTTTCCTCACGATGTTTTCCTTCTCCGTTTGAGAGCAGTTGGTATTACCAAATGGTATTACGTAAGTTGGAAAAACTCATTGGTACATGGCATGTTGCCCGTGTGGATTCGAACCTGGACCTCAAGATTGAGTTTCCATAGCTCTCCGCAACGCGCCATCGACGCTCTAAAAAACTAAGTAATTTACGATACCTGAATTCAAGGCGATCGTAAAAGTGGAACAAACAAACAAACTACCTATACGACCTATACAATATACAGGGTGTAAACTTATAGCTTATTTCCTACATATTTCAGGAGGTGCTTCAGGCCATCGAACTGAACAATTTTTACGATGGGTACAACGTTAAAATCGCAAAAAAAACACCTGTTCCTTAGAAAACGTCAATGGCGACTCGACCGAAATGTATGAAACAGCTTTTTTTCACTATATCAATGCTGGTGTAAACTTAAATCGTTATTTTAGTGGGTGCTTCAGGCCATCAAACTGAACAACTTTCACCTTGGAGCCAACATCAAAAACGCAAAACAAATATTGTGCATAGAAAACTTCAATGGCTACGCGATCCCAATGTTCAGTTTGATCGTCTGAAGCACCCCTTGAAATATGTAGGTACCTAACACTTTTAAGTTTACACCCTGTATAAACTTTTAAAAACGTAAAGAAACACACATGATATGATAAATAAAGAAGGCAATTACCATCCGTTACTTTGGCACGGTTGACACAAAAGAGATAATGTCGATTTAAAAATCGGTCAAGATAGAATACAACTTTAGCAATTAGTGTTCCGTATCCGATAGCGAAACGAAGCTTGTTTCCGATCATTATTTTGTTGTACGATAAAATATCAAAGGTAGAGGTAGGTACTTGCGACGACTTCCATCTAACCTTAATCCTTAATTTTAACCTACAACTTAAACCTGAAACATTTACTTAGGTAATAAAACATTCCGAAAATAATGTTAGGACCTTTTACACAAATAAGATGCAGACCGACTTATAATAGTTGAAACACAAATATCGCGTTTTTAAAAATATATGTATCTATCTATACGTATACAACAGTTCCGTGACTGAATGACTGACAGACAACGCACAGCCTAAACCATTGAAAATAGAAACATGAAATTTGGAATACTTATTCTAAAGATAGAGGATGTTACACTAAGATAGGATTTCTTGAAAATCAACCCCTAAGGGGTGCAACGGATTGTTGAAGTTTTTCGAAATCCGTGCCATCGAAGTCACGGGTAAAAGCTAGTGTTAAATAAATGTGAAAGTATTTATCAAAGCTCGGTTACCCATTCTTCCATTGCAACTGTTTTGTTTTGCAAATGTTGGAAGAAATCACTAAAAATAGGATTGGCTAAACTTAGTTTTTACGGAGTACGATCCGGTGAAACTCCTCTTGTGTTGTGTTCCGTTTTTTGAAAATTGCTACGGAACATTAAAAAAATCGGCAGCCAAGTGCGACTCAGTGGGTTCCGCGCCATCATACAAAATTACTAAAAAAAAAAAATCTTTCCCGGATTCTTAGCGCGAGCGATATACACAATTGACCAGTTTTTTGTTATTTGTTGTTTTACTTTAGAGTTTACACTATAATTGTTCTGTTGGCACCTTTTGGATACGGAACCCTAAACAGAATAAACATTTATTTGTTTTGCTGTTATAAAAGGGTTCTTTTATTTTTGAATGAATGCATTATGAACAGGATTTGAAACCTGCTAAAGTGCAAAGTAACACCAGTTATTTTTGGGTATGACGAGACGGTTACGATGAAGTCACGATTCACCTTAAATTATACAATCAAACGATTGAAGTTGGATTACAATCATGGTAGGAAACATATTGAAGGCTATAAAGAGTGTAAAACAGGAAGCTGGAAATAGGTATTGTCTATACCTGGAGCACAGAATAGGTAGGTAGGTAGGTATATAGTTCTACATAAAGAACGGCCACTCCCCGCCTCCCTCTGACTTCAGATACCCCACCTCACGTTACACTTTCTGGGAAACTTGAGGGAAGCCGAACAAGGGAATGCAGTCAGGCGCGCACCCGTTGGATATGATTACATAAAATTGAGTCTTTTCAGTGCATGAAAAACGATGAAAAATAAAAATAATTTCACATTTTCAGTAATTCTTTAGCTCAAATACAATTTTAATAACACAACGAACAATAAAAAGTAACGAAATGTAGGTGATGTTCATACGATGAGTGGTAAGTCAACCCTACACATATGTCAAAGAAAATTTGCACCAAGTGCGCATGTTCGAACGCCATCATGTCTAATTCAAAACGTTTGAAGTGCCGGACCTGTGCCTGGAGTACAGACTGCCTTACAAGCGGTGAAACATGAAAATACTCCTTGGCGGTCAGTAATGTTCAACCTTCTTTCGTACGTTTTCTTCGTCGTTGTTGGTTTGTCCCTTTCTAATCCAACGACGAAAATAAAAAAAAGAGATTTTTTATTTAATTTTTTTTCTGAAAGAAAGGGACAAACCTAAGGTTTGAAACATCGACGTTCGAAAGAAGGTTGAACATAACCGACCGCCATGGCCAATTTTCGTGTTTCCATGCTTGTAAGTAGGATTGGTATCCTTTACCATTCTAAATCCATGGTGTGAAATTAAATACGTGACATATCTTAAGGGTGATTCAGATCAGACCATCAAGCTGGACAACTTTCACTAACGAGCCAAAATGCTACTTCATGCCAATCTGCTGTTCCATACATTAAGGTGCGGCCATTCATTTCGCAGCAAATCCGCGCGTAATTTTACATTTAGTAGTCTGGTGATTATTCGAATAATATGCTAGATATGTAAATAAATTTTTTTGTTCCGAATATTCATCATATTAGCGATGCTTCTATAGTTTCCAAATTGTTCTAAAATGTAAGAATTCTCCTAAAAAACAAGTATGAAGTTGGGCCTTCTTTGATCGAAAATTAAGAATCTTTGAGCCAATATAAGTTAAGAACTAAATATTTATATGAAAATTGGACTCGAGAGAAGCACAGATATTTGTTTCTAGATTGTGTTAAAAACACATTTGTTTTTACTTTAAATACAAAATGTTTAAACTAGGAACCGATTACGTTTTGTATGGAGTGCGCTCCGAATTATATTCTCTTAAGGGGGCGTTTCCACTGAAGCGGAGCGGAGATGTGTAAAATCAACCAGTCGAATTGCTCAATTTTCCTCGCTTGATTCCGCTTGATGGAATCAAGTTATTCCATGGGTTTAGTTTAGACATCTCCGCTTCAGTGGAACCTAGCCATTGATTGAAATTTTTCGCGATTTCAATTTCGGTTCCATAGTGAAAGTTGTTCAGTTTGATGGTCTGTACCACCAACTAAGATATGAAACGTGATTAATTTTACGGTTTCTATTACTACATTCGTTGTTTTTTTACCTATGTTAATATGTAAGTATTGCATTGTAGCATATACAGGGTCCTTCTTAATATACTGACACTTTTTTAAGGGGACGATCAGACCATCTAACTGAACAACTTTCTCTATGGGACCAACATCGAAATCGCAAAAAAAAAGTCTGCTATTTCATACATTTGACTCTATACTCCATTCAAAATTGCAACGAAATTTTTAGGCTATTTTGCATTACAGAAACAGAGATTGGAAACACTTCCTCTCAATTATTTTTAGAACAGCTTTAGTAACGTCCAAGATATGTGGGATAGTATACAACGTGTTAATGAATAAGCGCAAAAGCTCATACACCCCAACTGATTTATACCAAAATAATTTGATTGAAACAATAATTTCATTATTTTTTTAGTTAAAATTTAAAGTTATTCGCATTTTAAGTTTGGAGGCAAAAATGATTTGTTGAATGAATAAAAGCGGTAACGTGCTCATGTATACATTTTAAGAATCGTGTATTGGTAGTAAGTAGGGTGAGAGTGCCCGAGCGTTGGGTTGAGATCGAGTTTAGTAAATTTTAAATTTTACAAACAAATTATTTAATATTTTGAAAAAAATTACCTACGTTGAAACCATGATAATTCGATTTTGCTCTCGATTCTAAACAAACTATTTTCTAGTTTTGCGTTAATTCATTAACACGTTGTATGTATCCAATAAATTAATTACCTACATTTGGTAATCAGAATTGGCCAGAAAGCTAAATAGGAATCGGAAAATCTCGTCGTCCTTAATTGGAATGAAGTATTAGTATGTTTCCAGTTTTGTATGGAATAGCTGATATCGTTTTCGCGATTTCGATGTTGGTGCCATAGAGAAAATTTTTGTTTGACGGTCTTATCATCCATTATTTAAATTTATTATGAAAGTATATTTTACACAGTTATTTTTTATTTTGGACAGAGTTTCGGTACTACTAGTGAAATGTTGTTATTCTGTAGTTTCAGAATATCTCTGACTACCCCCTTTTGGAATATAGTCGTGAGCGTATGCATATGCTTATATTTTACATACTGCATAGGCTTTTGGTCTTGCTAGCCAATATCTAGAAAAATCGGTTGAACAAAGGTGGGGGACAGAATGTCTCTGTCATTTCAGAGGTTTTTGGATCCTACAGGCTATAACAAACTTTTTTTAATTTCAAGAATTTGAAGAATTACATATAGGATTGAGCACACGATAAAAGAAACAATATCCCTTTACGTCGCTTGCTACGTTTTATCTTTCGCTCTACGTTTCCAGTGACGTAAACAGTACGTATACATACGTACAGTTGTAACGTAGATACTAATACCTGCCACACACATACGGAATTTCGATCCGGAATTTTTTGGAGGGGTGAATAAAAAACCATTTCGAGATAACTGTCTCAATAACAATATGTTCGGTGTCAGAGATTTTAAAATGAAAGGATAACAGGTATTTTTAAATAAAATAGTATCGTTTTACGGTCCGACGAGTGACGTCACTCGTCTTTTAAGACGTCGAAGTTGAAGTTGATTTTAATCAACATAAAATAACTGGCCATTAAGAAAAAAAAATATTCACAATGTCAGAATTTGACAATTGATGTTGCCGTTTCTTTATTAAATTAAGCAAAGGTTTTTCACCATGAAGTTCGAATGAATGACTTTTACCATTTAGAGATAACAGTTAAAAATAAAATGTATATTAATAAACTCAATGTATCGCAAAAATTAAATCGGTTTCTTAAAATGATTGTTTGGTTTCTTAAAATGATTGATTTTTAGGTTGATGTTTCTGATGTCTTCTATCCGTAAAAAATAAAAATAGAGACAAAAAAAAAACTGAATCAGGATTGTGATTTTGTATAAGATTTGGTACCTCCGCCATTCCGAACGGAATTATGGAGGGGGGAAATTCATACGAAATTTTAGTCCTGAATCGGAATTCCGGATGTGTGTGGCGCGAACCTTAGGGTGAACGCATATCTATCCGCGGCGAAGGAGCCGAAGGAGGCGACTTCCGACGATTCATCCGATTCGCCGCGGATAAGTGTGCGAGGTGTCATAGAATTGCATACAAAGATTTCTAAAATTCGATTCTTTCGCCTCCTTCGGCTCGTTCGCCGCGGATAAATATGCTTCCACCTGAGTCGGAATTACACGACAAAAATACCATTCTAAGAAAATGTTTCTCTGCAATTGGACTTTTTGCTTGCCTAACGAAGAAATGAGGAAGACACGTTAGTAGAGAAACGCACTGCTTTGTTATTAAAAACTATGTTTTGTATGTCACCTCTATCATTTCTATTACTCTGTGCAATCATTGTTCTGTTGCTGTGAGAACAAGCCTCTGTACCGTCTCAATTTGTGATATGAAATTATAAAATCTTTATAATACATTGCCGTTTTTGTTTAATAGTCTATAAAGTTGGTTTAGTTAATCGCGCAATTGATTCTTTAAAAGTAAAGATTAACATTTGTGTCGATATTCGACGGCTTGAGAAAGCACTCTAATACATTTTTCTTGAAGAAAGAATCTCAAATAAAATAGCGTGAAAGAAAATATCTGCAGATTGAAAGTTTATTCGTCGAAAGAATAAAATAATGTCTTTCGACGAAAACAGTGTGTCTCTTAATTAATTTACGTAATTTTATACAACGTGCTAATGAATCAGCGCAAAACCTCATACACCCCAACGGATTTACGACAAAATAATTAGATTGAAACAATAATTTCATTATTTTGATAGTTAAAATTTAAAGTTATTCGCATTTTAAGTTTTGAGGCAAACATGAATTGTTATCATTTCAGCAATGAATGAAAGCGCTAACGTGCTCATGGATACATTTTAAGAATCTTGTTTAGGTAGTAAGTAGGGTGAGTGTACCCGTGCGGTGGGTTGAGATCGAGATCTGTAATTACGAACAATTTATGTAATATTTTGAAAAAAATACCCATGTTGAAACCATGATAATTCGATTCTAAACAAACTCCTTTCTAGTTTTGCGTTAATTCATTAACACGTTTTATAACGCACTACGAAAGCTAGCATGGCTGAAATGTTTTAAATAAAAAAACTATTAACTGAAAAGAGAAAAACAAGCTCTATCATCACTAATCAGGTATAACAACTTTGTTTGAGCAAATATAATTTGATTGTTATTAGGTAGGTATCGCAAACGGGGACAAAGAAAATGTTTGTTTTGTTATTGATTGGTTTGTCCCTGCCTGCAATACCTACCTAATAAGAATAAAATTATATTTGCTCAAACAAAGTTGTTATAGCTGATTAGTGATGATAGAGCTTGTTTTTCTCTTTTCAGTTAATAGGTTTTTTATGCAGTCGGGTTTTTTGTTTATCTTAATAATTTAGTTTATTTCATACTTTTTAGTCTTGTGTCGAAACGGTAACATAAAAGTACTATAATATTTATATATTTGGAATCGTCTGATTACTAGCTTTCATTTGATACCCATATTGTAATGTTTAGCAAAAAAAAATTGTTTATTCCCCCTCTCTTTTTTAATTCATAGACGTCATCTTGAAACAATATACCCTATATCACTTTCACGATTTTTACGAATCCAATGACACCTCATACGTTAAAATCCATCAAGTCGTTTGGGCTGTAGGCCGTGCCAAAGAAATAGACATACAAACATACATACATACATACATACATACTTACATACATACATACATACATACATACATACGCTCGAAAAACATAACCTTCCGTCTGGCGCAGTCGGGTAAAAAGAGGCTTATCTTCTCGGTTGTTAAATTGATAATCCTTCCAATAGAAAGGGTGTAGGGCCGTGGACCTATAGTAGAGGTACAAGCTATGTGCAGATTGAAAGTTTACGTTTAGTTTCTAAACATTTTTAACTTTCTATTTTATCTTTATCGAAATCGCGATAAAAAATTCAGGTGTTCTATACAAAACTGCAAACTTACTCGAGCCAAATGTATGGGACAACAATTTTTTTTTCGCTATTTCGATGTTGGTCCCATAAAGAAAGTTGTTCGCTGTGACGCTCTAATCATCCCCTTAAAAAAGTGTCAGCTTATTAAGAAGGACTCTGTATATAATTTTTGTTGCAAAAGCGATAATTATTAAAAGTTTCATCAAAAAGAAATTGGCTGCCAAAAATGCGATAATAAATTATCTAGGACGAACAAAGCGCTTAAACTTTTTATGAAATAACGTAAAAAGCGACACCGATACTCATGTTTCTCTAATTTTTTACAACACATGCTTTTATTTCGTAAGCAATAAGGTCTGCTTTCGTGGTAAAATTTTGAGTGTTAACCATAAAAGTTTATTGAAGACCACCAATAAAAAGCGTTGTAAATTTTATTAGAGTAGACATGGTACTTAGGTACTTATTTTAGGTATTCCACTGGATATTTCTATTTCTAAGAAAAGTAGAAATTATTGGTTAAAGTAAACCTAATGCAACTTTGATATCTATATCAAATGTTGTTCAGCTATGATTCTGCAGAAACATTATACAGGGTGTTGGTAAGTGTAGACAGATGTTAGAAAAAAAAATCTACCAAGATTATGACTACGTTGTAGCAAGAACTCAGACTCAAAGCACAGAAAGCCACCAAAAAAGCCAATAATTAATCCAAAAACAATAAGTCAAAAATTTTCGAAGTACGTTCCGACCATATTGACTTTTCAAGAAAGTGGACATGAGAAACGAAACACAGGAAAATAGTGTTTATTTATTATTACAGATGTCTCTTATTTTAGTAAGTAATTCATTTGCCACCTGCCGCTTAAAATGAAAAACTTATAATATAGGACCAACTTTAAAAACGCGGTTTCATACACTTTGTTCGAGTCCTTCGAGTAGCTATTGCATAAAAAAGCATTGATACTTTCTATGGAACAGTTGATTGTTTTTTTCGCGATTTCCATGATGGCTTCATAGTGAAAGTTTGTCTTTAACACCCTTTTTGATATGTAACTTAAGTTTACACGTTGTATACATTTTTTTACATCTTATCTTAACTATTATAAAACTGTAAAAGAAGTGTGTCTGTACATTAAAGACATTTATATGAAAAAGATTACGATATGGTTTTTAGGTATCCCGGACTCCAAATCAACCTTTTTAGAATTTGTGTCTGTCTGCTTGTTTGTTTGCATGTTTGTAACAGCATTACGCAAAAAGAACTGAACCGATTTTGATGAGACTTTTTTGGTTTGATAGCTTATGATCTGACTTAAAATCTGTCTAGTTTTGTATAAATACTATTTAGATACATCAGTATTACCTACTATTATTATGTGCCTTCGATGTATTTCTATGCTCGTATATCAAACGTGCTATTGTTCTTGATAATTATATTAATAACAGCACATTAATTACTTTCATTAGCTCCTCGGTATATTTTGGCTTTGGGTAATTTAAATTGTTGCTGAAAACATCTAGTGGAAATATTTCAATAAATAATGTGTTTAATCAAAAGAGTATTTATGTTGCTATCATTAAAACTGGCCAAAAACGTATATATCATATGCCATTAAAACTTGATTAAAAATTAAACGTTTGTTTTTTAATTTATTTAATGTCATCAATTAATATTTTTTTGACGATTCGTGGCCAGCAACATTCTCCATTTTGTACACAAACTTTTTCCGTTTGAACTTTTTGGTGTTAAGTTGGTTGTAAAATCTTCTTGGTTAGAAATTATTGAATTAGTTTTTAAAATGTCAACTTCTTTAATTTGAACTTTCTTCGTAGCGGGAAAAAATGTCGAAGCCCTTTTATCATTCTATTTATCTTTTTAGTTTTAATCAGTAAATTAATTTTTTAATTTTAATTTGATTTCATCGTGTTAACCACTGTAATATTAATACTAGGGAAGTAGTCAAGAAGCAAGAGATAATTCTTAAATAAAAATCTTAGCGCCATATCGTGTGGAATACGACATAGTACTTAATACAGGATCCAACTTAATATGCTGACAGTTTTTTAAGAGGATGATCAGATTATCAATCTGAACAACTTTCTCTATGGGGCAATATCGAAATCGCGAAAAAAAATCCGCGGTCCCATACCATTGGGTCGAGTAAGATTTCAGTTTACTATGGAACAGCAGATTTTTTTTCGCCATTTCGACATTGGTCCCATAGAGAAAGTTGTTCAGTTTGATGGTCTGATCATCCCCTTAAAAAAGTGTCAGCATATTAAGAAGAACACTATATACTATTGCACTCAATAATTATTATTAACATATTTTGGCACTGTATTGGTAAGTTGTCGTTATTATTATTTTTTAACGCGCAAAGTGTAAACAATTAATTATTGTTTTAATTGACATAACCTGTAACCAGATTAACATAAAATTAATTTTATATTTTGTCACCTTCGATAATAATAGGTAACCTAAGTAATAAAAAACATTTTATATTTTGTATTTTTAGAATGCAGTTCAGTTTCATTTCGTTTTCCTATATAAAAGTGTTAGTAGTGAAGGCTTAACAATAATCTGTGGGCTTAACGGTATATTACCGTTGGCGCGCTCCATACAAACGAAGTCTGGTTATACTTTCAATACTGAACAATAAAAGTCAATGAAACAATCTAGAAACAAATATCTATGATTGTATGGTTTCAGATTTTCGTTAAAATGTATAGTTTTAAAGTTACAGTGCCTCAAAGATTCCTATATAAATCTTAAATTAATCCTAGTATTGAAACTATATATTTTAACGAAAATCTGACAACATACAAGCATTGATATTTGTTTCTAAATTGTTTTTGTAAAATGCCATTGAATTGATGCATTTTCATCAGGGTTGGAATAACTTAATACTTTGTTAATTAGTTATCTTGATAATTACATGGAGCCGTGGTGGTCCAGTAGCGAGTAACCTTGCCTGCCATGCAGGAGGCGATGGTTCGATCCCCGTCCAGGCCGACTCGTACCAATTAGTTTTTCGGAATTTATGTACGATTTGTAACACCACTGGCTTTTCGGTGAAGGAAAACATCGTGAGGAAACCTGCATGCTTCAATGTCGAGGCATGTATTGTACCCACTGTCCATTACAAGTGGCGACGTACCCACTTTCCATTACAAGTGGCGACGGGCTCACCCCCCATCACACTGGACAGAGATTCGGTACTACTGGTGAAACGTGTATGTTCTGAGGTTTTAGAATATCTCTGACTACCCCCTCGGGGAATATAGTCGTGAGCATATGCTTATGCTTATGCGTTTGGTCTCTAGTGTGCCATACTTACATACAAACACACAGACAAAGACTGATAAAAAAACATTACCCCTCCCTTTGCGTCGCGCCTCCAAATCCAAATCCTTGATCATTATTGCCCCTGCAATCAATTGTTACTTTACAACTCGCAAGTAAATAGTAATTTAGACAACTTTCAAATTGCCCTCGATTCGGAAACGGACAAGGTCCATCGCGTTCCTTCCTTTCTAAACGCTGGCGATGCAGTCTCATCGCAAGGTTCCTCTCAGCTCCTACTTTGGTTCACTTTATGAACTTTAGCGACATCTACGGTCGTGGAGATAAAGGCAACGTTTAAATAGCGACTTATAGCGTATTAAACACGCGTTTGATAGGGTCCCCTAGCTTTTTATTTACAGATTTGCATTGAAAATTTATACTTACTAAGAGTTGCACATTTTTAGAGTAGTATTTTCAAAGTTAAGGGACTTAAAGAGTACCATGGGTGTCTGAATGACTGTCTGACTGACAGACAACGAACAGCCTAAATCGGAGATAGAAACATGAAATCAGGGTCCAACTTAATATGCTGATGGTTTTTGAAGAGGATGATCAGACCATCAAACTTAACAACTTTCTCTATGGGAGCAAAATCGATATCGCGAAAAAAAATATTATCCAATCCGAGATTAGATTAATCTACGCGGACGAAGTCGCGGGCAAAAGCTCGTTATATTATGTGTAAGTACCACACAAGACGAGGTACATTGCTCGAAAAACCGATGGCCGATGGGGCCGAAGAGATCTTAGGTGCAGCGTGGGTAGTCAAGGTGGATCGACGACCTGGTGAAGCTGGCGGGAATCCGTTGGACGAGGGCAGCACAGTACCGGTCATTGTGGCGATCATTGGGGGAGGTCTATATTGGCTGCAATGATGATGATGATGACTACCAGAAAAAAGATATTGTAGTTGGCCTGTGATACATCCTGACTAGTTGTGACCAATCCATCCTAATGAAATGATAAGTTGGAAATTAGTGCAATGCAGTACCTATGCGTTTACGACTTTAGAGAAACTCCTCTATTTTGAGACCAATCCAAGTTCTTTCAGTAACCTCGCCTTTGTATCGCCTGACTATGATATGACCACGAAACTTTCTAATCTCTTTTAACTCAAACCACACGAATAGTCGCCATTCTCAAAAATGTCTTAAACGCCTGGGAGTTTCCCACCATTGTCGCAGTGCCATTGTAATGAACACCTTGGCCGAAATCTAAGGAGAATAATATGTCTACGGTCAGAGCACAGGAATCAATGACGTTTGGGGTTCTTCATATTTTTTAAATTTTTATTTATAATTATTACTGGACTCTTGCTTGTGCGTCAGCACTGCATTTCCGCCAGTGTCAAGTAGTTTATGGGAGTATCTATCCCAATCTCAGGGATTCTTTTTGACTTAGAGGTTTTTGATCAAGAATAAGAAGAGATCGAGGAGTGCGGAGCCTCGTGACAGGCAAAAACGCGACGCGCGACAACCACGCGAGACAAGTGCTCGGTTCAGAACCGGCAACGTGACTATTCTTCCTTTTTATTAAAGTAAGCCCTTTCCAATGCCCTTTGAAACGGCCAACAGTCAAACTTGTGATAATTTCCCTTTTCATTATGCATGAGACCCACTTCTATTAGGCGGTTTAGATGCGTCCAGTGACTAGATCCAGCGCCGTTCAAAACAAAAGAAAAGTTACCGTTTCTTTCTTTACCAACACACACACACACACACACACACACACACACACACACACACACACACACACACACACACATACACATATACATGACACATTTAGTCATAAATAAATATGGTTACAGTAGTACCAGGTTTATAAGTCTTACCGACGTACCTGCGCAGTCTTGTAATGATGTTGACCAATCAGGATGTGACACCTTTAATCCTTTGACTTTATTGGCTAATTGTTTCCGCGCCCTTTTCGCTGCTATCCGATTTTTCACCCTTTTATTATTAAATGACTTAGGGTTTTTGCGAGGGCTCGGGTCCGCTCTGCGCAAACGAAGATTGACGATCAGAATTATTTTCCTGGTCCCACTGTACGATCGTAACATAGTGTAACTAAACTAGTGGTGGCGCTCAGCAGTTGAGACAGGTCAATCGTCAGGGGGCGCTCCCCCCTGCTCTCACACTACCGACTTATCTACGCGGTACCACTATATTATAATTACGCTATGATCGTAATGAACTGAGAGAAGTTATAATAATGTGAAAGAAATTTTGTAAGCAGCGCCTCAAGCAGTTGAGAAAAGGGATTGGCAAAAATGTTCTTCGACAGTCGTATTTAAAATCCAGTCACTGGCTTTATCTAAAGCACACACAAAACGAATATAGTAGGTAGGTAGGTATATCAATTAAAACCTTGTCAACAGTAGTTGTGTTCATAGAGACGTGAAGTTAGAGAAGAGACATTGTAGCGACTAATTTGTCAATGTTCTGTTCATTCAAGTAGATATAACTGTAGGGTAAAGTTCAAGCTTCAGAATCATTTGGGTTTTGCTGCTATATTAGGTCAATTAGTACATTTTTCACTTCGGATTATTTTTCACTGAATATCGAAACAAAGACTTTTAAATTTAGGTAATTGAAAAAAGGCTGTTTATGACGAATCCCAATCAAAAGCGATCTGCGGAATTCCGTTACTAAGATTTTTGTTTCGTTATCTAGAATTTGGATTATATTAAAGTGATTAAAAATCATTTCAGAGTCGAGAAGTCATGCGAAGGAACCTTTCTGAAACCGCAACCGCAGACCGCGACAATTTTACTTTACCTCCTCCGGTTCTAGAAATATGGACGTTGCATTTTATGGGTACAGACATAGACGACGTTTGGATGTTCAAGAAGCAAAAGAGATGTGTCAAGGATCTTAGTAGATACAAATACAAAATCTTTATTAACAACAGTTTAGAGAAACAATCACAGGAAGGAAGTACATAGAACACAGGAAGCAGATAACAATCAAGATAAATTACCTATCTCTGCGTACTCCATTGGGATATAGTCGTGAGTATACGTATGTCTGTGTGTATTATAGAATTATCCCGGGAGACCTTATGTTATTTCGTCTTGAAGTTTGTAAGTATTTAGTATACAACGTGTCAATGAATAAACGCAAAACTAGAAAGTAGTTTGTGAATCGAGAGCAGAATGGAATTATGGAAATTTTTAGTAATTTTTTTCAAAATATTAAATAATTTGTTATTAAAATTTAAATTTTCTGAACTCGATGTCAACCCACCGCACAGGCACACTCACCCTACTTACTACCAAAACAAGATTCTGAAAAGGTATCCATGAGCACGCATTCATTGCTGAAATGATGGCAAATCATTTTTGACTGAAAACTTAAAATGCGAATAACTTTAAATTTTAACTATCAAATAATGAAATTATAGTTTCAATCTAACTGTTTTGTTTTAAATTAGTTGGGGTAAATGAGGTTTTGCGCTTATGCATTAACACGTTGTATAACGTGTTTATAATCTAAATGAATTCTAGTTCAATAAACGTCCAAAAGCAATTAAATATTCCATTTTCTTGAAAATGTGAAGTCAAAGAATGCAGGTATACAAAGACGGCCCGAGTCTCTGAATCTATTCCACCGTGAACAGAAAAATGTAAAAAAAACGACCAAGTTCTGCTCTGAACTGAAAAACTTATAAGGCTTTTGGTTCAGAGTTTTGTTAATAATGAAAATAGGTTTTTGATCTGTACAAGTTTTAATACTTTAGTTTACTGAGTACACTTTTACTACTTTGATACATTAACTTTTGAACTACTGTATTTTGTCAGTCATAGGGTCAGTTGCACGTACGTTCATTAAAGTTAAACCTCCATTAAATTTCTTGCTAGCTTTTACTACGTCAACAAGACAAAAAGTGACCGCAAGAGATTTAATGGAGGGTTTAACTTTAATGAACGTACGTGCCACTGGCAGATAGGTAGGTAAAAAGTGCTTAAAATAGATAGAGAAAGCACATGTTGATAATATAAAATGTTTACAATATATTTAAAACCACTTTAAATTAGAAAAAAACAGAAAATCAATCACACGCAATTTTTCTTCTATCGTAACTGGTTACGAACCTCTGATTTCGTACGCGGCCGAAGGGACGCAGTCGATGTCGATATGTAGTGCTGTCGCTGTTGATTTAGTCGCGACTCGATGTTGTCGATCGTTAGAGATTCGATCTTCTCTAGCTTTGACTAATTATTATAAGGACTAGCCTTGCGGTAGCATTTCCCCTCTGCCACGGTATAAGCACAATTGATCTTGTCCATTAACATTCAATTTTACACCTTATCACTAAACGAGACAGCCTATAATTGCGAAATAATAACTTCGAACTTAGAACGTTTGGGGTTCACACGAGACTAAATTTCATGATTTTTAACATTCAAAATTAGAATCTAAAGTTATGGGGAATAAAATCCAAAGTTGCGGATTTCATGTTACCTCGCCCCCCGCAAAAAATGGCAGAAATGTGTGTTACTAGAATCACACGCATAACCAGTCCACATATAAATAGTCAAAGTTCTCTAGCGATACGCTAGAAATCGAATTCGAGCCATTTATAATATTTTACGAGCGCCTGCCTTTCTCCGAACTTGGCCAGGCACTCTCCCGTGTATCTTTCTTCATTCCCTCTACAACAGGACCTTTACTCGCGACAAAGGTGGTAGCCGTGTTTGTAGCCTTTAATATGTAGTTGTATTCGTGTTTTTATTTTAAAATGCTGCATTTTAAGTCTTTCTTTATGTATTTTCTAACGGTAAATCTTTATTTCTAGTTCGTTGATTATAGGTTTATATGTTAGCTATTTTCCGATTATATATTATTGCTTTTATATTGTTGTAGGCATTTGGTGTTAGTGTTTGTAGTTCGCTCAAAGAATAATCCAAAAGCAGGTGTAGAGTGCGTGAGCTGGATCGTAAGAAATTTCTTCATAAATGTGTTCAGGATGCCTAGAGGGTAAACATACTAAAAGTCCTCGCCTCTAGGGGGGGCGCCTGGTGGGGGGGAGGGGGTTAAAGTTCCCACTTTTGAGTTTTTCGCTAATATCTTTAAAACGGTGCGTCGTAGAGAAAAATTTTCTTCTACGTAATGAAAGCTAATAAAATTTCCTACAACTTTTGTCTTACACTTTTTTTCGAAATTCTAATAAGTTTTCGAATATCACGCTCCGAAATAGTGAAAATGAATGTTTTTTCAGCGTGACGGGCATTACCTGATGTTAAATGATATTTTATTGATAGCATAAGCTGGGAATACCTCCAAGCGGTGAAGGCGGTAACAGTAGACGGTGGATTTCTACTGCACAGAGTAATTTGGCAAAAAGGTGCCTGTGTTGCCACAATTTGTGATGGATATATCGCCTACATCAACCGCCACTATCCTGGAATCTGTCGTACTGTGGTTTTTGATGGGTACACAAACTCAGCAAACAGTACGAAGTCACAAGAACAGAAGCGACGATACAAACTGAAGAGATCGGCTGATATCAATTTGTCTTAGAGCACATCAATAACAGTGAAACAAGAAGATTTCTTGTCTAACCCTTACAATAAAAGTCAGCTCATTTCCTTACTGCAGACAAAGCTTCAGGAAAAAGGGATACAAAGTCTCCAGGCCATCGATGATGCTGATGTCCTTATCGTGAAAACCGCTGTGGAAAAATCGACTGATAGCTCTGTAATTGTCGTTGGTGAGGATGTCGACCTTGCTGTGCTTTTGATAGCTTCCACTCCTCCCACCCAAGACATCCTGCTGCTGAAACCTGGCCGAGGGAAAACTAAAACCATCGTGCTATCCACCCAAGAGATGCAGCAACATGGATATGAGCATATCCTGTTCTTACATTCATTTACCGGGTGCGATACAACATCTGCAACTTTCAGAAGAAGCAAAGTGGGTTTCTCAAAACTGTACTTGAAGTCAGATGTCATCAAAGAAGCAGCAGCGACCTTTTATAACCCCGCCTCCACGCACAGTGAAGTTGATGACGCTGGGAAAATGTGCTTTCTTCAATGGTATGGAGCGCCAACAAGACTGACTTCCCTCAACCAGTATCGCTTTCAGTTGTTCATGAGATCATTGGCAAAGATTAAGCCTGACTTCAGCTCCCTCCCACCAACTGAGAACGCAGCTAAACAGCATTCACAGCGCACCTACCACCAAGTGCAACTGTGGCTTGGGAATGAGCTGCCTCCTCAAGAGTGGGGATGGAAACATGAAGGAGACAGCCTGGTGCCAATAACAACTAATGATTTGCCCGCACCGGAGGTCCTATTAAAAACAATATTTTGCCGCTGCGCTAAGGGTTGTGGTAGTGGCAAATGTGGATGTCGTAAAGCAATGCTCAAATGTTCTGCGGCATGCCTCCACTGCCAAGGGAAATGTCTTAACGGCGTGTCTCTTGGCGAAGACGATGGTGAAGATGAAGACAATGGTGAAGATTGTGAAGAGTTCCTCCAGAAAGAACCATCCACTGAAGATGAGGGTGCTTTGGAAGAAGGACTCTTGTCAGCGCCTTCACGACCTAAACGGATTAAAAAATAAAATTTAAATTAAAAATGATAAATGTTTCGATGACTGTATGTACAGATTTGTATGAAATTTGGTATGTAGGTAAATTAGGTCCTGGATTAACATGCCGGCTATTTTTCATCCCGAAATAACACGATTGAAGTAGCAGGCAAGAGGTAACGTTTGATAAGTCGGTTTTTTTTCGAAAATTTCACTTTTCCACAACGTGTACTTCAAAAATAGTTAGGAATTCTAAAAAGTGTATAAGACAAAAGTTGTAGGAAATTTTATTAACTTTCATTACGTAGAAAAAAATTTTTCTCTACGACGCACCGTTTTAAAGATATTAGCGAAAAACTCAAAAGTGGGAACTTTAACCCCCTCCCCCCCACCCGGCGCCCCCCCTAGAGGCGAGGACTTTTAGTATGTTTACCCTCTAGGCATCCTGAACACATTTATGAAGAAATTTCTTACGATCCAGCTCACGCACTCTACACCTGCTTTGTTAAGTGGACTATTGTATAAAATGATACAATGTGACGCGTAGTGGAGCTTCGGTGTAAGAAAAGATCACTGAATTAAGGTCAATCTTTGAATGGGTTGTATTTGAAAAATAGCCAATATTGTATTTTTGTAATTGTACTTTGTATATTTTGTTTAAAAGAAGTGTGTTGTAGAGTTTCTGGCCGCATCGTCTCTACAACGGTACACCTTCCGACGTGGTAGAGATTCAAAAACATGACGTCAGAAAGTTATCTATGTGATATTATTTTGAATAATCAATTTTGATTTTACTTGACTTGACTTGCACATGCCGACTCAAATGTTTGGGCGTTAGTCCACCACGCGTGACCCACACATACACATCAGAATTACCACTTCATATTTATGTCATATATGACATATAAATGCTGCGGCCCGTTGGTATAATATAAATAATGATAAATACAATATCATCAAGTTGTTATGCAGTAATTTATATTAAAATTTGATATCACAGACCGCTGAAGCGAACGAAATGACTTTCATGGAGTTAAATGAGTGCGCAGAGCCTAACCTCAATAATATATTGAATAATTTTAATTATTATTTATGAATTTGTGTCTATCTACTAAAAAGCTAACTATCTAGGTACATACAGTAAATGTTAAATGGGTTATAGGTATAGGGTCCAACTTAAGATGCTGACACTTTTTTAAAGGGATGATCATACCGTCAAACTGAACAACTTTCTCTATGGGTCCAACATCGAAATCACGAAAAAAAATCAGATTTCCCATACATTTGGCTCAAGTAGGTTTGCAGTTTTGTATGGGAGAGCTGATTTTTTCACACTATTTCGATGTTGGTGCCAAAGAGAAAGTTGTTCAGTTTGACGGTCTGATCATCCCCTTAAAAATGTGTCAGCATTTTAAGAAGGACCCTGTATAATTAAGGAGGTGCTACAGACCATCCATCTAAACAACTTTCACTATCGGACCAAGTGCGAGTCGGGCTACTCGCGCACCGAGGGTTCCGTACCACACCACCACACAAAATAACATAATTAAATGTTGACAAATCCGCCGTAATAAAGCATATTCTGTGAAAATTTCAACTATCTAGCTAGTACGGTTCACAAGTTAGAGCCCTACGGTTCACAAGTTCACAAGTTATAGGTAGGACGAACGGACGGACGGACGGACAACGTAGGCTTAGTAATAGGGTCCCGTTTTGCACCGTTTAGGTACGTAACCCTAAAAAATCTTCTGTTCCATTGAAAACGACAATGCCGAACCTAAATGTATGGAGCAGCAGTTTTTTTATTCGCGATTTAAATATGGGTCCCATAGTGAAAGTCGATAGTCTGAATCACCCCCTAAACTATGTAACGCATTTAAGTTTACACCCTATATAATTGATATCGTCAAGTTGGTAGGTCGAGATTCAGAAACTTCTTTTGTGTGAGTTGAAGTAAGTATTTTACCATACGAAACTCCAAACTCAAACTTAAACAAAAACCGACCAAGTGCGTGTCGGGCCACGCGCATTGTAGGGTTCCGCAGTTGCCCTTCATGACTTTGCATCTTTGGTACTATGAACATTTTAACGAAATTTTCTTTTTTATTTCTACTAGTACATTTAATAAGTTGGTCGACTATTATCTCTTTAACATTTAAAGCCTACTTAGCTGTGATATTTTTCCTTTTAACTTCGTTGGTTATACATACTTGAATTGGGTCCGCTGAAAAGATTATTGCGTAACAAGTTTTTTCATGAAAAAATTTACACATTTCTAGTAACTATAATATATAAAAGTTAAGCGACGGGTGGCGATTTTTCCAATGTTAAAAAAAGGACAAAATCTCGAAAAAAACATTGAATTTTTTTTTATTTTCCCCTGAACATTATGCTTCTAGAAACTCACCTATCTCCTGTTTTCGGCTTGACGTTCAATTTTGGGACACCCTGTAGATAATGATTTTTTTGCCGTTTCAGGAGTGGAACCAACATTCAGGAGTGGTTCAGACCATCAAAAAGAACAACTTTTACTGCGCGAGCAAAGTTGAAATCGCAAAAAAAATCTGCTGTTCTTTAATGCAATGCCTATCATCATCATTAACGTCATCATTATCATCTCAGCCGATGGACGTCCACTGCTGGATATAGGCCTCCCCCAAGGACCGCTACAACGACCGGTCCATGTGACCATATCGCCACGCTTGGCAGGCGGTTTGGCAATCGCAGCTGCTTGGATATGTATACTCAGAGGATGCTGCTGCCCATCCTCTGGTAGATCCCTTAGTCGCCTTTTACGACACCCACAGGAGAAAATGGGATGATGCTATTCTTAGCCGGCACCACACGGAAATGTCTATACTCGACTCAAATGTATGAGCATAGCGTAAATATACCTTGGTATGAGACAGCTAATTTTATTTATTGGAATTCATATTTGCTTCCATAATAAAAGTTGTTCAGTTTGATGGTCTGAACTACCCCTGAATGATTCGGAATGGTAAAAATCTATTGCCGTGAATTTGACGGCGTGATTAATTTATGCCCATGCCAAATCACAGCTTTCTAAGACTAATAGTCTCAGAGCTAAGCCGCGGACAGACGGACGGACATGACGAAACTATAAGGGTTTCTTGATGACTGTGAAACCCTAAAAAACATCACTGAATCTCGACCTAAAAGCGTTGATCTCTAGAGATAGCAAGGCGTGTGGAGATACAAAAAGCAAACCGTAAATGATACATGTCACTTTATAGATTTTACTTGTAAGATGGTTATCATCAAGGGAAAACATGCAAAAATGTTACTTGTAAAGTTTGAATATACCTACATAGACAGACGAAATAGTCAACTCTTTCTACAAAGGATACTTCAGGACATTTCGTATGGGTTTCTCCCCTCCACGATTCCGTTCGGCACAATCCTGATTCGGAATTAAGAGAAGTTTACTCCGAATGCGTAAATGCGCGCTGCATACAAACCAAGTCTGGTGATATTTTAAATCCAAAACAATTAAAGTCAATGCAATGTTTCAAAAATAATCTGGAAACTAATCTCTATGCTTGTATGAAGTCAGATTTTCGTTAAAATATACAGTTTCAATGCTAGGATTAATTTAAGATTTATATGGAAATCTTTGAGGCACTGTAACTTTAAAACTATACATTTTAAGGAAATTCTGACTTCATACAAGCATAGAGATTAGTTTCTAGATTGTTTCAAAAAATTGTCATTGACTTTAGTTAGTTAGTATTGAAAATATCACCAGACTTCGTTTGTATAGAGCACCCTCAGAATTATATTCCCTTAAGACCGGTAGACCTAAATCGGAAATCAAATCCAAGACCTTTCTAGCAAATACCCACTGGGTTCCACGACTTCAAATATAAGCTTGTAGCTCTAAAGTTAAAACTCTTAAATATATTTCAAAGCCTTATTCTGAAATTATATTTATTCTTTAAATCGGTCCAGACATCCAAACGCAAATATTGACGCATATACAACGTTTGTTACCATTTTATACATTAATGAATAAGCGTAAAACCTCAAGCAAACACCCCAACTGATTTTTAACGAATTAATTGCATTGAAACAATAATTTCATTATTTCATTAATTAAAATTTGAAGTTCACATTTTAAGTTTTCATGCAAAAATGATTTGTTATTAATTCAACAATGAATGAAAGCGCTAGCGTGCTGTTTTGGTACTAAGCATTCGTATTCATACTATGAAACTAAACTACTTTCCCTAAGGAACAATGGTTCGAGAAACGAAAAAATTGTTGTACCTCCTATACAAAAGTGCCGATCGATTTTATATGGGAGGTCCAAAATTTATTTTCGATTTTCGGCCCCTATTATAATACAAGAAAAAGATAACGATATGGTTTTTAGGTGTCCCTGACTCCAAATCAACCTTTTTTTAGAAATTTTGTTTGTCGGTTTGTTTGTTCGAGCATCACGCAAAAACTACTAAATCGATTTTGATGATACTTTTATGTTTGATAGCTTATGATTTGACTTGAAATCTGGTATATACATAATTTGTGCGGACGAAAAGTCGCGGGTAAACTCCAGTGTAAATTATTATCGAATTTACATGTTTACCGTCAGTGAGATGGTAACTAAAGACGAAAGTACGAAAACCGAGAGGACGAAAAACGAACATTCGTTTGAGGGCACTTTGAGTGTTGATCGCGTATCATAAATATCTAAATAATATACATTTGATATGGCGAACAAAATAGCCCAGTTATTTTCCGGAGTTTATTTAGGAGGGGTGGGGAGGAATTATGAATGGTACTTGTAAACTGTACCTTTGACTGTACCTGTAACCTTTGACTTTTGACTACCAGAAAACTGTGGTCAACCAGCCTTCGACGTTCGTCTGGTTTCGCACATTTGCTACTAGAGACTATCGCCGGACTATAGTCCCGATTACGGCAGTACGTGTGAGACTAGGGCCGTGGAGGGAGAGCAGCTGTCTTGAGAGCGGGTCAGCAGAAGCGGGGGGGGTTCTTCCAATAAAAGAATTCTTCAGTTGATTTTCGCTAGCTTTCTTCCGGTTTTGCTGTGAGGACTCTTGTTGCGACTGATTATCGAACTGAGCGATCGAATTTACTGAGCTACCTCACGGCAATACCGTAGGGACGGCCTTGTTTTATTTTCTATTTTTGTTTTGGTTTTACATCAATTTCACTTAGGTTTACACACAAATTTGACAATATTTCTTAAACTATAAAATTTAGATACAAAAAACTTTTGTTGGTAAAAAGAACTTATAAGTCCCCGTATTTTGATATATAACAGTCTATTCTAGTTACGATGGTCAGGTGACTAAGACAGAGTGAGGCGGAAAAATATACAAATTTTTACCGCACCGATTCAAACATTTTCATTTCCAAACAATTATAGGCATTCTATCTATAGCCTAGGTTTCTGTCTTAGTGCACCTGGACCGTATGCATTTAGTGCATCTATTTCTTTGGCTCTATGTATGTGTTTACTATGCAAAATACGGGGGCAAAGTGTTAAGTGTGAAAGCAATCTTTAAAAACGTTATAATCTCTTATTTATCTTAACTGAACTGTTATTTTAGTTAAATTATGAGAAAGTTCGTTAACTACTATCTATTCAATTTATCAGTTAAAATCTATCTATACTGTGACTTGAAAAATAAGGGTTTAAAACTTGGGATTCAAAAAAACACGATATAAGCAATTCTATACAATGTAAAACTTAACCTAGCCTATCCTAAACTGTAAAAATGAAAACTTTATTAAAAAACACTAAACAACTAAACTTACACCTATAAAACAACTAAAGAAAACAATAAAAACTTAAAACTACGATCGATATGCATGAAATACATGACAAATACAACGACAAAAACTATAAAAAACGATTAGAAATTTGTATAAACATGATATACCCAACGTGATCAGTGCATTCTTTGAGTAAATAGTATAAAAATGACGGAAAATTCTAATTAGAATTTGCACTGATAACGTTGGGTGTCTCACTTCGTGGGGAGGAATCGTAGCAGCACCGCCGCGAAATGCGTAGACGCTCGAAGGCCAGCGAGGGGTGCCTCGGCCCCCGCAACCGCGGTGAGGGGAAGCGGGAGCCGAGGTAGACGTGGATACTCGCTGTCGTGAACAAAAACATATTTAAAAAATTTACCACTTAACATAGGAATCCAAATTGTACCTCCCAGAAGGCTTTTAACTTAATAATTTTAATACCAATGCACTCATTTTAATTAGATTCAACAATATAAATTACTTTTGAACAATAAAATAGCCATCAAAATTTTAAAACTGAAATTCATTAGAAAATAAAAATGTATTTTACCAAGCTTTCTAAGTAGAAAAAAATATTTACTTCGTGTTTGAAGGGTGTATAATGGTAAAGCCTTAAAAATGTGAAAAATACCGTCAGGTTTTCGATCGAACCGAGCATTTATCTCGTTCTAAAAAGAACGAGATAAATGCTCGATTTTAAATTTGGGGCTGTTGCTGCTGCTGCGAATTTTCTTTAATTTTGGTATAAATCTATGCCCAAATTGGCACATAAACTCACGGATATATTCCCCTAATTGGCACATAAACTCACGGATATAGTCAGAGATATTCTGAAACCTCAGAAAATCCACGTTCCCAAAAACGTCGTCGTTCGTTCGTGCCCAAATTGGCTGGCTCTTAATTGATACACCGAAAAAAATATCAATTCTTAATTAGTCCGGGCTCAAGCCGCAAAATGACTGGGCTATTATAGGTATATACCTACTTACCTTCTCCGTTCTATCGTGCATGTGAAACCCGGATATCCAATTAACACAATTCATTTATTTATTTCATTTCCTTTGCTATTATCCTACTATTGTGCTCCATGATATTCATTTGAATTTTTTCCAATTACCTGTTTTTTTTCTCGCTCGTAATAAAGAATTTCCACGCAAAATGGTCCCTATTCCACAAATAGAATAACTGATTCGTTCTAAAAGTTCCATTCAAGGTTTTTAAATAAAACTTAATTTTCATGACTATTTTCCCCGAGGACCCCATTTTCTCTGACTACCCAGTCAGAGATATTCTGAAAAATCAAAACATCCACGTTTCACTAGTAGTACCGAAACTCTGTCCAGTGTGACGGGTAGTGAGCCCGTCGTCACTTACAATGGACAGTGGTATAATACATGTATAGAAATTGAAGCACCCAGGTTTTGTCACGATGTTTTCCTTCATCGAAAAGCCAGTGGTGTTACAAATCGCACATAAATTCCGAAAAACTCATTGGTACGAGTCGGCCTGGACGGGGATCGAACCATCGCCTCCTGCACGGCAGGTTAGGTTACTAGACACTGGACCACCACGGCTTAAAACTTAATTTGGTTGATTGATGATGATAAATCCTGAAAAAAGCCTGAAAACCTCTTATCCAGCATATATTGAATACTTCAATAACTTTTAGCAAAGCATAGCATATGCTCACGACTATATTCCCCGAGGGGGTGGGTAGTCAGAGGTATAAATTAGTTTTAGGGAATGATTTAATAAGATAAGGGTAAAGGGTGTGGGGGGGATAAGGGTTTTTACTCAGAGGAAGGAGCTCCATAGAGTCCGCATAAATTTACGATTGTAGTTAGTCTCTTTTGTCTTATGACGTACCTTTAATAGTAGAAGGAGATGGAACTATAAATATTTGTTTATGCGGCTGTCCACTTTTTTTTGAGCTAGTGTGTGTGAAAAGTGACCGTAAAAATAAGGCTATATGTCACTTGGTGCCTTTTGTCCATACTACTTGACACCACACACTCAAACCTAAACGTCAAAAAAAGTGCACTTTATAATTGGTATGGCTCACTCTTTAGGTATAATCTCTTTGGGTTTTTATAAGATTTCTCGCCCTTTGTACATATTTTCTCAACTATGTGAATTATTATAATCTGTGTGTACAATAAAGTGTTAAAATAAGTAAGGAGTTTGCTTGGTGTGTAACGTGTTATTTGAAATTCGTAAAAAATTGGTTGTAGTGATATTTGTTACATAATTTCGTGCGGATTGTGTACCAAACAGTTGCGTAAACCGACCGACGTAACAGGAATCTCAAATAAATACGATAACAGTAAATAAGTTTTGGTTCAAGTTAACTCGTACATGGTCATTTTGGCGGCAACGCGCGAGCTTACGAAATCGACCACAGATTCATCGTTATCAATCATCCCCTCATCAAAAAATAAAGAATATATAGGAATAAATAACGACTGGCTCAAAAGGACTAGTATCCAGAGCCGTTAAAGAAATTATAAAAAAAAAAAGTAAATAAATAAATCGAATTTTCAATTCAAATTGGCCGTGTCGCGTTCCGAGTTTTATTTCGAATATCAACATAAGAATGTTTTAACAATAAAGTTCATTATCAAATTGTGATTGTGATATAAACTTTGCAAAAATGTATCAGGTTTACTTCAATTTATTAACACAGTTATAATTGTTTTCTACATTTTCAATATCCCATAATAGCTACATCATAACCGCAGACTTGCTTTCTTTATTATTTAACCGTTACAATGCAAACGACGGAAATATCCGTAAAAGAAAATATCCGTAAATATTTTTCCTTTTAATATAATTTGTAAACCAAGTTTTAGCCTTCCTTTTTTATAATGTCTTTAATGGCTCTGGATACTAGTCCTTTTGAGCCCTACGTAATTTTTTTTTCCTTATATTCTTTATTTTGATGATGGGATGATAGATGACGATGAATCTGTGGTCGATTTCGTAAGCTCGCGCGTTGCCGCCAAAATGACCATCTACGAGTTAACTTGAACCAAAACTTATGTTCTGTTATCGTATTTATTTGAGATTCTTGTTACGTCGGTCGCTTTACGCAACTGTTTGGTACACAATCCGCGCGAAATTATGTCACAAATATCACTAAAACCAATTTTTTACGAATTTCAAGTACGACGCTACACAGCAAGAGCAATGGCGCCAAGCAAACTCTTTAGCCTTCCTTCTTATTTTAATGTGTTTCAAGATAAAACATTTTCAATGTTTTTACAGCATTTTTATATTTAGTATATTCACCGATCGTTGGCATTTATTTATAGAACGAAAATTAATTAAAATCCACTTTGATACTAAAAATTCTGAATGAACTTGAAAAACCTAAGGTTATCCTTTATTATTCTATTATATCCATCCTACAAAGCTTTTCATATACACATACCTATGGATAAATAAGTAGCTATACTTGTTGCTTACTCGAAGTTTCAGTCGGTCGCACGCTCGGCTTCAGCTTTTCAGTAGCGCTTCGAATCCGACCGCGGACGTACACGTTCATGCGCGTCTTGTTCCAAATTCAAAACGCGAATAAAAATTGTGTTACGGAATTATTGAAATGTGAATTTATATAAAACTATTATAGAAAGAGTTTAAAAACTTTTTCGTAGTTTTGAATGTGTTAAAATTGTTTTATTTTTCGTTTTTTCAGTGATTTTTTTAGGGAAATTAATAATCGGTAAATTGGTAGATAGAAGTTTAGTGACAACTCTGTGTTTTTTGATAGTCAAGGGACTTTTGGGACTTTTTATTTCCAGGTAAGTTAATTTTGATTACAAATATTTCTTTATTAAGAGCCGGCGACCAATATACGAAAATAATATATCAAGATTTCTCAGCCATTATTTTTTTGAGAAAGTTTTCAAAATTGGTCTGTACAACTCTTTGACATTACCTTCTTACTTTACTTACAATATACCTCTATTCTACACACGGCGACACATCAAGTCAGGCCAAACCAAAATAAGCTGGCCGCGCGTAGGTAGAATAAGGTATAACGTCGCGAGGCCAGCTTATGTTTGTTTTGCGTAGCTTGATGTGTCGCCGTATGTACCTACTTAAGGGCCAACTTTCGTCGCTTGCCCTATACAAGTTCATACACTATAGCAACCAATTTCTAAAAAAAAACATCGTTGGTTAAGGCTGCTTTTACTCATCTCATCACAGTATTAAAAAATTCTTAAAAAGGGTGCTAGGTACTCCAATAAACTACAACTACCTTAAAGCTATTTTTAACCGATTTCAAAAAAAAGGAGAAGGTTCTCAATTCGACTGCATGTTTTTATAGAATAATTTTATAGGTTCTATAACTGTAAAAGCGACCGCTATTTTTTTTTTCAAATTTTTATGTTGACTCATAAAAAGCTATAAAACTATAAAAGAAAGTATTGTATAAAAATAGCTAAAGGCTTTTGTAGTGTATTGGAGTATCACTTTTTAAATTCAGGCTTTCTTTATTGGATGAGGTCGCCAATCTTAAAACAAAATCTATTTATCGAACCGATTTGTATCCCAAGAATAAGATAATAATTATAATAGTATAAATTATTAGTATAGTTTGCATGAACCAAAAATAGAACCTCTGTTTTGCTACCCGATATGTCGTGAAATAGAAATAGGTACCTAAGTACCGAACGAAAATTTGTGTCATCATGCATGACCGTCAACGTCAAAGTACCTCATTAATTTATGTGAACATGAAAGGCGGCATATATGTATATGAAAGCTAAATTCGGTATTGTCAATTAGAATTGCCACAGTATCGAATGTGACAGTAATTTTACTCACAATTTTAAAAGCATTCTGACATTAAAAATGTCTTTTCGTTCGCTCCAGTGTAGGCTCCGATTTCACGAAAAAGTGCGATCCCCTTATATCTTGGAGAGTTGTGAAGATATTATATTCAAAAAAGGCTTAAAAGACGCGTATTCACGAGACATGTAAGGTGCAAAAAGAATTGATCAAGAAAGTCAAAACGAAAAAAGTTATGGCCGAAATAGTAAAAAAAAAACTATTTTTTCCGAATTTTTATTTTGGTGCTCGATATTTTGGAAACGAAGAATGATATCAAAAAATCGATAAAGGCTTCTCTGGATAATTTAGTCAGCTACAATTTGAGCCTAAAGCAAAGACGATCGGGCTAAGAGTTTGCCCTGTAGCCTAACCTTATTGAAAAAAGTAAAAAAGTCAGAGCGACATTTTTCACATGACATTTATGACTTCATATTTCGCAGAGTTCGTTATCCCGTAGATTCATTTCCAATGTGCTCGATAGTCGTGTGAGGCACGAAATCTGTGTATTTTTTTTTCTGCTACATTCTACATGACATACATTCTACACGGATACAAATATTTAGTAGTGTATGCCTACATGACAAATATGATATAGGGTTTTTAAGTCGTAACAACAAATTATTTTTAGTGTGGAATATTAGAGACACAGCTAGGAGCCGCGTTGTAATATGTTACAATAAGCTCACAAAGTGACTACTCACCCCGATGACTCTCTATTTCAACTTATCAAAATTTATCAAAAACTATAAACGTAAGGAAGAAAACAAAAATATAAATTAAAATCGAAATATAGGGTCCTTCTTAATATGCTGAAACTTTTTTAATGGGATGATCAGACCGTCAAACAGAAAATCTTTCTCTATGACACCAACAGCTGTTCCATAATAAAACTGCAAACCTACTCGAGTCAAATGTATGGGACAGCAGAATTTTTGTTTGCGATTTCGATGTTGGTCCCATCGATAAAGTTGTCCAGTTTGATGGTCTGATCACCCCCTCAAAAAGTGTCAACATAATAAGAAGGACCCTCTGTATATGAATGTCCTATGAGGGAAAAACCATAAAATATTGATTAAGCCCGGCTTGCACCAACAATTTATTAGGCTTAAAAGTATTTAGTGATAGTTCTGTCTTTCATACTGCTCATATAATGACAGTGATAGCATCATATTTAAACATGTCTAAGCCTAAATTCTTGTTGGTGCAAGCCAGCTTTAATGTTGAATACAAAAATCAAAATGTACGTGTGTTATTATTTATAATATTTGCCCGAAATGGACCATGAGTTCACGAACGACTTCTCAATGCGCTATCCTTCGGGCACTATCAATACATTAAACAATGCCTCGGGTTATAAGATGAACTTTGAGCTTTCAATTGAATCAAAAAGAACAAAAATTCGCGTTAAAAATGGAGTGTTACTACTGGCCACTGTTACAACAAGCCCCAGTCTCCCACCCTACTTATATTAGCAGACTTTACTAGAAAATGTGTTTAGAAGTTGATTTAAGTTAAATCTACCAGAATTCGATTTATGACAATACATTTTTAGTAAAGTCTTCTAAAATAAATAGTTGTCACATTAGGTACTTCGTGGCAATGAGCTCACTACCTGTCACACTGCACATCTAGAATGATTTCTCTACACGCGCGCGACGCGCCTTCGCTGCATAGAAAATAACCTGTACCCGCGCTTTTCGGAGAGCGAAAGCCGCGCTTGCCACGACATGTAGTATGGAAAAAAGCCGAGTTGCGCGCGTGTAGAGAAATCATACTAGACATGCTGGGCTGTTTAAAATACATACTCTTTATATTATATATTATATATTATAAATATTATAAAGAGGAAAGATTTGTACCTATTTTTGTATGTTTGTATGTTTGTAATGAATAGGCTCAAAAAGTACTGGGCCGATTTAAAAAATTCTTTCACCAATAGAATGCTACATTCTTCCAATTTGACATAGGCTACATTTTATTTTGAAAAAAATTAGGGATCCTTGGTAAAATTTGAACAATGTAACCGAAGGTGTAGAAAAATGAGTCTTAAAATTTATTTGTCTACCCCGTGCGAAGCCGGGACGGGCTGCTAGTTCTTTATATTTTAGGGCATTTTTAAGTCATTATAGGTCATCTTGAAACGTAACTACTTTTAGTATATTATGGCATTGTTGTAAGCACTTATTGCCATGCTATGCTTTCTATAGCCTAAGTTTAAATTAAATTAAAAGTGTTCACTATCAATTACTTCCACGCATAGGACATGATTTACGAATCGCTGGAAAACTTATAGGTGCTAGAACTTGAGAATTACACATTTTAAGCCTTAATTGATGAATTGTTTTGCGGCTCAATTGATCGCCTAGCGAGTGATTAACTAGGCAATCAATTGAGCCGCAACACGCTCAATAATGTTCGGCAACGTTGCACAATAAAGCACGGCATTCGAGTTGGCAGTTGACGCGCAGCATGACCACAGAAAAACAATCATGACGAAACGTGTCTTATTGTTTGTCTCCGTTTAAGTAAGACTTTATTGTGCATAGATTTAGGTAGTTTGCAGGTATTGGTAAGAGTCTCCCCCAGTGATGAAACCCTTGACGAAACCTGAGTTCGTCTAGGGCACCCTGGCTAGTGAGGCTCGATTTTCGATACTTACCTACCATTGCTGGCTGGCTAATCTTTCCACTACAACATGAGTGACTGTCATGCGATATCGCTAATGGTGACACGGGCGAATAACAGGTATTGGTATGATTAAACTGAATCTACCAAATGTTGCCCTTGCGGACACCATTCGTTTGTTCAACATAGTTAAGTACCTATAGTTGCCGTAGATTACTTCGTATTATTAGATTGTACCCGACTAGCGTATCACATGTTCCCAACAAAATCGCAGCTGACATCAATACTAGCTCCCTTATTACTATACTATACCTATAATTGCCGAACACTAACTTCAAACTAGTCTCGCTTGGGGTTCACACAAAACTATTTTAACAATCCAAATTGAATCTGATAAGTAATGGAATAAAATCCCCCGCAAAAAGTGGCAGAAAAGTTTGCTAGTAGAATTATACACGTAACTCGTTCATAGTAATATGGTCTTCCCGCTTCACTCTCTCATTTAACCACCTTTGACGTATAAAAATCTAGAGTCTGACGGCGAATTGACAGAATAGAGCGGGCTGCTCCGCCCCCGTCTCGCCGCGCACCTACCTAAGGCGCGGTATAGCGCTGACGGTCAAACTATAAACCAAAGTTTTACGTCTACGCTCAACATATAACATGTTGGAATACATGTTAAACAACATGTTGCCTAGTAAATACATGGCTCTATAATGACACTTTTATGACCATTAGTGGCATATCACTTAGCTTGTGGAACTCTGCCATTAACCGCAGGATAGCGTTAAGTTTTACAGCACCAAAAACCAACGAGCTCGTTAAATGGCTAATGACTGTGTCCTACTTTGCACCGGGAAAAGTCTTTTAGTGCTCCTGACACGAGATTTAGATGAGGTCTACATAAACTTGGCAGAATTTAGAAGTTATACACACCTGTCACACTGGAAAAAGCCGTGGTGGTCCAGTGGCGAGTAGCCTTGCCTGTCGTGCAGGAGGCGATGGTTCGATCCCCGTCCAGGCCGACTCGTACCAATGAGTTTTTCGGAATTTATGTACGATTTGTAACCCCACGGGCTTTTCGGTGAAGGAAAACATCGTGAGGAAACCTGCATGCTTCAATTTCGAAGCATGTCTTGTAACCACTGTCCATTATGTGGCAACGGGCTCACCCCCCGTCACACTGGACAGAGTTTCGATACTACTGGTGAATCGTAAATGTTCTAAGGTTTCAGAATATCTCTGACTACCCCCTCGGGTAATATAGTCGTGAGCATATGCTATGCTTATGCTATGCCGTCACACTGGACGGAGTTTCGGTACTACTAGTGAAGCGTGGATGTTCTGATGTTTCAGAATATCTCTGACTACCCCCTCGGGGAATATTGTCGTGAGCATATGCTATGCTATGCTTATTTTAATACACAGGGTGTTAAGATCAACAAACTGAACAGTTTTCACTATGGGAATAACAATGAAATCTCGAAAAATAAATTAGCTGTTCCATATTTAATGGAATAATTCGCTGATTTATTGCGCGATTTCAATGTTTGTCTAATACTTAGAGTTGTTCAGTTTGATGGTCTACATTGAAAATGACACTATCCCCTTACACCTTCCGTAACTGATTTCCAAAGTGAACATGGTCAATTCGCATTGAATTTTACACCCTGTAATAAGTATTATGCCCACTTTTATCCCAATGGGGTAGTAAGAGATATTCTACATATAGGTATCATATTCAAAATAATATCGATATGTTACAGTTGTGCCCAAACTCTGTTCATAGTCATAGATAGTGAGTCAATACGTTGTAGTACGTAGGTAGGTGTATTGACGTCAGTTTTTTCAACTACTTGCCTATGGCAAAAATGTAGGTGGTGATGAGTGGTGGGTAGTTGGTGATGGGTGGTTGGTGGTGGGTGGTTGGTGGCCAGTTGTAGTGAGGTTTTCGGTCAATTCTATGGGGAGTATTCTTTGGTAGAGATATTGTCTGCCGTGATTTATAGAATGAGTGGACAATTTAGCCAGTTTGTGTAGATTTGCCTTTGAAATTGTTTTATGCACTGCTAAATAGACATAGATAGGTAGGTATACTTTTTCATTCTAATACAGGGCCCTATAGGTTAACCTCATTAATAAAACATAATTTGAATATCTAAAGCCATCATAAAATTGAAGAGAGGAAACCATTTTGCGGTTCTGTCGACAACGCAACCGAAAATTCAACGCCAAATTTTACGTTAAATTGGACGATGAAATTGACCAAATATTTTCCCAAATAATGTCAACACTTGATATCGGATTATGTATATTATTAACGTAGCTGAACGTGTTAAAATAATAAATTAAGATAATAAAAAGAACAGGCAAAAATCCACAAGTTTGTTTTTATTTACATTTACTACGGAAAGCCGAAAGATAAATCGCTGCAAGGGATAATAGGCTTTATGTCATGCAGCTTCGAGTCCTGTCCTGCTCCTGCTACCACATTTCTCAATCTGCAATTTGTTATAATAATCTATACAGGGTGTAAACTTACTTTAAACACTTAATGTGATTCAGACCATCAAACTCAACAACTTTTACTATAAGACCAACAATAACACTGTAACAGAGAGTTGTACAGTTTAATGGTCTGAGTTCACCGTTTCATTTTGCGGAAGGCTTGTCCCTTATACCTTGTATACAATGATACATAAAAAAACATAATTATTTAATTTTTAATGAATATATTTGGCGATAAATTTCACCAGTTTTTTCAAGTTTATACCAACAATTTTCTAATAAAAATTCGACCCGTACCGAAAAGTTAACAAAAAAATTTAATAACTGGTCCCATTTTATGCCCCTTTGACCCTCATTTGCATTCATTACATTGTTTTCTGTCCAGGAGAAGTATATCTCTTTCCCTGCTCAATGCTCATGAGGTCTCTATCTTTTTACATGCGTTAGAGTAGGATAAGAGACGTGTTATTCTAAAAGTCACCTGTGTAAAAGCTTGCAGGGTAGGTAGGTATTACCCTCAGTTACATAGTGTAGTGCTTTGCAGTAACGGCACCCTTATCTTTTTAATAAAGACGGGCGTCATCCTTTTAAAAAACCGGTACGTGAACAAAACCTTTTTCGTAAACTCTTTGTATTTAAAACTAGGTCTAACCATTTTTTTTAAATAATGTCTTTAACGGCTCTGGATACTAGTCCTTTTGAGCCATTGATTATTTTTTCTTTACATTCTTTAGTTTAATGATGGGATGATAGATGACGATGAATCTGTGGTCGATTTCGTAAACTCGCGCGTTGTCGCCAAAATGACCATGTACGAGTTAACTTGAACCAAAACTTATGTTCTGTTATCGTATTTATTT
This sequence comes from Agonopterix alstromeriana, assembly GCA_963924505.1. Lineage (NCBI taxonomy): Eukaryota > Metazoa > Arthropoda > Insecta > Lepidoptera > Depressariidae > Agonopterix > Agonopterix alstromeriana. The sequence goes on along the minus strand of OZ004665.1, from coordinate 3,813,203 downwards.
GAGATTCCTATTACGTCGGTCGCTTTACGCAACTGTTTGGTACACAATCCGCACGAAATTATGTCACAAATATCACTAAAACCATTTTTTTACGAATTTCAAATAACACGAAACACAGCAAGAGCAATGGCGCCAAACAAACTCCTAGGTCTAACCATTAGTACCAGTGTTGCCAACTTATTGGATTTTCACTAAAACTGGTGGTTTCGATCCCCCTTTTAACGGAGAAATTTTGCCGTTAGTGGCTGGTGGTTTTTTCTAGTGGTTAAATAGACTAAAATTTGGTTTGAAGAGAGCTATTTTTGAATCTCGCACAGCCTAGTAAAAAAAAAATGTATGTAAATGTCGTAAACTTATAAGTTTATGCATTATTCGATCATGATTTTGAAAGTCTCTGATTCAAAAATAGCACCCCATTTAGTAGAAAGACGATAACTCAACCACTAAGCCGATTTACTGTTCAATGTTGAGACAGCAGGGCCATAGGGATTCGAAGTCAAACCTTTCTTTAGGGACCTGGGATGCAGTTTAAGAGATAAGGGTTCTGACCAACAAGTGTCTTTAGCAGCGCAGCGGGGAAATGCCGTCTAGGTACGGCCGGAAGCGAATAAGTTTATTTTCTTTATGTTATTTTATTTTAATACTTACTTTTTTTAGTTTAGTTATATTTTAGGACTTACAAAAAAACATTACACGATATATATATACCTAATAAAGGTAACAAATTACCTTTGACTATTTATATGTGGACTGGTTACGCGTGTAATTCTACTAACAAACATTTCTGCCACTTTTTGCGGGGGGCGAGGTAACATGAAATCCGCAACTTTGGATTTTATTCCCCATAACTTTAGATTCTAATTTTGAATGTTAAAAATCATGAAAAGTAGTCTCGTGTGAACCCCAAACGTTCTAAATTTGAAGTTATTACTTCGCAATTATAGGCTGTCTCTTTTAGTGATAAGGTGTAAAGTTGAATGTAAATTCACAAGATCAATTGTGCTTATACCGTGGCAGAGGGGAAATGCTACCGCAAGGCTAGTCCTTATAATAATTAGTCAATTAAATTTAATTAGTCATTAGTCAGTTTCCTTTTTTGAAAGACAAATATTTGTGCTGTACCTACACTGAGCAAAAAGTGCTACGTATACGTAGCCCGTCGCAGCTTACGTACAACGTAGCTTACTACGCGATACTGATATAACCTAAAACCTAAAATAATGATGCAACACTCATAATCAGTATCGCGTGGTAAGCTACGTGGTACGTATAGTATAAGAGATAAGAGGAATTTTGGTAATCATAAGCTGCAAGGCTGATTCAGTATTCATATGGTGTAGAGCATTTCTGTGATGGGGATGGACCAGGTCTGCCTGCATAACTCCAGTCGGTTCAGGAGTTGCAGCCGTTCAAAGGTCTGTATCAAACGAATGATCAGCTGCAAGGCTGATCATAGGATATTATTATAATATGCACTGTAGCTCTGTGAACAGTACAAAAACTGTCATGTTCTGTCAGTTGGTTTAGGAGATACAGCGATTCAAAGTTCCGACCTTTGAACGGCTGTATCTCCTAAACCGACTGATAGACCATGCCAGTTTTTGTGCTGTTTGCATAGCTACAGTGCATATTACAATAATACCTGCATATTCATACATATTCATTTTTAGCAACCATACCAGACCTTTGAACGGCTGTAACTCCTAAAGCGACTGGAGTTATGCAGGCAGACCTGGTCCATCCCCATCACAGAGATGCTCTACACCCTATGAATACTGAATCAGCCTTGCAGCTGATGGTTACAAAAATTCCTCTTATCTCTTATACTAGTAAGCTGAGACGGGCTACTATACGTAGCATTTTTTTCTCAGTGTACCCTTGTGATGGATATTTGTATTGTTGCATTCTATCGTAGTCATCATAATAACTATCAGTCTGGAATTTATTCTGATACTGAGATTAAGACTAGATATCAATACTTGTTTTGTATGTGTTTGTAAGACGAATAACTTTATTCTGTTCTGTTCTATTCAATTCTATTCTATTTTATAATGCGACTAAGGGATCCACCAGAGGATGGGCTGCAGCATCCTCTGAGTGCACACATTCAATCCAACTGCGATCGCCAACCCGCCTGCGAAGCGTGGCGGTTGTGGCAAATCCCCCCAACATGGTCAATACAATTATAGCAAAATTACCTTGGTATTATAGTGACAAGGGTTTCAGGAAGGATTGATTACGAGGGATGAAGATTGGGTTTCTATTACCAAACAATCAAACCCATCAAACGAGAGATTATTTGATCGATCAAACAAATCTCGTTGTACTCAATAATAACAAAACCAGCCTATAATATTTTGGAACACACGATAACGTATGATACAAAGCCTGTAATAATAGGTATCATCTTTCAGGATTAAAATTAATTTCACCCCTTTTGAACCTTTAGGAAAATATCTGTGGCAAGTGAAAAGGCACCTTATGGCGCTGAAACAAGACTTTTTTTAAAGCCACTGTATGAGATTATCATAGAGGTCACAATGAAAAGAAGTGACGCGCACTATAAGATATTCTTTGCGTTTGAATTGACTCTAATTTGAATAACGTTTTAGGCCGGATTCAACCAAACTTTGATTTATCCAAAGAATAATATCTAAAGAAAGAGGTCGTTGTATCCGTACTTATTGCAATGTGAGGTTATCAATTTTTTATTTGTTAGGTTTATACGTCACTTGTGGACGGACTTAATCTAAGAATAAAAATAAACTCGCGTTTGGTCGAATCCGGCCTTATAAACGAGAGCCAAATCGTTTTCATAAGGCTACGCCTACGAAATTTGAGAAAAAGTCGACTTGTCACTGAAATAAAACTAATTTCAAAAAAAACTATGAAAGATTTCCAACTTTTTATTTTTATTTTATGTTTCCTTTGTAACGAGTTCATTATATGATCTAAGGTATCAATAACACATTTAAGCTGTACTCACATTTTTTTTTTTTGAATGACTTATACACTTTGCTCAGGGAGCATTTACTGCTTTTTACAGCGGGCTTTTGGGGGTGGCCATACCAGTGACGGCGAAGCGCCCTGGTAGGTCACCGAACCAGTGATTTAAGCAACCTGCCCAAGGGGCACCCCAGGGGGGTACGGACCTCGGCAATGGGCGTTGCTGGGATTACGCGACGGGTTGGGAAGCGGGGATCGGTGAGAAGTTCTCACATTGTCACGCATGTGCATGTGCGTGTATTAGCGTACCTACCTACATTGCTTTCCGCACTGTGTCGTTTTGATTGAAGTCTCAAAAAAAAGATAGCAATTGATGCTCCATAAACTACATAATATGATCTGCTAGTTCTTAGCTGTTAGATTTAAAATATTATAACGACTGTATCGTTAGCAAATTATTTTTTATTATTTCTTCACTTCAATGGGTGGCAGCACAGAACATTATAAGAGGGGTTAGAAGTGCAAAGTAGGCGTGGAACGTGTCGCCACAGGTTATGCAATGATTTGCATAACACCATAAGGAGCGCGGCG
>OZ004665.1:77981-167867 GCA_963924505.1 Agonopterix alstromeriana | reverse complement strand
CGCGGCGCGGGCGGCGCGGGGGGCGGCGGGGGGGAGGGCGGCGCCGCGCGGGGCCGGGCCGCGCGCCGCTGCAGCAGCTCGCGCTTCCATTGCGGCAGGGCGCCGTTCGACATGCCTGCGGACACGGAAGACCGTTAACGTCGCGTACGCGTGTCCTGTCGTCTCACAAGAAAACACCTAAGACGAGTTGTAACAATGAATCTCTTTTCATTTGTAAATCGATTTTTTTAGGGTCACACGGGAATAAATATTATTCAAAATCCGATGCTGTCCGATGGAATGAACTTTCTTCACGTCTCTCAGCGGTCAACGAAAACAAAGGGAGTTGTGAAGTATTGACACTCGTCTGCTAATTTAGCCATCACCTCGACAGAGAGAGCTCGCCGAATGTAATGCTTATGTTTAATTGTTTTTTGGAGAAACGACTTGATGGTTAAAGAGAAGTCTTCTGTACTGTAGCTACGAGAAGAACATGGCAGTTTTTGAGAGTTACGCGGTTATTATTTAATCTACATTTAAACATATTAACGCGTTCTTACCGCGTTTAGGTATATTTGAGTTCCCAATGTTTCGGCAGTGTTACAACTGATATGATTACGGGATGACTGAGGAACTGCAGGTAGATTTTTACGAGCAGACATATCTGTCTACCCTCACTCTTTGTCGTTTGCTCCGACCACTACTATCGGAACTCACTCGATTGTCATTGTCACTTTTGTCACTTGGTCCAACCGACAAAATACACTGACTGTGTTACTCCGATTTTTGTTCGAATATACCTGGGAACTCAAATAGACCTAAACGCGGTAAGAACATGTTAAAATTTTTAATTCTAGAGTAAATGAATCAGTTCTTAAAAATGAATCAACACCCAGCATCTAAGGCACCCACTGCTGGATTTAGAAACAATATAGACTGCAAAATCCTGACATAAATATCTACAAAAGATCTATCAGCACAGCATGCAGTTATAGCAAGAAAATGATCCCTTATCTATGAAAATCGGGGTTTAGCAAGTGAATAGAAAGACGGTAACAAATCATAACCATAGATGTATGTACAAACGTATGTATACGAGTATGCTTACGACTATATTCCCCGAGATATTAGGAAAATTCAGAACATCCATGTTTCACTACCAAAACTCTGTCCAGAGTGTAACGGAGAGTGAGCCCTTCGCCACTTATAATGTACAGTGGGTACAATATAGGTATATTTCTCGAAATTGAAGCATGCCGGTTTCCTTATGATGTTTTCCTTCACCGAAAAGCCAGACCAACCATAACCATAGATGACATTCATTAAATATTTATAAAACAAGACCATGCCGACATGAATCATTATTTAGATACGATGCTTCCATTATCTGCCTTTAATGATTAATTCCAGAGGGCAGTGAACTTTACAGGACATGTGTGCGGGATACATGCTATCACTTGAGGAACAGATTATTAGCTTTCTATTATTACATATAATTTATTTTAGATCTTGTTACCCGACTGTGCCAGAAGGAGGGTTATGTTTTTCGAGCGTATGTTTTTATTCTCGCTTTATACGAGTATAATATTATAAACAGCTCAGTTGGTAGTGGGTAGTGGCGACGGGCTCACTCCCTGTCACACTGTACGGTTTCGGTACTAGTGAAATGTGGATGTTCTGTGGTTTCATAATATCTCTGACTACCCCCTTGGGGAATATAGTCGTGAGCGTATGCTTATGCAGTTGGTAGTGAACCAGTCTGCTGAGCCAAGGGTGTAACCCTTGAATTGGTTTGTTGTTCCTTTTAGGTAATATAAATGATTGTAGAAATGTTATGGATATGTTTGGATATTTTGTTGTCTAATCATCACACACACACGTATACAAACCCGCATGCGTGCTCACTTCCATGCAAAATACAGATCTCTCCTGTCTACCTTCTGGCCAGCCATAAGACCATAATGCCTACATTACAGTCTATTTTTAAGAACGAACTACACAGGGCTTTTATATTAAAATTAAATATCAATTGGTATATACTTATACAAAGTTCCGCTAGAGTCTGGTATTTTAAATGACACTAAATAATCTGTGCGACAATGTGCTAATTATTTAAAAAAAATGATGCATTCTATTTATTCTTCAGTTTGAGGAAGTCATGTAACAAGTTTCATTTAACTGTCAGCCGACAATGTTCAAATTGAGTGTTTGTCACAATCATCAGTTGCCTGTAAAATGTCTACCGCGCTTGTTGCTAATTGTCTGTTTGAATACAAACTCATTATCTGCTTCAATTCCTATGAGAACACAAAAGTCATAGCTTTGTGAGTATGTCAGTATTGTACAAACAGTCTAACAAAGATTCAATGTTTCAGTTTACAGTAGTGACTCAGCAAGCATCGTCAGTCGGTGATCTGATCACCCCACAACACACCACACCACACACTTCCCTATCAACATTATACCAACTACTCAGAGTACAGGAAACATTAATATGATTTGTTATTGTATGGTTAACATATTTAATAAATCCAATAAGAATAATGAGATCAAGCATCCACTTCCACATGCTCCAGAGATACATTTTTGTATGTAGCCTGTAGACTATATTCCCCGAGGGGGTAGTCAGAAATATTCTGAAACCTCAGAACATCCACGTTTCACCAGTAGTACCGAAACTCTGTCCAGTGTGACGGGGGTTGAGCCCGTCGCCACATAATGGACAGTGGGCACAATACATGCCTCGAAATTGAAGCATGCAGGTTTCCTCACGATGTTTTCCTTCACCGAAAAGCCAGCGGTGTTTTTGTATTGTATGTGTTAATATACTTGGCAGCATTTGGCTCTATTTTATTTAGAGACTTTTTAGGTTTACATGACAACAGCAAAAGTGGAGTAGGTATGATTGAACTGTAAATCCAAAAATTTTATTCAGTCAGGTCTGATTGATATAACATCTGAACTAAAATCAAAGCAAATGTACTGAACAGGAGATACTAATTTAATTATCCTGCAAAGTCTTTATGTGGATGTTCTGAGGTTTGAGAATATCTCTGACTACCCGGGGAAGACAGTCGTGAGCATATGCTATGCTATGCAAAGTATTAATATGAGTGAGTGACTTTGTAACTAAATTATACCATGATTTTCATTTAGGCACTACTACCCAAGCGATATCTCTAATAAATACCTACTTAAAGTTATTCAAGAAACAACACTTCCGCATAATTTGGTAGTAGGTTAAATGTAATATTGTCTTGACATGCAATCTACATTTACAGGATGTAACAAAAGACTCTAGTAATACTTAAGGAGGTTCAGACCATCAAACTGAACAACGATAACTATGGAGTCAATGTCGAGAAAAAATAAAAAAAAATCTGCTGTTGCATACATTTGAGTCGAGTAAGTGCAGTTTTGTATGAGACATCAGATTTTTATTTATTCTCAACGTTGTCTCAATAGTGAAAGTTGTTCAGTTCGATCGTCTGAAGCACCTCCTTAAGTATTACTAGGGTGTTTTGTTACACCCTGTATACACAAACGTCAGTGTACTTACTGAAGTCCTGCGAGGACTCGAGGACCATCTCGACCATCATGTTGCCGGCGATGCTAGTCCCCCTCACACGCTGCTGCCAAAACATACGCAAATAATAATCACAAGCTAAGCTAAGCTCACACTTAGATGCACTAATATTACATATTCACACTTCTAATCAGGGTTCAAAATTATCAAGATAATTATCAGATAGTTATAACCTACCTACCATGTTCTCTTCTCCGTTGATGTATCTTATATTTCCTACAGACTGTTACCTGATTTCTTCCTTAAATATTTTAATGTAATTTGTTCTTCTTATCGTGTGGGCAGCAAGCCCTGGTGTCAGTTTTTTCAGACCGCCTTACGGCCTCTGACATGGTTTTTATGTAACGACTCTACTACCACCAGAGATAGTAGCCGGGACCAACGGCTTAACGTGCCATCCGAAGCACGGAATCATCTTTCTTTCCAGATAATCAGGTGGATTCAGCCTGCAATGTCCTAGCCAACTGGGGAAAAATGCACAAAGTGACATATCACTAGGTGTCCCCCGTGGGAATCGAACCCACGCCCTCCGTGTCAAGAGCCCAATGCTCTTAACTATTAGACCATGGAAGCATGTAATTTGTTAGTACTTTGTAATTGCCTATTTTATTACTACTGGTGAAAACTTGTAATTGGCTCAGATTGTACTAAAGCATTAACATAACTATTATTTTGATTATATGCTGTTAGTTTTCCGAACAAAATGAGATAAAAAAAAAATTGATGTCGATTCTTAGTTTTGAGTGAAATTTGTCTCTAAAAGTTCTAATACTCGTATCCTGACCAAGCAGCATCTAGTCTTCGGAATTTTCGTTTCGTATGGCAATGAGTAATAAATAATTGAGAGAAAGAACAGAAAACAGTGTCAAAAATTATTTCGTGTTTCTGATATTCTTTTTTCGCAAATTGTGATCAAATAAACATGGCGTAACATTTCTAGCACAAGCTTTTTGTTTTTACAACAAATTTTGATATCTATTTATCAAAACAATTAGCAATGTATGTTTTATCAAGATAATTATCATTGATACTACTACTACTGAACTTCGGTACTACTGGTGAAACGAAAAGTGGATGTTCTGAGGTTTCAGAATATCTCTGACTACCCCCTCGGGGAAAATAGTCGTGAGCATATGCTTATGCTTATTATCATTGATAATATATCCTTTCAAACCCTGCTTCTAATAGACTTAGCTGACAACCTTCAAACTTTATAGGTTTATCTGTAGCGTTGGATATACATTGATAACTTATCAATCATGCTTTCAATGTTTTTAAATATTAAATTTTCTGCAATCAAAAGTAAAGAACTACTAGCAATTTAACTACCTACTATACTCCATTTCAAATAGCAACGTAATTTTAAGGCTATTTTGAATTACAGAAACAGAGATTTTAAACACTTCCTCTCACTTTTTCTTGGAACAGCTTTAGTAACGTCCAAGATATGTCGGATACAATATCTTTCTGATAAATAAATTATATATAGGGTCCAACTTAATATGCTGACACTTTTTTAAGGTTATGATTAGACCGTCAAACTGAACAACTTTCTCTATGGGGCCAAGATCAATATCGCTAAAAAAAAATCTGCGGTTCCATACATTTGGCTCAAGTAGGTTTGCAGTTTTGTATGGAAGTATTTTCGATGTTCGTGCCATAGAGAAAGTGGTTCAGTTTAACCATCTGATCATCCCCTTAAAAAGAGTCAGAATATTAAGAAGGACCCTGTATGCAAATCAAAAATTGGCCAGAAAGCAGTCAGAGTGTCATCTTAGAAAAGCTATACAGGGCAAAATTGATATGATTAGCATCCTCTTAAACGAGTCTACACATCAAACTGAACAACTTTTACTATAGGAGCAAAAAAATCTGCTGTTCCATACTAAACTGCACTGCCTACTCGACTCAAACATATGGGAGTTCTTGTCGAGTTGTTCAGTTTGATGGGTAGACTTTTAGTTTAAATGGATGCTTATGATATCAATTTCACCCTATATAGGAATCGGAAAAGCTTTTCGTCCTTATTTGAAATGAAGTATATGTTGTGGTCATTCAGTGCTGGATAGGACGTTAGCAGGCGGAGGCGCGTCGATGACCCCGCGGCCTTACTGTTACCTGCAGCTGATCACCGCTCGCTGCTCGTCACATCAGGGAACGTCGCTACGCTAATTAGCTAGTTGTTACCCGCACCGCCGGCCGCCGCCGCGTACGGCAAGGAATGCACTATGCACGCTCGACAACAATAGCAATGCTCTCGGGGCCGCCGGTGCATTCCACGGCTCGCAGTTCGCACGACTCACCTAACAGTCTCCCGTCTCGCCCATACCAGCCCGTTCCTCTCTGATGCGGCTCCTCACCGGGGAGCCATCCGACCGCTTACACGCTCCGAAATAAGTAAAATGCGTCAGAATGCACCAAACACGCACTAACTACCGCTTTTCAGACTGGATCACCCACGGCGGCCGCTCGTTTCATGCATCGATTGGTTTTTATTACATGCACAGAAAACTGATTCGTGTCACACTACAGGCACCAAAACAATCCACAAGTTGCTTTATAAATAAAAAAACAACGTTTGTAATCAATCACTTGCAGTATATTTATTATTATTTAAAACAAAAAATCTAAAATTATATGATACGCGACTACAACCGGTGAACAAAGTTGATTGACTGACGAACCACAGATTAATGTTATGTAGAAAGCTAGAGATGCGACAGTGAAATTTTCACTTAGTTCCAACAGATCCGTTGTGGCGCTGCTATCGTCAAGCGAATTTGTATATAACTTGTAGTTATAGGTATGTATACAGTGATTCCAGCGCCCGCGGCATGATGGCGCGATAAAACTCTATCGCGCACTAGCTTCCTTTATTTTTGCGTGCGATCGAACGAGTTAGCAGGCGCGATAAAACATTTATCGAGGCACCATGCCGCGGGCGCAGAATGCAAATATAGGGATATTTGACCAAGGAACAAACTAATGAACGATATTATTAAGTCATCCAACGGAGAAGAATTAGGGCTTCTCAAGGATTCTGAACTTAAGCGAAAATCAAAGGAAAAACAGAATATTTCAGTTTCTGGCGCACAACACGGCATGACGCTGCTGTTGCTGTAAGTTTAATATGGCATCCTACAATGACGTTTGATGAGGAAAAATGTGACTGCAGCGCCAAACGGAACTATCGGAACTAAAGCTGTCATAGGCCTGTAACGAACGAATGAAAAGTCAACCATAGACGAAGAGTCAAAGAATGACTGACTGAATGAATGCAATTTAAGATTCGCACACTTATGCCTTATGCCATGCTTGTGCCGATGCCGATACTACGCCATCTAGATTCTAGCTGTTGTAACTTTTAAAAAAAATACCAATATTTTTCAAGAGATGGCGCTGCATTACTTCCTTTTTAGAACGCCATCTAGTATTTGAATAATTAAGCACTGACAGGAGTTGTTCTATAATCTGTTGACAAGTTATAACGGCCAGCTCGTTAGATGGCGCTACAATACGCTGTGCCTCAGAAATGGTCGTTTGGTTTGAATTGCAAAATACAAGAACATTGTTTATTTATGGCAAATATTTACAGGGGCGCGTTCAGAGCCTACGTCCAGAGAGCACTCTGGGTGCAACTTTTCGCACTAACGCCGTTCAGAGCCTCGGTGAAAAAACGCCCTTTGCATCTCGGTTGTCACAACTCAACCGTTCCGTACCTCTGAAGGGTTGCAACTTTTAACCATCAAATTAGATGTTTAAAAAACACTCTGACGTTTTGATTATCTGTGGTTACTTGACTTTTTGCTCATTTTGAATAAAAGTTGGTTTTTTTCAATTTATTTTTATTCACTCTTTGATTCTTTAGCATGGAAGATGAGTTTTTATTGTATTTGGAAATGATGGAAGCCCATATTACAGTCAATGTCAAAATTTGAGGTTATAAAACAACCGGGATCGTTCCGTACCTTTTGGCGAGTTGAAAAACAACTGTTCGTTCCGTACCTTAGAGTGAAAAACAACCAAACAACCGCACCCGAAGGTTCTGAACGCAGCCCTGACTTAAAAAAAAGGAGGTAGTTTTCTTGACAGTACAAAACCAGGAAGCTGGAATAGGTATTGTCCTTCAGATTAATATATACAAATATTGTCTACACCTAGAGAGCAGACTGCTATAAAAGCGGTGAAACATGAAAATACTCCTTGGCGGGTGGCAATGGTCATCCTTCTTTCGTAAATTCCCGTCTTTGTTTTTGACGTCAACTTTGTCCCTTTATAACAACAAAAATTGATAGAAAGAGACAAACGTAAAAGCAAACATCGACTACTTGATTCTACTTGTCGCGATGTGTACGAAAAAGAAGCACGAACATCCGACCGCCATGGTCAATTTTCGTGTTTCCATGCATGTATTGTATACGGTATGGTCGTAAAAGAAATCTAGAGTTATATTCGATGCCTAGGCGTGTCTCATTCTACAAAGAAAACAAAACATAGCTTCACTTTTTGTCTTTCACCACCTTGTTTGTATGGGGCGACGCCGACGCCATGTTGTAGAATGTTTAACTTAACATAATTTATGTCCACTATGGAGACAAGGTCTACAAATGAAATAAAAAATCTGCTATTCATTTGAATCGAGTACTGCAGTTTTGTATTTTTTGTTGGTCTAAAATTATAAGGGTGCTGTGTTATTGTTACACCTTCTATACTGTATACGGTATGTGATTGAATTCTAGATTTATATTCGACGCCTAACAAAGTATGTCCAGTTTTAAAGCCTATAAATAATAGGCATGTTTGCATTTAAATTGGTTTTATGTTACCTATCACTAAACCTATCGATCTAAACCAAACACCACTCGCTGAAACATGACATGTTTGCACAATAAAGGTAAAAACCGGCCAAGTGCGAGTCGGGACTAGGGCAATTAGTGTTCCGTACTAACTAGTTGTTTTACATGGGTCGTAGGTGATAATGATAACCAGTATAAATTGATGTATGTAGGGCCGTAGCATCTAAAGGTCAGTTTACACTGGTAATTGATACCTACTTTATTGGTAAAACCATTCAAGTTAGTTCCAACCTGATAATTTTCTCGTCACCTGCCTACACCTTATTTATAATTTTAATGATTTTGGGGTCTGCAGTTTTTCTGAGTTTATTGAAGAATATTGTGTAACAAAGTTTCAAAGAAAAATTTAAAAATATATTTTTAGACCCCCACTCTTTCTGCCCTCCAAAACTGTCCCTAAATATAAAAACTAAGCTTTTTTGACTTTATTTATGTCATTGGATCATTAATATTGTTATAACTGTACCAAGTTTCAGCTTCCTGTGTCTTACGGTCTCCGAGTAAAATGCCTGTGACAGACGGACGGACGAACAGACACCGCACAGACGAATATTTATATAGGGTCCTTTTTAATATGCTGACTTTTTTTAAGGGGGGGATGATCAGACCATCAAACTGAATAACTTTGTCTATGGGACCACCATCGAAATCACGAAAAATCCCATGGGTACGTTTGCAGTTTTGTATGGAACAGCAGATTTTTTTTGTCGCGATTTCGATGTTGGTGCCATATAGAAAGTTTTTCAGTTTGACAGTCTGATCATCCCCTTAAAAAGTGTCAGCATATTAATGAGGACTATAAAGGAAGGAAGGAAGGAATCTATATTTAAAAAAAACGGTCAAAATTATATGATGTTTGTAATGAAGTAAAAACTACTTTTATTAATAATTATCTCGTTCGTTCGTGCGCAAATAGAAAGAGAGCGAAGGTGTGATAGCGCTATATCACGATGTCATGCTAAATATGCAGGGATGCATTTACAAATATTGCGCCCCAGAGCAAATATGTTTGGCCGCTCCCTGCAGCTAGCCGGAGAGGCAAGCCTGTAGCCAAGATTTGTGCCAGAAAAACAATTCAGATACTTGGCAATTCTGTGTTAAGTTTATAGGATACCTATTGCTTTAAAATACAGAACACACCTTTTCCTTCCATGTTTCCAACAGTTGTCTTAGCAAGCCACCAGAAATATAAGATCTAACAAAATTAGCTGAAACTTTTTTAAGGGGATGATCAGACCATCAAACTGAACAACTTTCTCTATGGGACCATATAGAATTCGCGAAATAAAAACAACTGTTCTATCCCTTCACATTTTTGTGGTTTTATTATGTTTTGTTTCTGATGAGTGGATATGTTCTCTCAGGAAGCTCGTACCGACTACATAGATTCTTGATCGAGATACCTAATTATCTTTAGTTCGTTTGTTTTCATACAAAAGACATCAACGAGACCGATATTTACTGTTATGGTTACCACGCCAAATTGCTAAACTGTTGTTATATACAACGTGTTAATGAATTAACGCAAAACTAGAAAGTAGTTAGTTTGGAATCGAGAGCAGAATCGAATTATCTTGCTTTCATCACAGGTAATTTTTTTCAAAATATAAAATAATTTGTTTGTAACATTAAAAATTTACTGAATTCGATCTCAACGCACCGCTCGTGCACTTTCACCCTACTTACTAACAAAACAAGATTCTTAAAATGTATCCATGAGCACGTTAGCGCTTTCTTTCATTGCCGAAATGATAACAAATCATTTTTGCTTGAAAACTTAAAATGCGAATAATTTTAAATGTTAACTAAATAATGGAATTATTGTTTGACTCTAATTATTTTGTTACAAATCAGTTGGGGTGCATCTGGTTTTGCACTTATTCATTAACACGTTGTATTTCTGCGATGTTTGTAATATTGGCTGAGATCCTTTCGCAGCTCACAATTAAAGCGGATTATCTTGAAACCGTACAACCAATTTCTATAAAATTTAGCTGAGAACACCCTAGACACCCGCATCAAAATCAAAAGTGATATAGTGCTTTGTGGTGATATCATTTCGCTGACACTGTAGTCATAGTCCGATATTACGGTAAATATTTGAGTGTTCCATAACTTATAAGCCAGTAAGTCGATTCCGTAGTGTTTTATTATTATTATACAAGTAATTTGGAAGTTAGAGCATGTTCAAAACCAAGGATGCGTCTCTACGGCAACGCGACAATTTAAATCTCAAACTCAAAATGTTTTATTCAAAATAATATCACATGGATAGCTTTCTGACGTCATTTTTGACTCTACCACCGGGTCGGAAGGTATTCCGTTGTAAAGGAGATGCGGCCAGAAATTCTACAAAACACATATAAAAATATATACCTACTTATACAAAGTACACTTACAAATACAATATTGAATTACATAATGTACCATTGTCAAAACATTTTGGTCATTCATACGATCATCGACTTTATAGTAACTATTTTTATAGAGGACTTGCATAACATGGGACTTAAACTTTTTGTCTGGCAAGTTTAGAATATTCTCTGGTATCTTATTATTATAATACAGTGTCCCATGAAGGATGCGAAAAATGTGGGAATCCTAATTTATTTTTATTTCTTGTATTGTACCTATGAACGTCACTGTTTTTGGGAAAGAGAGGCACATTTTTGCGAACGTATAACATATTTCCGTAAATGTATTGACAGTAGAATGTCAAAATACTGATATCTTTAAAAAGATCTCGTAGTGAATCTCGAAAACGCAGATTATAAATGGCTCGAATTGCCCGCTTTTGAAGGATCTGATCGAAGAAGAGATGATGAGAAGAAGGATAATGTAGGCCTTTGCTGATGTCAACTTTACCAATATTAGGACAATCATTAGCATACCTACATTAAATTAGCTCGGACCCCGACATCTCTGTGGGATCCTTATGTAACTCTCTTACGATATCTCGTCAAAGCAAAGCTCTGACAAACACTCAGTGCTCCTCGGAATCCCCGCAGCGTGTCACGTTCACTTAGCTATTTGGTTAATGTTTTCCTTTACACGCCCAAATGCGTTATTCTTATTCTTTGAGGCAAAATATGCTTAAGATTGTATGCCCCCGAGGCAGGGGATGTCAAGGTGTGCTATATATACATATACGTATACCATGTTCACTTTACCTATATAGGTATATACAAGTTTACTGTTAGTTTTATAGTTATTAAGTCGTGTTATGTCGTAGAGTTTCTCGCCGCATCTTCTCTACAGCGACAACACGTTCCAACGCGGTGGTAGCTTATAGGGTAGGGTTGCCTTAGTCGTACCACCTCTTAAGTCGTACCGCAGTAACATTTCGTCTTGTATTTATAATCAGTGACACTGGCACTGGAATCTTGTACTATTTAATCGTTCGTATAAATAACCCGAAGCGGTCGGTCGGCCGAGTTTCCAAAAGACAAATATTTAAAAAAAAAAGATTTTCTTACCGTTTTCGTTAGCTCATATTCATAGCTATTTAAAGGAAAAATATGATAGGAATGGTATTTTTTTTAAATAATGTCTAATTATGTAGTAATCTAGTTTTCATTTATATAACATACAAGCAAACAGTTTACAATTTTTATGTTATGTTACAAGTTTTGGTTTTAAACTTTAAAGGTGTCGTTGCCCAAGTCGTACTTTTTTTGCTTCTATCGGTTTGCTCGCATAGAAAAAGAAGATAATTCTAATATATATATATATGCTGGTTAAGAGTTAAATAAATAATCTGAATTTATTTATGAATCTGAAAGTTACAGCAATCGGACTGCATAAAATATATTTTAGTTTTATCTTCTTAGTACAAAAAAAAGTTTGAAAAAACGCTAAACTCTCATTTTCTGTAATTATTTAGCTTGAATACTGTTTTTAATGGTTCACTAATGTTTGTCCAAAAACTTTTTGGCAAATTATTACTTAACAAGCAACGTCTCATGTAATATTCATTTTACAAACACCTTGTTCCGCAAATTGATCATTTTACAAATAATCGCTTAACAAAAATATTTTTTGCAAAAGCTTGTCTTTACAAATGTACCTAATGTATTTTTTTCTTTTATGTATTTTTCATGTAATATTGTTACTATTTTACAAAATCACGTATTAACAAAATAGATAGCTTATAGAATATGGAACAGAAAATAACATTGATTTCAAACCAAAAGTCTGCATATTAGACTTTGAAAAAGCAGCTATCTTAAGCTTGCGATCAAATTTTGAAAACACAGTCCTGCACGGTTGCAATTTCCATTTGGGCCAAACAATTTACAGGTAAGTAAGTATGTACTAAAGTTTTTTTTTTTCTAAAAACAAAAATGGTTTCTGGCATCATTGTTGTCGCAAGTCAAACCTAACCTAACCTACTCATTTTACTTTGGATAGCCTAGTGAAGTCGGCTAAACTAGTTTAACACGAGCGATTCGGTTCTGGCACTCGCCGGCCGCTGCCGCGGCACGCTCGCTCCGCTCGCTCGGCTCGTGCGGCGTGGTCGCAAGTCAAACCTAACCTAACCGACTCATTTTACTTTGGATAGCCTAGTGGAGTCGGCTAAACTAGTTTAACACGAGCGATTCGGTTCTGGCACTCGCCGGCCGCTGCCGCGGCACGCTCGCTCCGCTCGCTCGGCTCGTGCGGCGTGGTCGCAAGTCAAACCTAACCTAACAGACTTAATATATTTTACTTTGGATTGGAAAACTATTAAGATCGTTAGCAATCCATTTGAAATTAAAATAGGCTGTTGTTAATTTTTACTTTTGTTGATTTATTAAAATTACGAATGATAATGATTTTGCTTGATTTTTTTATTAATTATTTTGCTTGACATTAGTAAAATGTGTGCCTAATAATAATGCAACATGTCGAATAATGCAATACACCAAGTGTTGTTTGTTTAAATAACATGAATGATAAATGAATCGTTTGTCAAATGATATGTCGCAAAATGAAAATAAGTCAGGTGATTAGTTTAATACTTGAATAATTTGTAAAATCAGTAATTGTGTAAAGATGAAATAACGATTCATTTTTTTGCCAGTAGTTGGTTGTCAAGTAAAAATTTGAAAATTGACTGTCGGTGAAATGACAGGACACCGTTTTTAATACTAGGATGAAGTATAAAAAGTAATGAAATGTTGATGACGTCACTTGTGGGTATCTAGTAGAATCTTTCATACAAAGCGCACGTTTTGACATTCGATTAAGGTTGTCCGCTCCCCTATTCTCTCGAGGTACGACATGAGCAACGTTACCCTAGGTTTTTGTACACATGGCGGGCGACTGATCAACTTACTCTCTGTTCGTGTTTAAAATTGGTATGAGCTTGGGATCGAACCGATGACCTCATGATTATAAGGCCGGATCTCTTCCAGTGAGCAGTCACATCTCTTAAAAGTAAATAAAAAGGTCGTAGAGGTGGGCGCCACAATTAGGCTGCAGGGTTGCAGGCACGTGGTTAGATTTTTCAACTCGCGGTTAATTAACGGAATCTAAATTAGCTGTAATTTGAAGAAAATTACACAGAGTCCTAACTTCGTATTAATGGCAGTGCTTTGTCTTGTCCTTGTTTCAATTTGTCCCGAGATGTCCACTGACCCCGGCCCGCTCGCCTCCGCCTCCGCCTCCGCCCCATCTGCTCTCGACCACTTTATTGTGTTTGTCTTTGCTTTAAATTTGTTCAATTTCCCAGCGCTTCCTTCGTTCCAGTACAACTTGAACAACGTAAATAAATGATTAGGACACAAAGTTAGTAAAGACAACTAGCTAACAATTAGACAGAGCCAGGCCGCCGCGCCGCGTCGCGCCGCGCCGCGCTGACAGTCATCTACCTACACTGAACACAGGAGTTACACACACACATAGAGGACAATGCATAAGCATAAGCATATGCTCACGACTATATTCCCCGAGGGGGTAGTCAGAGATATTCTGAAACCTCAGAACATCCACGTTTCACCAGTAGTACTGAAACTCATTGAGGACAATGCACTGGATGGAATATATTCCATCGGAGAAACAGTTTCTTGTTATACAACGTGTTAATGAATTAACGCAAAATTAGAAAGTAGTTTGTTTAGAATCGAGGGCAGAATCGAATTACCATGTTTTCAACATAGGAAATTTCTTTCAAAATATTTAATAACTCGATCTCAACCCACCGCACAGGCACACTCACCCTACTTACTACCAAAACAAGATTCTTCAAATGTATCCATGAGCACGTTAGCGCTTTTGTTCATTGCTTATATGATAACAAATCATTTTTGCCTGAAAACTTAAAATGCGAATATCTTTAAATTTTAAGTATCAAAATAATGAAATTATTGTTTCAATCTAATAATTTTGGTATAAATCAGTTGGGATGTATAAGGTTTTGCGTTTATTCATTAACACGTTGTACTGTTGATTTTATATTGTTTGGAATAAAGCTAGACGAAAATTATTTTCTTTTTGACGCACAAACTAAATCTCATAGAAATAAGAAGTATCACCTATTTTCACTGGGTTTTAATTTATATTTTACTATAGTTTATCCTCGACTTCATGCTCACAACTTATTATAAGGTGTTACAAAAGTAAAAATAAACATTTGTTTCAGACCATCAAACTGAACAACTTTCACTATGGGACCAATATCGAAATCGCGAAAAAAAATCAGCTGTCCCATACATTTACCTCGAGTAGATTTGTAGTTTAGTATGGAAAATCACATTTCTTTTTCCCGATTTCGATATTGGTCTCACAGTGAAAGTTATTCAGTTTGATGATTAAAACCAAAAATGTTTATTTGTGTTTTTGTAACACCTTGTATACCAGATATTAAGTCAGATAGCTATCAAACAAAAAAAGTTTCATCAGAATAGGTTCAGTATTTTTTGCGTGATGCTCGCACAAACAACCACAAACAGAAGGACAAAAATTCTAAAAAAGGTAGATTTTGAGTCAGGGACTATCTAAAAACCATATCGTAACCTTTTTTTTTGTAAATATCATTAATTTACAGACACACTGCCGTTACAGTTTGTAGTTACTAGAGTATGACCTAGTTTGACTTTGAGCGCAGAATATCTCGAGACAGAAGCATTATAACGATTTAGTTTCTATGGGAGTTTTCTTCCATTTCACAAGGCCTATATCCAAAGACACCTCACTAGATTTATTAAAAACATTTTTTTCCCAACCCCTATTTAGTTGTGTGGGAGAGGTTATCAGTTATCTGTCTTCATACCACATTTCGATTAGGTGTGCTCGCTTACACTTACCCGTACGTGGGCGTAGTGTAGTGTAGCATAGCGTAGCATAGCGTAGCGTAGCGTAGTGTAGCGTAGTGTAGTGTAGGTGAGTGCTTTAACAACGGGCGACGGCTCGTAGTAGAGCTCCGCTGCGTAACAAGCACTGTGGAATATTATCGATTTCCAATATAGTAAGTAATATGACTAGTTTAGTCAATTAGGGTTGAGACTATATAGGTAGATGTAAAACAACCGATTTAAAACGGTTTCAATAAAATGTAGCTGTTTTAAACCATAAATAAATCGTTTTAAATGGTTGAAAACAATGAAACAATGTTTATTTACAAACACAGAGTGTGTAACTTCTCAATAGAGTTTTTATAACTTAGGTAGGTAAACCTACGCTTGGACGGACGGACCAACTAGAACTAAACCCGCAAAGTATATCAATAACTAATAATATACAACAAATCTTTACACAGTTTATAGGTACTCCGTCATATCCCTACCTCGGTAAAATCCAGAAAATTTAGTTATAATTATTATTTAGAAAAACATAGTCATCAACACCAACCGTTTTAAATCGGAAGAAATGTTTTATTTCGGTTTTAAATGCTTTTTTCGTTTTGGTTTTAAACCGGCCTTACATCTTTTGGTTGAGATGAGACACATTACCCGATGGCGACCGACGGCCGACCCGTACAAAAATTACATTTAGTACGTCGTCGCTGCGTCGGAGTCGACTCAACCCTTATCGACTGTTTTTTTTTTGCAATCACTGATACAGCGTTGCTCAGGAAGCAGTTACTGCTTTTTACTGCGGATTATTGGAGGCACCACGAAGGGTCTACCGAGCCAAATGAAACCGACCTAGGGGCACCCAGAGGGGTACGGACCTCGGCATAGGACGTTGCTGGGGCTACGCGGTGAGTTGGGTAACTGGGATCGGTGAGATTTTATAGAATGCGGTATTTTGGACAGTATTCTGTTATAGCCAGAGTTTTGGTATTTTTTGTAAACCTAGTGTTTGATTTGTGTATACGTTATACTTGTTAGTTTAGTTCGGCTTTTGTTTGTATAGGATAACATGTATACTTATAAAAGAGTTCCGTGACTGACTTACTGACAGACAACCCACAGTCTAAACCGCTGAAGATAGACAGGCACATGCAATTTGGAATATATATTCTACAGAGGATGTAGGGGTGCACTAAGAAAGGGTTTTTTGCAAAATCGACCCCTAAAGGGGTAACCCACGCGGACGAATTCGCGGGTCAAAAGCTCGTCAATAATATAAACCTTTAAAAAAATTGTGTAGGAAATGAAATATAAAAGACTTTATTGTCAATTTCCTACTCTAAGAACATTAAATAAAACCGGTCAAGAGTGAGTCGGGCTCGCTCACCGAGGGTTCCGTAAAACACCATTACACAACAAATTAACATACAAAAAAGTTTTGTTTTCTCCGGGACCTTTAACGCGAGACCGCCTCACACATGGCCGATTTTATTATTTGTTATTATACTGTAGAGTTTGTTCTATGATCACACCAAGATTGATGCTTGTATGTATTACCGTTTTTACGATAGAGCGAGAAGAAAAAACGTTGATAAAAACTACACTCGAGAACAATGGATCCGGGTCACCAACAGACCTTAATATCCCGGAAACTAAGAATGATAGCTTATTCAAAAAAAAGTAGTTTATTGACTATTTATTACTTCTTAAATTAAATTTATACATTTTCAAGTTTTCATTTGTTTTACTTGATTAAAGATTAAAATACATAAATACAAATGGGTCAATTCTATCGCAGAGCGAAAATTGAAAAAAATACATTTTGTGTTGCAGATATAACATTTCCTCACATTTTAGTGTGTATGTGTGCGATATAATTACCACATTCGTAATAAATGTTGAATACTAAATTTTAAACTTAAAAAAAATCATTTATTTGGTTTATCGCTTTTTATTATCATTTTTATAGCAATCAGACATTTTATTAATTTAAGTAGAAGTATTTTAAATAGTCTATAAAATACTTTTTATTTGAATAAGCTATTCTTAGTTTGCGAGATATTATGGTTTATGTTGTTGGTGACCCGTATTCATTGCTCTCGAGTGTAGTTTCTTGTATAAGGATTTTTAACTTTTTGAAACTTTTATTATTAAAAGCGTTAGCAAATCCGTCGTTCGTTCGTCGTCGACATTTTAGCTATTACGATTCAAAGGTTACAGTATAAATAGGTAGGACAGACGGACGGACTGACGGACGGACAACGTAGGCTCGTGAATACTGTCCCGTTTTCATCCTTTGGGTACTGAACCCTAAAAAAACAAAAATTTAACATACAAGAAGTATTACTACCTTTATTTCTGTGAGTTCAAATAGGTTCAAAAGACTTAATCAATATTCGTTAAAAATAATTTGTAGGTAGGTACGTCGTTGTACCAAAATAGACTCAAAATTGAAAGCTCGAGTACCTATTGAGTATGAGTTCTACTCAAGCGTAGGTATAACCAAAGATTATTCAATAGTTACTTGATATAACGGAACATTTAAATTCAGCTGTTTCTTGTTAAGCGTAGCGCAAATATTTACATTGACATTAATTTCATTTAGGAATTAGCAAGAATTTAAACGTGATTTTCTTAGACAAGGCGCCTTCTGATTTTCGATATTAGAGGGCGGGGCATGGAGCACGTAACCGGTATATCCTCAGATGGTCACGGGTTCCACGCCGTATGGGTTAGTCCCACCTCTGATCGTAGCTGTTCCACGTTCGCATCAAGAATAAGGATGAGAGAGTACATATTGTGTGGTATGCACAGATGTACTCATCTCTCGCCTTGCTGTATCTGATAGATAAGTAAACTAGTTTCAACATTTAAAAAAGTTTAAAAACAGTTTCATCTAGATATAGTTGCTGACTTGCTGACACCAGGCCGCGGTCGTGCCGCGCCGCGCCGCTTCGTCTGGCATTCACTTGATATTGGGGATTTAGGCGGAATGAATTTCATTTCAATGGGATCATGCCAATTTATTTCATGTTTACCGATACAATTAAGCTGCATGTATTGCGAATTGACATAATTGTATTGAACCATATTCTCTTTGAACACAAGCTTTGTACTCACAAATAGCTTAAAGTACTGGTAGCAACATTCTGACGTGTTTCATAAAAGGTTCTCTTAAGTCATAATAATATAAGTTAAGAGATTCATGCCAGAATGACTTGTCAAGTTTTGATTCGCCCACAAAACGCAGTGCAAAAGAAATTTAATCTCTTAATCATCCCTAGTACTAAAGCCACAGGAAGAATAAATTACAAATGAAAAAAAAACTTTACACCAAAAGCAGTTATAGGAACATTAAATAGGATGTGCAATATTCTAATGTATGTTTTACTTCTTAACTCTCTTTTAGGTCAGTTAACGCGTAGAGGACCGCTATGAAATGACCATATCTCTTGCGGTCCCCGACACATTCAGCCCCACTTGCGCCAACCTGGGTTAGCAATTAACTCTGGGTTAAATAGCTAACTCGGTTTTTCTGCTATACTAAAAATCATAGATTACAAACTTAACCTGGAGTTATTTTCTATCCCAGGTTGACGCAAGTGGGGCTAATTGACATAAAATATCTTAAAGAGAGTTAAGAAGTTAGATACATTAGAATATTACACATCCTGAATATTGCATTTTCCTTTGTACTTGTCTACTTTAATTGTTTTTTCTGGAATTTTATGAGTACAATAAAGTGTTAAATAAATAAATAATAAATAAATATTCGGATTCGGGGGGATAAATCCCGCCCATCCCCCTCACCCCCCTGGATATGGGCTTGAAATACAGTCAGTCAGGTTATCATGAAATTAGGATCGAAAGTGTTTACGCTTAACAATATTAAACATGCTTTCATATACAAAACGGATATTTATCCGTCCGTATATATAGGGTCCTTAATAAGCTATCACTTTTTTAAGGGGATGCTCATACCGTCAAACTGAACAACTTTCTCTATGGCAACAACATGGAAATCGCGAAAAAAAAATCTGTTGTTCCATACAAAACTGCAAACCTACTCGATTTCGATGTTGGTCCCATACAGAAAGTTGTTCAGTTTGATGGTCTGATCATCGCCTAAAAATGGTGTCAGCATATTGAGTTGGACCCTGTATTGTAAGTACAAAGAAAAAATGACGATATAAGAACGAAAGCGTGAAAAGTCTTCCGTCGCCAGATCGGCGGTGTAATAAACAAAATACAAGGATAATTGGATGAAGGAAGGCTCCACCAAAGCTCTGCTGCGAGGCGTATTATGTGAAATGAAAGGGCAATCTTGTGTTCACATTAGCGAGAAGGGGAAACCAGGGATGGATCGCTTTCTTCGCGGAGCGGCGCGGTGCGGCGCGGCGCGGTGCGGCATCCATCATCGCGAGGTGCTAACTTTGACTCGACGCTGAGCGCCCAAATGTGTCTCGTCGCGCTACATTACCGCCCGGCCGGCGCGTCGTCGCCCGCCAACATTTATAACATTCATCACTTTCCCTACAATACCTCTAACGATATAATTTTACCGATTTTCACATTGAACAATTCTCAAAAAACAATCGACGTAAAGCTCTAAATCTAATAGCGAACGTTTGAAACGATCGTTATATCGGTCGAGGTCGAGCGATGTACCGTTATTTATTACAGCACTCTATCTAAAGACTATATTTTTAGTTTAACCCATAACACACAATCAATCAGACAGGTAAGTATATTCTAAATTCTCGTTACCTTGCTGCTGCCGTTCTGAACGAATCACAAAACAATTTGGAAAGCTCTGCGAAAACATTTGCGAGGCTATACAAATATAAATTCCAATTTGAGTACTCAATTTACACGGTTTCAATTGAAAGGTCTGTTTCGGAGTGCCATTAAACGTAAATTGGGTGCGATGGGCACGACGCGGCGGCCGGCAGTAGTTCATAGGGCGTTGGTGGGCTGCGGGCAAGTCTGACCGCATGTTATAGTCCGCCAATAATTTTATCTCCAATTCAAACTCAAACTCAACATCTAAACTATTATAAAACTGTAACAAGGATATGGTTTTTAGGTGTCGCAGACTATCTTTTTTAGAATTTTTGTCCGTCTATTTGTTTCTAACAGCATCACGCAAAAGTTACTGAACTTGAATTCTTCTCTGAATTCTGAAACTTGTTTTGTTTGATATCTTACGATTTGACTTAAAATCTGGTATATAATTTGAGCGGACGAAGTCGCGGGTAAACTCTAGTTCAAAATAATATCACAAAGATAACTTTCTGATGTCATTTTTTGAATCTTTCACAGCGTCGGAAGGTGTTTTGTTGTATATTAATAAAAACCGCGTATTTGTTAGTAATATACATAGTGTTAAAGGATAAAGCGCGTTAACATCCTCATCCTAAGGATCTCTTCCTTCGGTTGATGTACACACTGCATAGTTTAGATGTAATTTCTCTACGAGTTTAGGTTGTGTGTTGATGCTACGGTAATGTGGTTTAGGCGCAATAAGCATTGACATTTAATTACAACAAAACTAGATCAACAATCAACGCTCCTAAATTGGCAGAGCCAAAAGAGCTCTTTTGCCAACTAGCTGACAAATCATGCATACTAGATTTGGGGGTTATTGGGTCAATTCGGTAAATGTTCTTAGATTTTATATGCAACTTGTAGTGTATATTATTTAAGGTCAATGGTAATAAGTGTCAGAATCGTAGCGTGTGAAGATTCTACGACGAATGTAGTTTGTCAGAATCGTAGCGTGTTTCGATGCTACGACGAATGTAGTTTGTCAGAATTGTGGCGTATGTAGATTCTACGACGAATTTAGTTTGTCAGAATCGTAGCGTGTTTCGATGCTACGACGAATGTAGTGTGTCAGAATTGTAGGGTATGAAGATTCTACGACGAATGTAGTTTGTCAGAATTGTAGCGTATGAAGATCCTACGACGAATGTAGTTTCTCAGAATCTTAGCGTGTGTCGATGCTACGACGAATGTGGTTTAGGCGTAATAAGTGTCAGAATCGTAGTGTGTTTCGATGCTACGACGAATGTAGTTTGATAGAATTGTAGCGTGTGGAGATGCTCCGACGAATGTAGTTTGATAGAATTGTAGCGTGTGAAGATGCTCCGACGAATGTAGTTTGATAGAATTGTAGCGTGTGAAGATGCTCCGACGAATGTAGTTTGTCAGAATCGTAGCGTGTGTCGATGCTACGACGAATGTGGTTTAGGTGTAATAAGTGTTAGAATCGTAGTGTGTAGTATGGAGATGTTACGATGAATATGTAGGTAGTTTAGTACATAGTTTAGGCAAAATTAGTGTTAGATTTGTAGCGTGGACTTGTTACGCGATGAATGTGGTTTAAGAAAAAACAGTATTTTTATCCACTCTGCAGAGGAATACGACGAAGCGAGTTCGAACAATATTATTATATAATGCTGTAGGTAAATAATATGTGTACTAAAGGATTCAGTAGAGGTAGTTTAGGTACATTATATTTAGCTTTAGACTAATTTAACTATCTAACCTTCACAAATAATACGGTATTTCTAGGAATAACTATTGATACAAGACTCATACCACAGTGGGGCCCACACTTAAAGCTCTAGTTGGTAGGATAAGCTCAGCAATTTATTGTTGTGGGACATAAGACGGTTAGCCGATGTCGTTACTGGAGGATTTGTTTGCTTTCCTTACATAGCATTATATCTTATAGTACTTTCTGTGGGGACATCACTTATTTGAATTTAAAATGAAGTAAAAAGCCATATTTTCCCCACAGATATAATATAAATGCCTTCCATAAGCTGTTTTACTTTTAGTTTCAAAAATATATGTCACATTAACTGACACTCGTTGTTGAATCACGTCGTTTTTAATCATCTCACCATGCCAAATAAAGAAATATTGAATTGAGAAGCATAGCATAGCATATGCTCACGACTATACTCCCCGAGGGGGTAGTCAGAGGTATTCTGAAACCACAGAACATCTATCATCCATCCATCCAGAATTGAGAATAAAAGATTTATGATACCTTTGTGATTGAAATAATGGATGACGTATTACTACGAGACGCACAGAGACAAGTGAAGTGTCCGATGAGTGACGACGTCATCTGTGAGAGTCCTTCGAGGACGGATCATCTGTCAATCCCTCTCCGCGACGATTGAGGCACATTTAACACAGAGTGAAGGTGCCATTCATTGTGGAATTGCCAGTCGGTGGAGACAGAGTGAATGAAGTGATATTTATTTACAGAGAATAGGCACAATCGAGGTTTTATATAAAATGGCGTGAGTCTCCTCTATCCAGCTGATATGAATCAGCAGGCAAATAATATTTACTACCTAATCAGTTCGGGTAAGCGGATCATAAAGTTGAAATGGAGATGGGCAAGACACTTGGCTAGACGGGAAGACAGCCGGTAGACCAAGGCAATATTAGAGTGGTGGCCGAGAGAGGGACGGAGGTCAGTAGGCAGACCACCAGCATGATGCTCAGATGACATTGTGAGACGGGTTCGCATTGGATCAGATTAGCACAGGGCCACGAAGTATGGCGCAATAAAAGGGAGGCTTATGCCCAGCAGTGGATTGATGTGGGTTGATTTGATTTATTGAATCAGTTCGAAAGAAGAATCAATATTGTATACAAAATACCCTAGTCATATTTGAAGAGGTGGTTAAGAACATCAAACTGAATAGCTTTCACTATGGAGTCAACATCGAAATCCTCAGAGGAAGGATCTCCATAGAGTCCGCATACATTTACGATTGTAGTTAGTCTCTTTTGTCTTATGACGTACCTTTATTAGTAGTAGGAGATGGAACTATAGATATTTGTTGGCTGTCCACTTTTTTTTGAGCTAGTGTGTGTGAAAAGTGACCGTAAACATAAGGCCATATGTCACTTGGTGCCTTTTGTCCATACTACTTGACACCACACACTCAAACCTAAACGTCAAAAAAACTGGACACTACAATTGGTATGGCTCACTCAATCACCAATCTCCGCTTCCCAACCCGTCGCGTAATCCCAGCAACGCCCATTGCCGAGGTCCGTACCCCCCTGGGGTGCCCCTTGGGCAAGTTGCTTAAATCACTGGTTCGGTAACCTACCAGGGCGCTTCGCCGTCACTGGTATGGCCACCCCCAAAAGCCCGCTGTAAAAAGCAGTAAATGCTCCCTGAGCAAACTGAATATGTCAGTCAAGGGACAAATATTTGTATGATGAATATGAATATTTGTACCCGAGTCATGGACGTTTGTATCTATATGTGTATTCTATATCGTTGTCTAGTCATCATAATACAAGTCCAGGCTAGATTCTGGTACTTTAAATATGACTAGATAATTTGTGTGACAATGTCCAAGATATTTATTTATTTATTTATTATTATCGTAGTACCGATACGACTCAAATGTATGGAACAGCAAATTTTTATCGATGTTGACTCCATACCATAATAAAAGTTGTTCAGTTTGATCCAACCCAACCCTTTAAATTATATTATTAGGGTGTTTATTTTCACCCTGTAATTGTTTGAGTTCTAGACGGCAAATAATTATCTAGGAGCCCTCGCACAAAGGGTCCAGTAGTCAGGTTTTGAGTTAAGGTTAGATTCGGCATCTAGATTAGTCCTGATTAAATGGAATAATAAAAAAAATGGATAAAAATGCCGACAACTGGACCCTTCTTGCTTGGAAGCCCACATATATCCTTTGTTGATATCTGCTCAAAGGTGTACAGAACTCGGGTAAATTTTTTTGCAAACCCTTTGTTTACGAACCCTTTTTGCTTTTGTTGAATCGGTGAATTCGGTGGATTCAATTCACCAAACGCTATTGATCAGATATGATTACTATCGAATCCTATTTGGAAATCTATGATAAAGAAATTCCGTTTCATCCGTTCATCGCATAAAGTACCCATAGTACCAGGTATTTATGTTGGAATCTTGGTATAATCCTATAAAGGCCGTCATACCGATACAGCGTAAGGTCGAAGACATACAGAATACCTTGCAGGCTCAGATAAAGTGTCTCGGAGCTTTATCGCATCGCATTTCCGCACAAATTAATTTTAGCCCAAGAAAAAAAAGGGTTTTTGCAAATGGGTTATAAACCATCATTTCCGAGTTAAATAAATCACGGGGTTCCGCGAGAGAGGGAGGCAAAATAAACATCCAGACAATAAAATTAATTCAGGATTTAATCCGCGCCGCGCCCTCGCGCCCGTTTCTTTGTTTCAGACTTCTTTATGTTTGCAGCGCCAGCGTTAGCGCCGGAGTAAATAAACAATACGATAAGAATTGATTTGTTAAATAGTGGGCCGACAAAGCGCGTGCCCGCATGTCGGCCGAGCTACAATAGATACCGACCGACATTATCACAGAAAGTGTTGCAAAATCACCAGGCTAATGGACTAGCGTGATTGAGTAGCAACCGCTGCCAAATATTTAATGGGATAAAACAGAGAAGGTATCGTCGTCGTCCCGCAGTTCCTAACGATGCGAATAGTGAGAGGAGCGAGTAAGTGAGATATTAACCTTGAGGGTCGCCCACGTCGCGTCGGTCGTGACATTGGCAGCGGCAAGGCTTCAATCGAGGCCTTATAAAACCCTTCATTACAAGGTTGTTGTGAACTCATTAAACTCTTATCCTCCGGCCGGCCACTCGGACGCGCCGCTCGCCACTCGCCACTCGGCCGGGAAGGGAATCATTCTGTAAAGGGCTCTCAACATGCGAGGGCGGTTACCGAGTCCGTTAGTGAGTGATATTAAACGCGTTAGGGCCCTCGTACACGTGTCACTGGAGGACCGTAAAACGTGACACACTGATGTGGTTGTTAAGCGAACGAGTATTAATTACATACGGTCCTGCTTGCAATTAACAGGCATTTCTCGTAACTACCTTTTCGTTCATTGCTTTTACGAGTAGGTAGGTACATCTATTTTCTACATTATAGTCAGTTTTCTTTCAATCGCTAGATTCCGCACAGCCAATGACTTCTTCATTTCTGTCATAAGTAACCATGAGAAGATAATAGGTCCATGTATTTTATTTGATGGATTGGACAAAATATCAGGATCGTGTTTTAATTTTAATGTTTGTTTGTGCACCCGTCTCTTAAACCTACTGAACCGATTAGGATGACGGTTTCACAAACGCATAAGCACAAGGCTATTAACATTTTGCAGTTTTTATTATTTCATCGTGATCGGCATACCCAGTAAAAAGTACCTACTTAGTGGTCAGCGCGAACGAAGTCGCGAAATGTTATACATAACCTACAGTGTTTATTAAAACCTTATGAAATAAAACGTCCCGGCGCTATAATGAAATAAGGTACATACAGTGTTCGAAGCGAAGGTACAATTTTGTCGTCACGACTCACGAGCTCCAGCCACGTTTGTCTACTTACGACTGTAAGGGTGCGTCCACATCTCGTGCACAATATAGGCTTTCATTAGTTGCGCTAAAGAGGCGCGCCAAACAATTGCAGTAAACGTTCGCGAGCGGCTCGCGATCGGTTCACGAGCTGCGCATTCACCGCGCATTCGCCAGATGTGGATGTACCCTTATTGGAAATATTTATCTATTTGTAATTATGTCTTAGGTAACATTTATTAATAAATAAAATATATTTCAAATCCTTACATCTAACTACTTACAGAGCGACATGGCCTCAAAGCTCTTCAACAAACAAATTGGGTCACGTGGGTGTTCTACGGGGCGACTAAGGGATAAGTTTTCTTCTGCAGATGTAGCTGAACGGCTACCTAATCACCACTAGACAGACAGATCAGTATACATATACAATAATAATTGAACCGACCCCAAATAATGGATAATAGCAACACAAAGATGAAAAATACACAGGGTGTAAAATTAAATACCTTATTATATATTGATGTTGTTTCAGACCATCAAACTGAACAACTTTCACTATGAATGGAACCTACATTGAAATCACGAAAAAATAAAAAACCGGCAAGAGCATGTCGGACTCGCCCATGATAGGGTTCCGTAGCCTTTGCATTAGTAGAATAAGAAAAAAGTTATAAAATCGATTTTCTTACATAAAGAAAATTTTGAAACTTAACGAACGATAGCGCGATTTAATTTCCTGAAACGCCATTTACGGGTATCGGGAAGTACGAAAATAGTGAAACGTGGTGGATTGGTCAATCAACGACAATGTTTGAAATGAAACACCTGTGTGGTTGCATTGTCAATAATCCACTTTGATCAAGAAGCTTAAAATTTGGCTGTCGTAAATTGTGCGTGACGCCCGACCAGTAGCTTTGGGACCTAAAATAAAATATTTTGGAGAGCTCCGTGACAATACGGCTCTAATAGCTCGACCGCACTCTATGCTAGAGAGCAGTGGGCGTCGGGCGCGGGCGTCACACATTATGTCTGCGCTATAATACGCCATTACGACGCGTGACGCGGCGAGTTCTTCAGCATTTCGGTACGAAATTGATGATGATTTCACATGGCAGATTTCAACTACACCTTTTTCAGAAAAACAGTTATCTACACAGGATGTGTTCAAGTAACCCTTGGTTGACATCCCACATATTCGCACTAAACGCCTTTCAGCATCTTTTATAATGCGCACAGCCAAGGAGTGGAATGCCTTGTCTGCGTCTGTATTTCCGAACGTTTACAATCAGAATTCATTTAAAAGTACGAGTGAATAAGCTTCTTCTGGGTAAGCTCGCTACATCTTCGACCCCATCTTTGTCCTGAAGACTGGATTGAGGTCAAGAGAAAAACCATCTGTAATAAAAATATAAAAAAAGTTGCACTCTCTCCCTTACCCTCCTGCTAAATCAGATGGAACCGGCGATGATAAGAGTAGGAATCGTTGGCGGCACGAATATATAATTTTCTTAAACGAATCACTGAACTGGCTCGAAATAACGAGGAGAAAAAGGAAATAGTAAAGCACTAAACAATAAGTTTGTTAACATTCAAAGTAGCTTTAAGCTTAACGTCGGCGACAATTATTATAAGCTCTTTGTTAAAAGAAGTTGAGGCTGGGAGCGGAGCGGCCGAGCGCCGAGCGGGGGGTCCGAAACTTTGTCGCCGACTTCTCTTTATATGTATGTATATATATGTGTACGGTACACTTTTTATTTTACGAGTCAAGTTTGTCTATTTATCACGACTTGCTTTATTTCGGGCGGTCGGGAAACCAAACGAAAAGCGCTATTACATTTCATCATTCCCAAGTCTCGGCCTTGAATTGATACTTTTCCTTTCTCTAGACAGATGAATTGTAAATGTGATGGACTGAGGTTGGTGTATTTAAAAAAAATCTAATTATTGATACATGGCAAGACAGTGTTTCGTAAATTAACAACTTTTCGATTCGTTCAAAATTGTGCTATATTGTCCCGTCGCATACTAAATCTTTAATATGATTTGATCTTTGTTTTTTTGTCGTATGCATACAATTATAAAAAAATATTTGCAAAAGATACTTAGACTTAGTTTGCAAACCTGTGTTCAAACTGTATGTACATCAACACTTGACGTAAAACTATAAAGCTGAATATAACTGTAAATGTAACAGTAATAGGTGTGTGTGAACAGAGGCAGTTCTGTGCAGGCAGAGCTCGTGTTGTGTTGTGTTAAATGAACTGCGAGTATTTTATTTAGCGGCCGTTTGTCGAACGGCCCGTTCCCGCCTAATGGCCGGAATGCGACGTCGCCCCGCACCGATGTGTACACACCAATTAAACATTACTGTTTTCACCTAATTTGTCTAATTGTTTCGATAGTATTGCGAAGCCTTTTCGTGCACGTTCGAGCGCAAATGACTTTCGACGGCCTACAATTTGAGTTTCATGAGAGTATAAAAACAATCGAATTATTTGGAAAGTGATTTGATTACGTTACGTATTTCAAATGTAAAGGATTCCTTCCGGTTCCGGTTTCCAGCGTGTGGCGGGTTTATGAGCTTCGGGAAGGCCCAAGTAAAACAATCACTTCGGTGTAGGGGGCTCGGGGCGCGGGGCGCGGGGCGGGAAACACGGGGGCGGACACGGCTGTATGAAAAAAGTTTTCCCACGGTTGTTAACTTTGTGCGTTTATTTAACGAGGGATTCGCTCTCGAGTTGACAAGCTGCGAGGCACTGTCAACACTACCACGACATTATTATTCCGGCAGCTCTTAGTCTTAGACTATCTGCGATTATGTTAATTTTAAGTCGTGTTCAAACGAATAGACAAGCGAACCCTTACCGTTTGTAGTATTTAGATTCCAATAAAGGTCAGACTAGAACTATTATAGTCAGCTGTTCAAAGCGATTGCATGTGTTGGAGATGCAAATGTGGAGTGGTTGCCGCCGGCGCGGCGCGGCGTGCCCATTAGCATAACCCCAGCACTGTGCGCGCCGCCGCGCCGCAAGCATGAAGTCGAGTCGCTAAAGTACTCCAAGTCACCTCTAGCTCCAAGTACCCGCGCCGCATCGCACCGCACCGCACCGCACCACACCGCACCGCATCCGGTCCACCTAGCGCCTGAAAACATTCCTACATCGAACGATCTTTGAACGAAGCGAAAAGTTGAATTGAAAATTGAAGTTTCTTGTCAGATTTACGTGCTCTGAATACATTGCCAAGCGATAATGAACCGAGGAATATGGTTCGAGAAATTTACTATTATTAGGTACTTTTCCCACCACCTAACCCACTCGATAATGGCCAGTTATATGTTATGTATATCTTACCTAAAGCACCCTAAAGTATGTAACTAGTTCACCAAAAAGAACTTATTTGTGAATCTAGCTGGCCACCACGAGTAAAACACAAAAAACTCTCCTCTCGGGGATAAACGTGTTTTCGTCTTAGTTACTTGGAGCTTGAACTACTCGCTACGCTCAGGATTCTAGACTTAACTTCCCTCGCTTTACGCGGGAGTTAACTCTAGGGACCCTCGCTGTGCTCGGGTGTTAACCTTAGAATCCTTCGGATTTCTCGGGATTTCTTCGGGATTCCCTCACTCACTCCCTTGGTGCATAATCGACTATTTTATTTACTAATTTAGATCAGATCCTCACACGCTGGCGTCGTTCACGGGCGAATGGCTCCGCGTGTTGGGATCAGTTGGCTGGATTCCGACTCATAATATCTCCGAGTTGGTGTCGGAGGGAGTTCGAGGGGCGGGGGAGGTGGGGTCGCGGCCGGGTCACTATGAATCGCAAACTTTTCAAGAGCCTCGGTGCGTAGCTGCATGACTGTAACTTTTCACAAAGCTGGCGAGTTAGGGCCCGACCGCCGCGCCGCCGCCGACGCGCGTGCTTCATCAATTAGGTGACAAGCTAAGCGGAAATAGCTACACCCCTTGTCTTTGTATCTTATTAAGTTTATTATGAGGAGAATAGTTAAGATGGAGATGAACGTTACGGTGACCTTTGCGGCTATAACTCAGCCGCCCACGGGAGACCACGCGCCGTACCACCTCGCAGGCTCGCAGCGTACCTGACCTTCGGCTCGAGATAATCCTGAACACTCTGTCTCCTGAGGAGAATGCTAAGCGCCTCGCGACCTACGCCACACCACGGGCGGGGCGGGGGGACTCAGTGAGTCACGCTCCTTACATAATTCATTAGTAAGGGATTAGTGTCTGTAGGATTTGTTTTGTATCTAAAGTTAACCCATATTAAGCTAGCTTAAATTTCCATTTATACTAAGTATTATTATTTACTCCGAACGCTTTTTTAATACGTAGGCATTCAACAAATAACATGAAATTATACAACGTGTTAATGAATTAACGCAAAACTAGAAAGTAGTTTGTTTAGAATCGAGAGCAGAATCGAATAATCATGTTTTTAACATAGGTAATTTTTTTCAAGATATTAAATAATTTGTTTCTAAAATTTAAAATTTACTGAACTCTATCTCAATCCACTGCTCGGGCACTCTCACCCTACTTAATACCAAAACAAGATTCTTAAAATGTATCCATGAGCACGTTAGCGCTTTCATTCATTGCTGAAATGATAACAAATCATTATGGCCTCAAAACTTAAAATGTATTCGCATTTTAAGTTTTGAGGCCATAATGATTTGTTATCATTTTAAATTTTAAGTATCAAAATAATGTAATTTTTGTTTCAATATAATTATTTTGTTATAAATCTGTTGGGGTGTATGAGGTTTTGCGCTTATTCATTAACACGTTGTATATTCCAGAAACGTTTATTTATCCATCTATTGCACTTCGCAATCAATCAATATTTTCTGGAAAATTAAAAAAAATCATAAGTTCCCACAGAAGATCTTTTGTTCTGGACCGCAATACCGTCGTGGATGGATTGGAATTACATAAGTAACTCGTAACTGGGTATCCTCCGACCCGCGGACGCGACTAACTCCTCCACTCCTGTCAGCTGTTGATAGTGGTAATCCCCGCGCTCTCGATCCCGCCGGTAAGTACGAGTGTCGGGACAGGGACTTAGTTTATACTCTGTGGCCGCCTCGATCGCAGCGGCAGCGGTGCACATTCAAATTAGTGAGGTGAACCGTCCGTCCCACCGCGGTCCCCCAGGGGGTCGTTCGGGGGTTCAGCGGGTTTCTCAGTGCACTCCACTTAGAACTTTCCCTAACCTTTTTCACGCTAAGCTGTAATTTTACACATACAAAAGAGCTTAAAACGAAATATACCTCGAATCCAAAATAGAAACTTTTAAGTAAGTTAGGTTTGGCAGCGCCCCGACGACATTGATTGGATTAAAACTAACCAACAGCCCTACCGTCGACTTGACATCATACTAGTTTGACTGCAAATTATTTTTTATCGATTATGAAGGGTGGGTTCAGAACCAGTTGTTTATTTTAAAATTTTTCAATAAGAAAATGAAAATATTTCTTCTACAAAGAGAATTCAGATAATTTAAAAAAGAATTTGGACGACCAAAGCTAGAATTATTTTGATATGTGGTCAGTTGTGTTGTGTAGTGTGTGTGTGTTATAAATAGGTACTTGCGAGGACTGGAGCTGAAGGGCAAATGCCTGATCTGGGTTCGACCCCAATTATTAGCATTCATTGATTAATCTTCAAAACTTTATGTTTAATTTTGCCAAATATTTAATGTAGCTGGATATTAATTATTATTTACGTGTTTCAGTTATGCGAAAAGTTTTTATTTACATAAGCCTATTGTAATTATAATACTATATTGGGTGGAATAAAACGACCCATTCTCTATTAAATGTTAAATTATATTGCTTTTGTATGATTTTTTTTCACAAGAAACTATATTTAAATTGTATCAGTTTTCATGATCTAACCCGCTTGTAGGGTCAGTTAAACAAACTATGCGAGCATGCCATGCGTGGTTGTCTACGGGCGAAGATACGCCTACACTCCAGCCCTGCATCCCCCTTCCAAATGAAATCCTGTATTCGCTATTGCGTGAATCTGTGACATTTGCCGATGGTTACGTCTCCAAATGAAATGAAATTCGACCGCATGAGCATGCTCATGGCCCATGAGTGTTCTCACGAAAGTTTTGACGCTTATTTCACAGTATTCTTTATTTAAATATTATTATTTTGAAAATAAAAGGGATTGATTTAGTGTTCCGTTCGGGGTCTTAGAAGTTTGGGAACCGCTGGTCTACGGTAATGCACAGTGCGCGGATCCACCGAATGCCTAACACATAAAACCATTGATATCTTATACATAACAGAACTAGATTCACAATCATCGATCCAAAAATGGCAGAAACGAAAGAGCTCCTGAGAGCTCTAACGGCTCTAACGGCGCCGACCTAAAATTTGCCGGCGGCGGCGTCATGCCGCGGCGCCTACCGAAAAATGTACACCATAGGTGTTAAATGTTTCGTTTAGAAGCTCCAGAAGCCAAAAATAAAACAAGAAATAAAAAAAATTACGTGCTACACGTGTGTACATATTAATGTGCTTTGTAGTTGTAAATACATATTAATGTTTTTACAACTACAAAGCATTCAAAACCAATCCTGCTTTAGAAAAAACAAAGGGTACTAGCTGACAGAAATCATACCAAAACGACTAAGTTTATGAATAAAAAACACATATTCGTGCCACCAACATCATGCATACTTGATTTGTGTTGGTTATGAGTCAGTTTCGGACAACAATTTGGTAAGATTTTGTATGAGACTTGGAGTCTACAGTATTTATGTCAATGCATAAAACGAAAAAAAAAAATTAATTTTAAATAACGTAATATAACATAAATATTCTTTATTTGCACACCAAGAAGAATATCATTATTTGCGAATATCTTATTTCGCGTATGTGCTATTATGAGAATATAATAATATGATGTTTTGAGAATATCATCAGTACATATACTGCGACGGAGCGGAATAGACAGATACGATTAAATAGGTATCATTTTCTGTTTATCTATCTCTCTTTAACTCTGAAAATTCTAGAACAAATATATATACAACGTGTTAATGAATTAACGCAAAACTAGAAAGTAGTTTGTTTGGAAGCGAGAGCAGAATCGAATTATCATGGTTTCAACATAGGATTTTTTATTTTATATTAAATAATTTGTTTGTAAAATTTTAAATTTACTGAACTCGACCTCAACCCGCCGCACGGGCTCACTGCCAAACCTTACTACCAAACTCAACTTACTACCAAAACAAGATTCTTAAAATGTATCCATGAGCACGTTAGCGCTTTCATTCATTGCTGAAATGATACGAGTAACAAATCATTTTTGCCTCAAAACTTAAAATGGGAATAACTTTAAATGTTAACCATCAACATAATGAAATTATTGTTTCAACCTAATTATTTTGTTATAAATCAGTTGGGGTGTATGAGGTTTTGCGCTTATTCATTAACACGTTATATGTATATACACTAACACAACGTGTTAATGAATTAACGCAAAACTAGAAAGTGCTTTGTTTAGAATCGAGAGCAGAATCGAATTACTATGTTTTCGACATAGGTAATTTTTTTTTAAATATTAATTAATTAATTTGAAAAATTTAAATTTTCTGAACTCGATCTCAACCCACCGCACGGGTACACTCACCCTACTTACTACCAAAACAATATTCTTAAAGTGTATCCATGAGCACGTTAGCGCTTTCATTCATTGCTGAAATGATAACAAATCATTTTTGGCTCAAAACTTAAAATGCCAATAACTTTAAATTTTTAACTATCAAAATAATTAACTTATTGTTTCAATCTGATTATTTTCATATAAATCAGTAGGGGTGTATGAGGTTTTGCGCTTATTCATTAACACGTTGTATAACACGAAATGTTCGTCGTCAAAGTGGATCGTTATGTTCCACTCAGTGTGTACTGTGTAGACGAAACACGCACGTGGCGTCCAATGTGGTATTCAGTGTAATCTGGTTAATTACACAAGCTGATGCCTGCGTATAAACACAACTACACAGATTTGCAATGTGAATTTAACAAGTTTTGTCCCTCGGGCTCTCGTTGGTCTGAATTCAAACTTGTTTGTTGGTCTGATCAACTCGATCTGTAAATTATAAGCCGACGAGAAGTCAAAACAGTTCTCCTGTGACTCACCAAGTTAAATGAGTGAAGCGAACTGCTTTATCTGTATTCCTTGATAATATATAAATACATAAATAAAGCTATACATACATCCATACTGTAAAAAAACCCTGTTGGAGCTTGTAGTG
Organism: Agonopterix alstromeriana; assembly: GCA_963924505.1. Lineage (NCBI taxonomy): Eukaryota > Metazoa > Arthropoda > Insecta > Lepidoptera > Depressariidae > Agonopterix > Agonopterix alstromeriana. Next base: position 133,454 of record OZ004665.1, on the reverse strand, counting down.
AAAGTTGTTCAGTTTGATGGTCTGAAGCACCCCTTAAGGCTCCAACAAGGTTTTTATACACCCTGTATGCATGATAATCCATTTTGGGGTTATTTAGATGCGTACTCCATAGTCAATAGTATACTTTTTACTAGTATATGTGTAGAGTTTTGAGAATAGAATGACGGACGTACCTTTTGCAGAGAAGTGAAAGTCACCTTAAAAAATGCAGTGATCAGATTTTTGCCGGGATGCACACGGCGGGCGAACAATACCTGTATTTATATAGAGTGTCCCTGGAATTGTGGATCAAATCATATCATGGCGGAGGTCATTTCCCAACTACCTAAACATTTGCTCAAACAAAGTTGGTATAGCTGATTAACGATAAAGGAGTAGCTTGTTTTTTCAGTTAATAATTTTTGTATGTTCAAAAGTCCAGAACTTTTATATTCAGACGAATAACCAAGTGATTCATATGTTGTAAGTAAGTAATATTTATTTACTGTTGAAAGAATTTGTATGAAATACGCAGCTTTTTGTAATACGTGGTCTACTTTTAGTAGAATGTTTTTTTTCCGTGAGAATCACTTAAAAACCGCGTAAAACGCTTTTTAGTCCGACACTTTATACTAAATATGTTTTATTATTTGACCCATTTGTGTGCTAGCTGAATAAAAATACTATTGCAGGAAAGGACAATCTTCCTTGAACCTTGATACTTTATTGTTTAACACTATGCGATATTAAGAAAAAATTAAAAAGTTATTGAAATAAAGAAATACAAAATATTTATTGAACTAACGTGTGATACAGGTTTTTAGGACACTTTATGATTAACAATCTTAGATCAAAATAGAACCGTCATTCGTAGGTGCTAAAAGTTTGGAAATGACCTCCGCCATGCCCGTGCTTGATTTGATCCACGCTTCCACCTACACCCTGTACTGTGTGTGAAACTTGTTATGTTTTTTCTGATTATCCAGCCTCCTCTGACCTCTCCATCGTTTTGAATAACAAACAGGGCCCCGATTGCGCTAAATAAATCGTCACTGAACCGTGATTGGACCACGTGCGAAGCTCAACTTTTATTTACCCGACTGCGCCAGAAGATGATTTTCGAGCGTTCGACACAAGACTAAAAAGTGTGAAATAAACTAAATTATTAAGTTAAACAAAAAACCCGACTGCATAAAAAACCTATTAACTGAAAAGAGAAAAACAAGCTCTATAATTACTAATCAGCTATACCACCTTTATTTGAGCTAATATAATTTGAATGTTATTTGGTAGGTATTGCAGGCGGGGACAAACCAATAACCAACCAAAAATCTTCTTTGTCCCCGTTTGTGATACCTACCTAATAACATTCAAATTATATTAGCTCAAATAAAGCTGGTATAGCTGATTAGTAATTATAGAGCTTGTTTTTATCTTTTTAGGTAATAGGTTTTATACATTCGCGCTATTCCATTAATCATTTGACAGCCGTTTGACAGATCGCTTAGAAAAACGTTTCAGCAGTCAATCACATAATAAGTCAAGATAAGAGTCACGTTGCAGGTTGCCTGTTGTATATACCATTGTGAAACGCAATAAAGTATTGAGTATTGAGTAATGAGTATATAGGAGATATATATCTGTATACAACGTCCAACCTGGAGTCACCTATCCTGGCCAGAAGAGGTAGCTGCCTCATCAGTAAACATGTCACCTAAAAACTTGCTACAGAACTTTCTAATTTAATAAATACCAATATTAAGAGAAGTTTACTTATTCCGAACGAAGTCTGGAGATATTTTCAATACTAACCAATTAAAGTCAAATACATTTTTCAGAAACAATTTAGAAACTAATATCTATGTTTGTATGAAGTCAGATTTTCGATAAAATATAGTTTTAGTGCTAGGATTAATTTAAGATTTGTATGGAAATCTTTGAGGTACTGTAAAACTATGCATTTTCATGAAAATCTGATTTCATATAAATATAGAGATAAGTTTTAGAGTGTATTTTAAAAATTTCATTGACTTTAATTGGTTATTATTGAAAATATAACCAGACTTCGTTTGTATGGAGCGCGCTCCGAATTACATTCCCTTAAATTTTATTTTTTACTTTATGAATCAATAGGGTAGTGTAGGCCATGTCCGGGGGCGGCAAGAACTGGAGGAGTGCGCACGACAGATCGCGCGGGGATGGCAGGCAACACGGCTCGCTGAGCCTCCGCTCTTAGACGCCTGACATGTCGCTGCCTTAGAGTCAGAGTCGGGGATTTATAGAGGCTTTATGAAGCCGCTCCATCACACCCTCGCCCCCCGCCCCCCTCGCCCCCGCGTCCTGGTCCTTCCCAACACAAAGTGATATTTCGTCATAACCATAATGTCGCAGTTTTTCATTGTTCACTGCTACGAATAAGTCTTATTCGAAGGTTTTCTTTGCGTTTAAGTGAAAACTGCCAGTAAATTGTGACACGGACTTACTTTCAAACTATTCTGTCACCCCAGTGTGAAGGTCAGGAAACTGACCCTCCTTCAGGGCATGTGGATGTAGCAGTTGTTGGCAACACCAACATAAAATACACGAGCACACAAAAGCATGAATACGCATAGATACGCTCACGTAAGCATTTACAACGTATTAGCACAGAGAAGGTACTATACTACTTGTTAATGAATAAGCGCAAAATCTCATACACCCCAACTGATTTACAACAAAATAATTAGATTGAAACAATAATTTCATTATTTTGATGCTTAAAATTTAAAGTTATTCGCATTTTAAGTTTTGAGGCAAAAATGATTTGTTATTATTTCAGCAATGAATGAAAGCGATAACATACTCATGGATACATGGTAAGAATCTTGTTTTCGTAGTAAGTAGGGTGAGAGTGCGCGTGCGGTGGGTGGGCATCGAGTTCAGTAAATTTAAAATTTTACAAATGAATTATTTCATATTTTGATAAAAAAATCCTATGTTGGTAACATGATAATTAGATTCTGCTATCGATTCTAAACAAACTACTTTCTGGTTTAGCGTTAATTCATTAACACGTTGTATAGGGTCCTTCTTAATATACTAACACTTTTTTAAGGGGATTTTTAAGGGGGGGGCAAAACTTCATACCCAAACAGATGTGTAACGAAATTATTGCGCTGAAACAATATCATTATTTAATAAATTTTTTTAATGATAGTTATTCGCATTTTAAGTTCAGCAATGCTAGCGTGCTCGTGGATACATTTTAAGAATCTTGTTTTGGTAGTAAGTAGGATGTGCCCGTGCGGCGGGTTCACATCGAGTTCAGTAAATAAAAATATTTTTATAAAATGTGTGTTGAAACCTTGATAATTCAATTCTGCTCTCGATTCTAAACAAACTATTTTCTAGTTTTGCGTTTATTAATACTCGTAAAGCCCAGGCTTTTTCGACATAACATTAGCTTACTGCCCGTTTGTCTGTATACAACTGCAAAACTAGAAAGTAGTTTGTTTAGAATCGAGAGCAGAATCGAGTTATTATGGTTTCAACATAGGTAATTTTTTTCATAATATTAAATAATTTGTTTGTAAAATTTAAAGTTTACTGAACTCGATGTCAACCCACCGCTCGGGTACTCTCACCCTACTTACTACCAAAACAAGATTCTTAAAATGTATCCATGAGCACGTTAGCGCTTTCGTTCATTGCTGAAATGATAACAAATAATTTTTGCCTCAAAACTTAAAATGAGAATAACTTAAAATGTTAAGTTTCAAAATAATTAAATTATTGTTTCAATCTAATTATTTTGTTATAAATCAGTTGGGGTGTATGAGGCTTTGCGCTTATTTATTAACACGTTGTATAAGTTTACATGATACCGACCCAGAAGGTTTGATTTTCGAAAATGTGTCTAAATGCGCATATCATATAGTACACTGTTTAGTATCTTATGACACATTCAAATCGAGTGCCTTTTAAAAGGTGGTTGGGCGTCTACTGCATGAAATTGAATTTCGTCTTGGGCAAGTATCACAATATTCACAATGGAGCTGAATACCTTTTGAAAAGCATCTGGGCGTTACGAAGTTAACACGTATAATATTATGCTTATGCTGTCCGTTCAACCTATTGGAATGGACTAGCTGATGGAAAATAAGCTACTACGTCTTCACGCCTGTCATTTATTCATTTTTACCGCGCACAATTTTCATATATTTCAGTATAAATTATGTCCAATTTACGACGAGGACGTTTCATTCTCTTTAAAGGAATAATTTGACAAATCTTTTCCACTTTATTGTTTGCCTAAAATTTATTGATTATAGGTATTTATATCATCATCTATCAGTAGCTTTATAGATATTGTTTTATTTCTTTTTAGAGAAGTTAGTGTTAATGAACCAATATTGTATTTACATGCACTTTACATTGTACAGGGTCGGACCTTTAGACTTGATTAGATAAGGAGCCAGTACCCCAGTTAGTTTATAAGTTATTTCATACAAAAAGGATTTTTATATTTTATTATGTTATTAGTTTATTTTACGACACTGGGTGGGTCTGGCTATTGGGACAGTTAAAATTTAAATGTAATCTTTGTCTCTGTATGTATCTGTACTTATTCTTGGTTTTATTGTAATACTAACATAGTTTTAAGCCCTTACTAACGTGGATCTATTGGTCTGAAATATAATAATATTATAATAATAATATATTATAACCCTGATAATTTTTTTTTTATTTATTAGGTTTGCCAACAGGCTAACATCGTACACTATTAAATAAATATCCTGGACACAATTCATTAAACGAAGTAGACCCAATTACAGGCAAACAACTTGAACATAAAAATAATAATGTAAGGTAAGGCTTACTTATACAACGTGTTAATGAATAAGCGCAAAACCTCATACACCCCAACTGATTTATAACAAAATAAATAGATTGAAATAATAATTTCATTATTTTGATACTTAAAATTTAAAGTTATTTGCATTTTAAGTTTTCAGGCACACATTATTTGTTATCATTTTAGCAATGAATGAAAGCGCTAACGTGCTCATGGATACATTTTAAGAATCTTGTTTTGGTAGCAAGTAGGGTGAGTGTGCCTGTGCGGTGGGTTGACATTGAGTTTAGAAAATTTTTAATTTTAAAAACGACTTATTTAATATTTCGAAAAAAATACCGATGTTGAAAACATGATAATCTGATTCTGCTCTCGATTCTAAACAAACTACTTAGTAGTTTTGCGTTAATTCATGAATACGTTTTATATAGGTATTAAGGTTAAATAATCTAAAACAATACTATATAATATAACCCTTTCATAAAATACGTAATAGTACCCACAATCATTACAATACAATATAAGTAAAATTATCGATAAAATATTACTAGTACCTACCAATAAAAAATACATTTTGTTTAATATACTATAAGTACATACATAATAAATCAATATACTTTTTTTTTTTACTAAGTCTAATTTTATTAAAATAGAATGTTAAACATATAAATTATTAGCATGTCATTAAGAGAAGTTTATTCCGAATGCGTAACTGCGCGCTGCATACAAACGAAGTCTGGTGATATTTTCAACACTAACCAATTAAACTCAATAAAATTTTGCAAAAAAAAATTTAGGAACAAATATCTATGCTTGTATCGAGTCCGATTTTCGTTAAATTATACAGTTTCAATGGAAATCTTTGAGGTCCGGACTTCAAAACTGTACATTTTAAGGAAAATCTGACACGTTACAAGCATAGAGATTTGTTTCGAGATTATTTCTGCAAAATTTCATTGAGTTTAATGGGTTTGTATTGAAAATATCATCAGACTTCGTTTGTATGGAGCGCGCCAACAGTAATATACCCTTAATAATTATTCTGCATTAAGTCTGCATGTCCTTTTAATCATGGAAAAATAGTTAATCCTGGCACAGATCTCTTTGGTCATACTGGATTGCTATGCCTATATAGATAATAATATTTAAAAACGTTTATCTAAGTCACTCTTCATCACTATTGTCTTATAAGGTGTGAAATGTATGATATATTGTTGTCTATATGAATAAATGAAATGAAATAAATGATTATTGTTATTATTTGCAAAAAAAAGTCTGCGTGCGAGTTAACACGAATGATATAATTGTGTACCACTGATATAATTGTGTAGGTACCTTGTGGTATTATATCAGTGTATATTATATCTAATAAGATAAAGGAAAACATTAGGAGAGTGAGACGATTCTGGAATAAGGGAGCCCTGCTGGAGCTGAGTGAACATGTTTCGTAAAACTTACATCGAATACATTACCTACTTATAGAAGTTTTTATATATGTGCGGGGCGGGGGCGGGGGCGGAGGCGGGGCGGGGCCGGTTTGAGCCGCATCTCGACGGATAATCCCGTGTATCAATTGTTCGCGAAGCGGCCACGGCTTACTGTTCAATACTGAAATCTGACTTGGTGATAAATAAATTGAATTTATGCAAAAAAAGTTTGTTAGTGTTCCGTACAAAAATTGGCAAAACGGAATACTTACGGAATCACCTCGTTGTGTCCGTCCGTCCATTCGTCTGTCACAGGCATTTCTCTCGGAGACCGTAAGAAACAGGAAGCTGAAAATTGGTACAGTTATAGAAATTAATGGTCCAATGACATAAATGTTAATATTGAGAGGCAGTTTTGGGGGGCAGAAACACATTTAAAAAAAACTACTATTTCGTGTGGGTTATCAAATAGAAGCTTATATAAATCCGCGAGTCTAAAAATATCAAATTATTCCAGTTACTTCTATTTTTTCTTTGAAACTTTGTTAAATTAATTTTTTGCCACGAAAAATCTGAAAAATCATGGAACATTAGAAAATAAGGAAAATTATCAGGTTGGAACTAACTTGATTGGTTTTTTATATAAAGAACGCTTGTTGAAATATAAATACAAAAGATATTAACGCGCTAGATGTTGATATTCATATTCACATTCATATTCATTCATGTTGATTCTAAAATAATGAATAAGTTTTAGTGATAAGGCCGCCTTTTGCTTCTTTCTATTTCGTTTATTTAAATTACTGTACTTTGTATATTTTGGTGTGCAAATAAAAATACCATTTTATGTTTTATAATTATGTATTATTTAATATAATAGGCCGTGGTGGCGAAGTTACCTTGCCTTTTTCGGATGTAATGAGTTTTTCGCAATTTATGTACGATTTGTAACACCACTGGCTTTCGGTGAAGGAAAACATCGTGAGGAAACCTGCATGCTTCAATTTCGAGGCATGTATTGTACCCACTGTCCATTATAGGTGGCGACGGGCTCACCCCTGTCACACTGGACAGAGTTTCGGTACAACTGGTGAAACGTGGATGCTCTGAGGTTTCAGAACATCTCTGACTACCCCCTCTGATAATATAGTCGTGAGCATATACATACAGTTGTATTGCGACGTGTTTGTGTTCCTATGATTTTACCGCGTTTGTTTTTGTTTGAGTTCCCGCGGTATTGCAGTTTATCAGACACTATATCACAGTAGAGACCTGTACGGCAACAATGCCGTGTCCTTGAAAAGGTTATCATCTCTCTGATGGGTTTTGAATTTCCAGCTCAACAAATATTTCGGATTTAGGTGGAGTTTCGCGGCCATCTTGGAAATGGAATTCTGATGAGCAGTATAGTAAACTTTGTTCGTTACTGAAAATACAATTTTAAAGTTATAAAATTTCATGTTGGAGTAAAAAACACGACACGTCTAATTAATTACATACAGTAAAAGACAGTGCAGTATTACCGAGACCGCGATGGTGGCGCCATTTTTAGGGTCTTCCGTACCCAAAGGGTGAAAATGGGATTACAAAGCTTACGTCGTCCGTCCATCCGTCCGTCCGTCCTACCTATTTAGGGCTATAACTTTTGAACGATAGTAGCTAGACAGTTGACATTTTCAATTTGCGTTATTACGTCGGATTTGTTAACAAATAACAAAAATGTCAAAATGATAAAATTAAAGGGGGGTCCTCATACAAGAAACTAGTAAAAACGGTAATACATACAAGCGTCAAACTTGGTGTGATTATAGAGCAAACTCTACAGTATAACATAAAATAATATAAACCGGCCAATTGTGAGTCGGTCACGTGTTAAAAGTCCAGGACAAAAACAATTTTTTTTTAAATATTTTGTGTGACGGTGTGGTGCGCAACCCGTGATGCGGGAGTAGCCCGACTCGCACTGACCGGTTTTATTTAATTCACATAGGTACCTAGCACTTGTGCTCACGGTGCAACACTTAGCACTGTTACGCCCTGAAGTACTTTTGCGGGTCGTGTAAGTGACGCTCATATGTGTGCGTGCGTCGATTCGAGTGCCTGTATGTTGCCGTACTCGTCTCTACTATGACTATGTGTACGAGTAGTGAATGAAAAAATTTCTAAAAACGTTTTAGAGTGCGCAGCCCAAGCCACACGATCCGAGCCGTATAGTCCAATCGTAGCTAAATAGGGTACCTGGATCACGTTGGCTTAGTGCCCACACTGCTAGAGGAGTGTATAACGTCGACTTACGAGTAACAGAAAGTGAAATCTCTTGTAATGAATGAAGTTGGTCGAGGTCTCGCCCAGCCTAGGCGCCTACGGGCTGCGGGGACACAATTACACACTACGCTACACAAACTAACTTCAACTTCCGCCCCGTGCCCGCCACAGAGGACCCACCACTATTAGGTACCTACCCTATCCGCGTGAAGGGTCACTGACAAAATTCCTGATATTTCAGACAGCGACACATCAAGCTACGCAAAACCAAAAAAAGCTGGCCGCGCGTAGGTAGGGTAACTTATAACGTCGCGCGACCAGCTTATGTTTGTTCTGCGTCGCTTGATGTGTCGCCGTGTGTATATGAGATGCAAGTGGGATTACCCGTTGGCGCGCTCCATACAAACGAAGTCTGGTTATATTTTCAATAACAGCAAATTAAATTCTATGAAATTTTTCAGATAATTTAGAAATAAATATACAACGTGTTAATGAATTAACGCAAAACTAGAAAGTAGTTTGTTTAGAATCGAGAGCAGAATCGAATCATCATTGTTTCAACATACGTTTTTTTTTTCAAAATATTAAATAATTTGTTTGTAAAATATAAAATTTACTGAACTCGATCTCAACCCACCGCTCGGGCACTCTCACCCTACTTACTACCAAAATGTGATTCTTAAAATGTATACATGAGCACGTTAGCGCTTTCATTCATTGCTGAAATGATAACAAATCATTTTTGCCTCATAACTTAAAATACAAATAACTTTAAATTTTAACTATAATAATAATGAAATTGTTGTTTTAATCTAATTATTTTGTTATAAATCAGTTGGGGTGTATGAGGTTTTGCGCTTATTCATTAACACGTTGTATATGCTTGTATGTAGTCAAATTTTAATTAAAATGTATAGTTTTAAAGTGCCTTTAGTGTTTACTGTGCCTCAAAGATTTCTCTACAAATCTTAAATTAAGCCTAACTAGCATTGAAACTGTATATTTTAACAAAAATCGGACACATACAAGCATAGAGTTTTGTTTCTAAATTATTTCTGCAAAATTGCATTGACTTTACTTGGTTAGTGTTGAAAATATAACCAGACTTCCCTTGTATGGAGCGCGCCAATGGTAATTATGCCCTTAATCACACCTACAAAATGAATGTAACAAGCGAAAATAGAACTCGTACTCTTACGGTTCCGTACAAACTCAATAACCTATATTTTTAGACACCCACTGCTAGTAATGGTAATCAATATTTTTTTCATCCCCCCATCTCGGAAAGAGTAATTTTGCTCTTAGATATCTGAGTGCAAAAGTCGTTTTGATCCGCTAGAGGAGTAAATTGAATTTAGAACATCTCGTGTGCACCAAATTCGTGAATTAAAAACATCATTAAATCTATTTACTTCTCCCTCCATGGTCCTGAAATACATAAATTTTTTTTTGCATGTTGTCATTTCCTCGGATTATTCTTTGATTTCCTCGCTGAGGTGGGATGAAAAGTTACGTGTTGCACTCGAGTGCAAAGATTTTTCACCTCGTGCTCTTTTGATTCCCTCGCTGACGCTCAGGATTCTAATTTTTAGAATTTTTAGAAACCTTTGCTTGCTCGGTCATCGAAATTGAGCACGCGGTTAAAAAGCAACTTTGCAGTTTTGTATAACAAATAACTATTATTTCATAATACTACAAATATTGTCAAATAGAAAATACGAGCCTCGTCGATCGATTTACCATCAACGACTACCGATTTCATAAATATTTATCTATAGTCGTCTGGAAGATTTGATTGAAGAGGAAAATTGATGTCGAGTGGTAAGAACACTATGTGAGGGTATCAGCTATCCCTCATTAGTTGTGTTTATGCGGCGCCGCGTTCTTGATACGATCTCTGCTTGACCCCTTAATCTCCATCAATACCCTCAATGTGTACAGATAAAACTGCTCTTTGAAAAACAAGTTAATTCCTCTGATTTCCATACCTCTGATCTCGGGGCTGTTATTTCGTTTTGATCTACATTATTTTATTCAGATTGATTTTATTAAACCTCCGTGTCCCTCCCGTCCCTCGCGGCCTGTATATAAGACAGGCGACAGAATACTGAACAATATAATTCACAATTTAAGTAAACCCTTTCGCAAACTAACAACAACCGTTGTCAATGACAGTCTCGAAGGAATTGGCTCCCCAGGTCAGATCGTCTGCGTAGCCCGAGTTCTAATACGTCCAAGACATCCTAACCGATATCTTGCCGAGATTTGGCTTGCGTTAGATCAATATGGGTCGGTGTTTGATAGTTGACATAGCCGGGCACAAAGCCGGTCTGTATCAGCTACGTGCGCCGCGCCGGGTACATACAACAAATCTTTGTCAATAAAGGAATCGAACCAGACGTGGGACGGACAGGAACCGTCAAACGATAGCGAGGAACAAGCGTGTCGATATAAAACATCGACATGTCTGTCTACACATGCCATATACTTGCTATGTATCATCGATCGCGGGGTTTTTGTGTAAGTGCAGTGACCGCGAGCCGCGACCCCTCCACCCCTTCATTGTTTCACAAAGATAAATGCTGGATAAAGATAAATGATAAAGATAAACTCACGAGAATCTGAATTAGAACCAATTAGAATTACGCCGCCTTTTCTACCCTTCTTGTTATATTTTTGTATTTTGGTGTGCAAATAAAGAATATTTATCTCATTTTAATTATTGTAAAACTGTAACAGATATTTTTCATGTAAAAACATTACGATATGGTTTTTAGGTTTCCCGGACTCCAAATCAACTGTTTGTACAATTTTTGTCCGTCTGTTTGTTTGTATGTTTGTAACAGCATCACCCAAAAACTGCTGAACCAATTTTGATGAAACTTTTTATATTTGATAGCTTATGATCTGACTTAAAATCTGGTACATAATCTGTGCGGACGAAGTTGCGGGTAAACTCTTGTCTTATTCAAATCTAGGGTAGTTCGCTGTAAACCGAATTGTACAGGCTTTTTGACTAGCAAAATTCAATATAGCAGCACCGAAGAATAATTTATAATGATGTAAAGGTACGCGGCCGTCAGCCACAACGCGGGCTCGCTCCAGTCAAAGACTGCGCCTTCTCTTTGATGAATGAAATAAAATAATGAAGTGGTTTCACACGTTCGTGGCGTGTGGTGGCGTGGCCGTGGCTGACGAGACGCGACGCGACTTCGAGCGAACCTTCAACTATGTTCATTAAATTAAGGGAATAGTACCGTTGGCGCGCTCCATACAAACGAAGTCTTTTTTCATTTTATTTAATTGGTTATATTTTCAATACTAACCAATTAAAGTGTTAATTAATTAATGAAAAACTAGAAAGTAGTTTGTTTAGAATCGACAGCAGAATCGAATTATCATGGTTTCATCATAGGTAATTTTTATATAAAAATCTGACATAATTTGTTTGTAAATTTTAAAATTTACTTAACTCGATCTCAACCCACCGCTCGGGCACTCTCACCCTACTTACTACTAAAACAAGATTCTTCAAATGTATCCATGAGCATGTTAGCGCTTTCATTCATTGCATCAAAATAATGAAATAATTGTTTCAATCGGCCCGATAGCACAGTCGGTAGTGAACCTGCCTGCTGTGCCGAGGGTCGTGGGTTCGAATCCCGTAAGGGACAAATATTTGTATGATGAATATGAATATTTGTACCCGAGTCATGGATGTTTGTATTTATATATGTTTTCTAAATCGTTGTCTAGTCATCATAATACAAGTCCAGACTAGATTCTGGTACTTTAAAAGTGACTAGATAATTTGTGTGACAATGTCCAAGATATTTATTTAATTTTATTTATTATTAATCTAATTATTTTTTTATAAATCAGTCGGGGTGTATGAGGTTTTGCGCTTATTCATTAACACATTGTATGTTGCCAGATTTTCATTAAAATGTTTAGTTTTAGGTAGTATAGTGTCTCAAAGATTTCCATACAAATCTTAAATGAATCCTATAGCATTGAAACAGCGCGCATTAGCGCTTTTGAAATAAACGTCTCTTAATAACGCCGCCGCGCGACACAGTGATTCTAAAGTTTTGCCGTTCATTACGAACCACTCACGTCTCATTATGCTCTTGCTCATGTCCCATAATTGGGGTCGGCGCAATTTGTACTGCTGTCGCACAACCGTCCGTCCATATATTACTAAGGTTTCCCTGACGTCTACCCTAATATTTGGGAATGCAATTATTGCGGTTACGGATTACCTATTACATAAATGTATTGAACAATTTGCTCAGAGGTATATTAACTGCTACTTTATGTACAACACTCGTAGCATAATAATGTCAACGTCAGGAATGTTTCCTATACAGGGTGAAATTTATATCATTAGCATCCTTTAAACTAAGAGCCTACCCATCAAACTGAACAACATTTACTATGGGAGCAAAAAAAATCAGCTAAACGACTACTCGACTCAAATGTATGCAACAGCAGAATTTTTGTGCTGCGATCGGTTTGCTCCTATAGTAAAAGTAGTTCAGTTTGATGGGTAGTAGTTTAAAAGGATGCTAATGATATCAATGTCACTCTGTAGGTATTATGTTATAAATAATCAATTTAGAGGTCATAGTTACAGTGTATATTCTCACCGTTTTGACCTCTGACCCTCTAAGTATTAGTTTCAATTCGTTTCACGTGGAGGAAAGGATGGAACTCCATCAGTAAATAACTCTCATGGGTAAGATATTTCGAGTTTCACCTTCGAATATATCACTCCTCCTCAACACACTCTATATCAAGGATAGACATTGAGCTATACACGTAAATGTGTTGTAATTGGCACAAAAATATTATTTTCAAATGAAAATGAAGAATCTTGTTTAAATATAACAATATACAGGATGTAAGTGCGCCTGGCAAATACTGAATCGGTGAATTCAGATCATCAAATTAAAAATCGTTTACCATGGAGCAACACTCAAGAAACGCGGAAAAAAAACAGCTGCTCCATACAAAACAGCTGTTGCTAGTCGAATCAAATGCTCATGCATTCAAAACTGTTTCATAACAGTTTTTCTGAGGGTGGCTCCATAGTGAAAGTTGTTGAGTTTGATGGTCTGAATTCACCGTTTTAGTATTTGCCAGGCTGTCATTTAAACCCTGTACAATATAGTATAATTTATATTAAACGTACATGACTTGAGTATAAATACTCGATTACTTCCCAGGCTACAAATACTGTTTCCATTACAACCTCATTATTAGCCAGGCTGTTCATTTCTCTTTAGGTACGAAAATCACGCCCCGGCGCAAGTCCCAGCGACCGACACTCCGTTTTCGAATAAATGCTCTTATGATTCGGAATACGTTTCCAGAACTCTAGGCGGAATTGTATTAAATAACTTTAAACATAGCAAATTATTAATCAAATTCAAAACATTATACCAACAATAATCTAATCCGCAATACAGGTTTCTTTAAATCTTAATCATATACATCTATATCCGCTACAAGCTTCGTAAATGGCAGCACACAAGATAAAATCCGCATGCAAGCTTCGTCAGACTATCACTCACTAATCTAAAGGCACTGTCCTGCGCAACCCCGGCTCAAAGGTCCCAAAGATACTAGCCGCATTGCCCCTCTGGAAGGCCTAAGAAATAATCTGTACCAGAAAGCAGTATAAAAACAGTATTAGTAGTGTAGGCAGTGTATTAAATTGTAGAAGTTTCAGACTATTCTAATAATATTATTATGGTTTTAGTTAGTCTATGTTTACTTTGTGCTAAAACTAACTGAAAGTTAATTGTGCTAACGTCTTAGGATCCCATAAACCGTGGCTGGTTCCAAGCTATAGATTTTCGTTCCTTACGCCTGACATACACATTCGAAATTCCGAATCAGTATTAGGATTTAGTATGGATTTGCTCCCTCCAGAATTCCGCTCGGAATTTTAAATCCATACGAAATTGTAATTCCATCCGAGATAATTACGCATGTATGTGGCGTGCCTTACGCCTGCGATATACATGCGGAACGAATCAGAATTACGATTTCGTATGGATTTCGCCCTCCAGAATTCCGATCGGAATTACGGAGGCATTAAATCCTATAGAAAATACCAATTTTGATTCGGAATTCCGAATGTGTGCTACGGAACATAGTTATACTACCCGAATTGTACAATAAGGATGCCAGATAAAGTTAGATCGCAACCTCAGACATAACCATTGAAAGAGCCGGATGGATGGCGATTTTACTCGGACATAAATGTGGATTTTGCCGAACTTTCCAAGCTATGAGAACTATCTGCAAGCTTAAGGCGCAAGGCAGAAAAAGCGCACCGTTTCTATCTGTCTTGCACCTTACATAACCTGTTGATTTCATCAAAATCGGTAGAGCTACATTCCACCTTAGCATGATTGCTCAGTGCCGTGTGGTGGTAATTAGATAGGTAGTTCCTGCAATTTCATGGACGGCAGGTCAGGCCGGACTTATAGTTAGCTAAATGTTTGACCGGATACGACCGTAAAAAATAAAATGTCCGGACGCCTGTCAACCCTAACTATTGTGTAGTTACGGAGTCCGAGTCCCACCGTGGGTGTGTTGACGCGACGTTTGTGACCGGGGGCCGCATCATAAACACGTTCAGTCCACTGTCAATATTGTCCTCTCATTCATATCACCAAATATTTGCCGCCAGTTTGAATTTCTTTTACGAAATCATGGAGTTGTCTGCTTCCCTTGATTAATATAAAGACTTGGATCATTATAGGTGTTAGAATATTATATTAGGTCCTTTTTAATATACTGATACTTTTTTAAGGCGGTGATCAGACCATCAAACTGAATAACTATCGCTATGAGACCAACATCGAAACCACAAAAAAAAAATCAGCTGTGCCATACATTTGGCTCGAGTAGGTTTGCAGTTTTATATGGAAAAGCTGTTTTTTTTCGCGATTTCGATGTAGGAGTCATAGAGAAAGATGTTCAGTTTGACTTTTTGATCATCCACTTAAAAAGTGTCAGCATATTAAGAAGGACCCTATAAATGTAGGATTGGGTTAAAACGGTTAATAATAGTAAAACTTTAATAAACTAATGCGGCTTTCTTCCTGGTGTACGATTTTTGAAACTCATTCGTTGAACTTAACAGTTGAAAATGTCAAAATTACTATCGAGATACTTGTATGCATCTTTCTACTGCTGATTCAAAAATCGCACTCCTGAAGTATGTTTTTTGAAAGTCAAATCTGCAGAAGAAAGATGCATATCTCCATAGTAATATTGAAATTGTCAACTGCTTTCACTAGTTGTTAATTTTCACCGCGATCATAGACCTAATAGAACAATACATTCAATGCGATTGTTAATGAAATAACTCGAACAATAAAATTACTTTGTACAATGTCGATCCTATACGAGTTCTATGTTTCACAATCCATTTTCAATTGCGATTCATTTTCAATTGTGAAATAATATGGTTTCACCTATAATGCGTATCGTTGGTGCTACGCAAATACTTTGTTTCGTTGGGAAGTTTGTCGAGGTCGAAACAATGTATTGAGACAAAGGGACTTGATGTTTATGTTAGGCGCCCTCTGTGGGTACCACGATCCACATCTACTCTGTGGTCAGGCACACAGTTTATTGTATTGTGCACGTGCTATTACAGACGTCTCACTACCTCTACCGTCTAAATCTTTTTATGTTATAACCCGACAGCGGCAACAGTGTGTACCAAAAAAGAAAATTGGATTTTGATTATTGTAAATGTCGTACCACTAAACAGAGTCTTTTGATCATTCTCTGAAGAAAACTCGTTACTATGACTGGCGCACAACACACATAGCCGTATCACAAGCATACCCTCAACGGATTTCAAGTAAAAGTATATTATGGGTAATCCACTTCGATTCGAATCCCCGCGCGTAAGGGAAACAGACTTTATTTCTTTGTTTTAGTATTACGAATAAAAATACAGTCGGTATCGGTTTTATTAGACAGGGGTGTTATCTAAGTGGCTTACCTCGCGGACCGGAGGCTATCACGGCACATAACGAGGTGAGCCGTAGTATCCGCTGCTGACTAAACAAAATAGTGCGCCCGAAACCTTCCCCGCCCCCACCCCGCCCTCGCCAACTGTTGTACAATCTCTCTACAAATACTTGTGTCCAGAAATGCCAATAAGAGAGAAAAAGAGCCGAAGTTATCTGGAACACGACCGCACATTCTGTGTTCAACTATTTGACTTGGGTTAACCTAAGTAGTATTTCCAGTAATGCGCTTTTGATTATTAGATAAAGGTACATGACCGTGAATTACGATAATGTATTTTGAATAAAGATGAAATAGATTTGTGATACGAGTCAAAAGAAAACCATTTTCGTGAATCCTTCGACTTCGATGGTTGAAAATTGGTTGAAAGAGTTCTCAAATTAAATAAACAAAAGACTAAACCAACTATTGGATTGTTTTAGATAGGTATCAAATTAGAAGACATGTCATAGAGTCAAATTGTGGTGCATGGCGGGCGGGCCGGGCCGGGCCGAGCCGGGCCGGCGACACGTGGTCACTGCCGCCGGCGCTGGCGCGTTAGTGGGTTAGCAGCGCACATCTAGCTAAGAACTGTTCGAGCATTACTCAGTGCTCAATGAAATGTTGTCCTTATCCAATGCCTTATCCGCCGTCCGCTAGCTAAAATTGTAAATTTACACTTATTTACAACTCTATTTCAATAGGATAAGGACGACATTTCATTGGGCACTGGAAAATGCTCGAGGAGTTCTCCGACAGATGTGTGCTGACCCTTAGGACCACAGAGAAATAGTACTTAGGGGTGTTGGTGCAGCGCGGGTGACGCGGGTCTGATGGTTTATTATGAAACCATAAAATAATAAAACTTCATCATTTCTGAAATAGTCTGACGACTGCTGATAGAATGCAGGTTTTGCCAATATATTATCTAAATAAATAAAACACACTTAATAAAAATGTATTATAATATCATTAAAAATATTTTATTTCAGACTTCGATTCAATTCGTTTCGATTCGGTATGATAAATTAAGCGATATGTCCCAGCTATTATAATTCCGAACCCATTACAATGATTGTTCCTACGTGCCTTTTAATAATTTTCCTTGCGAACATTTTTAAATTTTTAATTGTTGTATCTTACTCGAAAATTTATCTTAGACTCTGCCTGCCCCTGTCGCACCGCGTCGCGTCCCGTGCATTCCCGCACCGCACCCGTACCGCGGTGTAGCTTTAAGTCCCCAAATTCTAACAATTCCAGAAATGCGGTGGATTCAAAGCAAGAGGAAATTAACATTTTCGTCGCTACCGTCAGGTGAGATGAGACTGGAGTCTAATGCAAACCCATTTTGAACAAAAAAATTCGAGAAATACAATGTGTTACCAATACATTTTTGAGAATTATCCTCCTTGTCATAATCATAAAGAAGATTAAGGAAAAGTAACGTACCTATTAAGGAAACAAAATAAAACAGGGCAAAGCTTCCCTAAAACAATATTTTACGGATATCAGATACGCGTTGGCAGCCCTGATGGTAAGCGCTCGATACAATACATCTGCGAGACGGTATGTATCGGTGGAGTCGACTGCCGCTGCCGCGCGCCGACCCTATTCTTTTTTTCGGAAAGATTTCCCTCCCATCCGCAACCAATGTTGTTCCAATTATTGCTTTATCTATCTCCAGCAATCTGTAATAATAGAGCGGAACACTCGCCTCCCGTTACATCCTCACGCTCGCTGTTTATTGCTAATAAATAATGTACAAGCTCTCATCTTATCTTCGCTCCGAGTCTTTAAGAGGGAGTATTAAATCAATATGCTAATGGCTATTCATCAACAATAGTACCGAGGCTGTATAATTTAAAAAGCGATGCGGAGACAGAGTTCCATTAAGCGGAGAGAGATAACGAGGTCCTCGTTGTAGTTGCGTAGAGTCGATCAACTTGCTACAACTTAATGTACCGATAATGATGTTAGGGAATAGTGATAAACAGTATTAAGGCACTTGGTAAAGTTTGCACTCGCCGCGAGACGAGCTCCGCGAGTGCTGCGGATGCCGCCGCGCCGCGCCGCGCCGAGGGAGCCGCCTCGCCTCGCCTCGCCTCGGTCGAGGGGACCACTACTAACTTGTGAACGAAAGCGACTTCGGATATAGTAAAGTTTACTTGTTTCTTTTACTACCTCGGAGTGATCCCCCCGTTGACCTGAAACGCTTGTTAACTTTACTTCTTAAATCAAACTTCTAAGTTTATTTCCCCAGCACTTGTTCATAATTAGATTCGCAACAACATTTCTTATTTACTTCACTATTTATATGTAAAAAAAGCTCACGGAGTGAATGTCGGCGTCGTCTATTATATTAATAGAGAAGATACAAATTAACAGAGAAGGGACGTCAACTAATTTAGTTAGGAAAGGGAATGAATAAAGAAGCCGTAAAAAGCAAAGCTTCAACCGTGCCCCACCCCGCCCGGCACAATACAGGGAGTCAGGGACACGCACGAGCCGCTCCGTCGATCACTCGGGATCAAGTTCACGAGCTCGCGGAGCCACACGTAGACTGACGAACTCATACCTATATGATTATAAACTTCGAAAGAAAAACTTTGTTTGAAGTTAAACGGAAATATAAGACACTTGAGCGTAAATACCCGCAAGAACATTTATAATGATTCCTCCCCGACTTTTGTTTTTTTATCAATACTATACCTAACTTAGGTGGTACCTACTTCATTTTCCCTGTGGGATTTGGCCTCATTTATTAGTCACGTGCGTGTTGACATTGAGTACGCAATCGAGCTTACTTTATATACTACAAAACTTTGTTATAGTTTACGATTAGGTATTAGTAAGTACGATAATTATACTGAATATACAGGGTCTTTCTTAATAAGCTGACACTTTTTAAGGGGGTGATCAGACCATCAAACTGAAAAACTTTCTCTACGGGACCAACATCGAAATCGCGAAAAAAAAAACAGCTGTCATTTACAGTATGTTTGCATTTTTGTATGGAACAGTGTCTTTTTTGGGATTTAGATGTTGGTGATATAGAGAAAGTTGTTCAATTTGACGGTCTTATCATCCCCTTAAAAAAGTGTCAGCATATAAAGAAGGACCCTATTAACTGTTAGGGTAAAGCAAACACAATAAGCTTTTAAAGTAAGTAGGTACTTATACGGCTAGGTAACTTGTGCGTTCACTTTTTAGTCGGGTTCCTCTCCATTACTGGAGCTTGGCAGTCAGCTCTGCATCTCCCCGCCTATCTCTCGCCAAACGAAACATATCTTTGACGCTTGCGATATGCCTGTCTACTCTTTCAGGTTTGCGGGTCACGGCATTCCTGGCCTAAGTCTACCGACGCATCTTTTGCCCTCTACTTTGCCCATTATTATGGTCTGGAACAGCTGGTATCGCTCATTTCGAGAGATATGACGAAGGACCTAACGTCTCTAAAACTAAACTATGTCGAAGGCGACTTTCCTCATTTTAATGGTTCGCAAAAGCTTCCTGGACTTCATGACTCCAACAAATTTGCATCATTCTTCATACATTTTCTTCATGTTACCCAGCTTCCAAATCAACCTTTTTTAGAATTTTTGTTTGTCTGTTTGTATGTTTGTAACAGCATCACGTAAAAACTATTGAACCGATTTTGATGAAACTGTTTTGTTTGATAGCTTATGATCTGACTTAAAATCTGGAATATTATTTGTGCAGACGAAGTCGTGGGTTAACTCTAGTTATTCTTAAAACTAGATACACTGTATTAATTAACACTGTACTGATTTAATTTACTTACCTAATTCGTTTTGTGTATATTTAAGCATTAGATACTCGTATGTCCAGGTTTTATCCAGAAATGTGGCGAGGCTTTCTTTTAGTTAATTTTGCAAATGTTATAAATGAATGTACGTATAAATACGTATTACTATTGTGTATTTCTTTTTGAAGCCTCATAATTGTGCACTAGACCACTGCTGGACGTATCTCTCGGCCGCGAGACATCGAGTTTCATCCAGCTACCTCGCGCAGATCGTCGCACCATCTGCTAGCATAAATTTTATGCACACTATACTATCTTCCCTGAGGGGTCTAGTAGTTACAGTTTACTACAACGGTCATAACTTCAGCGACAGATGCGACCAGCTCCTGGCCACTTCCTAACTTTAAGAACTATATACAGGGTGACATTGATATCATTAGCATCCTTTTAAACTATGAGTCTACCCATCAAACTGAACAAATTTTAACTATGGAAGCAAACCCAAAGGAGCAAAAAAAAATCATATGTTCCATACTAAAATGCAGTGCCTACTCGACTCAAATGTATGTTTTTTTTTTCGATCGGGTTGCTCCCATAGTAAAAGATAGTTAATTATGCTGTGGTATGTTGTTCAGTCTGATGAGTAGACTTTTAGTTTAAAAAGATGCTAATGATATCAATTTCACCCTGTACATAAGGAAAATAACGCTGATACATGCGGCAATTTTAGTAACACGAATATGGTATCGATGTGAAAAACAAAATGCAATTTATCTCATAACGACGTTTTTATGGCACTATACGTCGACAATTTTGTGAAAAATACATGGAATATATAAGAGAAAGCTTTTATCGACGCCGAGAGGTGGTTGCTCGCTGTCCTATACCCATTATATGTATATGTATAAAGGTACTAGTGCGTTCACACAATTAAACGTCACATAAAGGATTTGAATCAATTCTCATGTTACAATAGTAACAATAGAGGACGATATTAATAGTTCACGATATTCTGTGGAGTGAATTAGAATTAACTGAATAAGTTTTATATTAGACTATACTTCATTTCAAATAGCAACGAAATTTTAGCACTTCCTTTCACTTATTTTTACAATAGCTTTAGCAACGTCCAAGTCCAAGATATGTTGGATAGTATATCTTTCTCATAAATAAATCATATTTGCTAATCAGAATTGGCCAGAAAGCTATACAGGAATAGGAAAATCTTTGCGTCCTTATTTGTAATGAAGCTTAGAGCATTAAGCATACGCTCACGACTACATCCCCCGAGGGGGTAGTCAGGGATATTACATTATGTAAATGAAATATTTATTTCTAGTTTTTTCTTATTTAAATACGCTTTAGACTCGCGCCCCCAGGATAAATCGGTGAGTTCTGAGAACTCAACGTCCCTCCACGAACAAAAGTAATTTAATTGGATCTCCACTAAGTAATGGTTAATTATTCATGTAGGTGCATAGTAACAAGGGGACCCGATTGTTTTGTTGCAGCGCTCGAGTGTGTAACGTTCGTGAGGTCCTCCGCTCCGGTTCCGGCAGGCACAGAGAGTGTTATATCCCATACCTACTACTTATCATTGGCATCCTTTTAAACCAAGAGTCCATCCATCAAACTAAATAACTTTTACAACGGGAGCAAACCGATCGCAGCAAAAAAAATCTGCTGTTCCATACGAAACTGCAATGCCTACTCGACTTAAATGTATGTAACAGCAGATTTTTTTCTCCCATCTCTTTGCTCCCATAGTAAAAGTTGTTTAGTTTGATGGGTAGAATCTTAGTTTTAAATGCTAATGATATCAGGTGGGAATGATCCAACTTAGCTAACAGGGGGGGGGGGGGGCATATATGTTCAGGTTTTCTGTTCGTTTACCCCCCCTGGCAAGGTAAACATGGTCGTGAGTTTATGTATGTATCTATATGTAAGTAGGTAGTGTAGGTACATAAAAATTTTACTGTAACTACATGCTACCACGGTATATAGTACTCCACGCTATCACGGTATATAGTACTCTACGCTAAGTCCCTTACGTCCTGGCCGTGGAAAGGGCGAACAGCGGCGCGAAAAGCGATTTTTTAATACACTGAGCGTTGTCTCCCTACTGTTGCGCAAGCACGCAGCAGCAGTGCGAAGGCGTATTAAAAAATCGCTTTCCGCGCTGCAGTTCACCTTGTCCAGTGGCCAGGCTCTTAGGACGTCGATACAGCACCTGATGACGTCCCACAGCTTACCAGTTTTTGGTCGTCAGTTCTTCGGCAGACATTATGACCAGCCCGGGACGACCCGGAGCGGGGGTCACATTTCCTCTCCAAAAGTCGGCGCGCAATTTCAGCAATGAAGCTTTTAGCTTTTGCTTTTGATTGCGATGAAATAAAGCCTTTAACCTGATCAAAACTAACCTCTATACTTCTGTGGAAACCATATCCAAATCGGTTCAGTCGTTTTTAAGTGATGTGTGCACAAAAAAAAACCAAAAGGACAAAAATTCTAAAAATGGTCTCAATGCATTCCATTACGTATCCTTAACACCCTGACTAATTTTTTTGCAAATATCTTCGATGTACATCCACGCAAAGTTTAGAATGTTATTATATGTATAGATAGAAGATGATCCCGCGCGGGCGCGGGCGGCGCCATTACCGATGCTATGTGTGTATGATTGAATTATAATGAAGCTCATTTAGCATTCCATTCACAATAATCCTCGGTAATAGCGCGTCAGGACCCCTCCACCCATGAATGAAAGTAAAAAAGGTAAAAAACCTATTCAGCGGCTTTAAATCGCTCGATAGCGACTAATTTACTTTTCAAAAGAGCCCAAATAGCGTTCCGCGGGTCTTGAAAGGCGGAAAAAGGAAAATTTTCTTTTTGTTTAAGCAATTTAGGTGTTAGTGGAGCTTACGGCGCGGAGGCTGCGCTCCGAATCGCTCCGTGTTGTTTTATCTCGGATTTGCGGTCACTTGGCGGAGCTGGAATTTTTTCAAAATATTTGTGATTTCTTACGAAATGATTAGCTTTCTTATTTCAAGATATGATGTTGCGTTTTATTACGTTTACACACATACACTTAAATGTGAAGGCCCGGGTTCGAATCCGCACCGTGTATCAATGAGTTTTTCAAACTTATGTAAGTAAAATCGAATGCTCTTATAAGGTAACGTGGAGGAACAGGGAGTGGAAGGGGAACTTGTATTTTTTCCTAAAAACTTCGATCATCTGATTGGCTAATACTTGTATATATCATAGATGTGCGCTGATGAGTCCCCTACTGACGTTACTGCGAAAGTGAACACGCTGATAGTGTTGTTTAGTCAGCTCTCTCGCAGCTCTGCTAGACAGATTACTAGCAGACAAATACTATTTTAAATCGAAATACATTTTAGCTTTGTACGACATAAATAGTTTTAGCTCAATTGGTAACGTGTAGGAGAGTCGGGTCGGTGGTAGTGATGGCGCATCTTTTGTTTTTATGCTTATTGAAGTTGAAAATAAAGTGCAGATTCAGTTAATGCGTCTACCTCACTAGACTGCACTGCTGCGAGCTGCCGCGGGCGATATAGTGTCGGATGCAGACCACTAAGAATATGTAGTAAGTATAGTGTAAAGTGTAGACCTTTGGCCGTCGGTTTGGCATCCTTTACGGGATGTAAGAAGACCTCTACCGAAAACTCGAAGGGTTCAGTCCTGATCCATTAAGATGAAACTTTTACCAAATCATCACTTTTACTAAGGCACCAATTATTTCAAATATTATTGATTATACACATATTACAGCCATGTGCTATTTCGAATAAAATTAAAGATTTTTCTCGGTGTGAGGTATCGTTGGAAAGGTCTTTTAAAAATATTGTAAATGTGAGAAAACTATTTTTTGATTCAAGGTTCCGTTTGTGAAATATTTAGCTTTGAAGTGAAAATTTTTGTTAACGTGAAAAAATTCACAGCAGTAGTGTATATAACGAAGTTAAAAGGAAAACTATCACCGCTAAGTAGGCTTAACAAGTTACCGAGTAATAGTCGATCAACTTGTAAAATGTACATTGTAGACTTTATTAGCTGTTAAACCGTAGTATAAAACAAAAAGCCCCCTTCTAAGTCCGTATATTGTGACGGGCAACTGGTCGGTTTTTTCGTGATTGCTTTGAATATGAATATTTTTTATTTAATCACGTAGAATTTCACATTTTGTTTCTTTATTAAAATTGTGGACTATATACCTAGATCCCAAGTTGCCCGATAGGTCAATACAACTGAATCCCAAATTGACTGAATCCCAAATCGACCGAAACTGAAACTGACTGAATCCCAAATTGAGAGAATCCCGAATTGACTGAATCCCAAATTGACGTGTACGTAAGTGTATCAGTAAATAGTTCTCCACTTTCCATGTTCAGGACTGATAGTCTTCAGGGTCTGACTAGGCATATTTTAATGACAGCTATCAAACTCAGATAGGAGACAGCAAATATCACCGCAACAAGAAGAAGTTCTTCATGATACTACTCGTAGAGCTGCCCACACACGACACGTGTTATAAATACTTTATATATTTTTATATTAATTTACACACATAGGTAATGGGGTATATTCCCATGTATATTGGGGTAGGCAGGCAATCAGATTTAGTTGATCACCACTTGTTAAAAAACCTGACATCTTTGACTTTTAAAAATTCGTGAGGTGCGTGCGAGCAGCTCACGAACTTTATAAATAATCAACTGATGACAGGTTCGGGTATATATTATAAGCGCATAGCCAACCTACATAATACACTAAAATTTGATGCAGCAATAAAGCTAATTGAAAACTTACAGTTATAATCGTCACGTACCTACACACTAGGTAACTGCTCCCAGCTAATTTGATTGTTGTATTGAATTTGGTGCGAAGGTATTCGTGAACGCTGAGGCTGATACATAACTGGAGTGCGATTTTTGAAAGTTCATAATCATGATCGAATGATGCATAATCTCTGTAGTAATTTCGAAATTTTCTATTGCTGATTTTAACGTGTAACTTTCAAAAATGTAAATGTGAGTTTGAGTGTGAGACTATTTAATGGTACACACCTATCTAAAATGTTATTGGAACATAAATGTTCAAGAATAAAATATGATAAGGGACCAGCCCGCGCGGCGATATTTTGTTAAAATTTTCAGTGTATCGAGCTAAAAATAAAATTAGTTCACGACCATATTTCCCGAGCGACGAAGTACCTTTACTTAAAATAAATAAATAATAAATAAACAAATATCTTGGAAATTTTCACACAAATTATCTAGTCACATTTAAAGTACCAGAATCTAGCCTGGACTTGTGTTATGATGACTAGACAACGATATAGAATACGTATACATACAAACAACAACTCGGGTACAAATATTCACATTCGTCATACAAATATTTGTCCCTTACGGGATTCGAACCCGCGCCCCTCGGCACAGCAGGCAGGTTCACTACAGACTGTTCTATCGGGCCGTTAAAAAGTATACCATATCCAGAATACACGCTTTGAAATTAAAGAACGAAGGTTTTCTCACGATGTCTTCCTTCACTGGAAAGCCAGTCGTGTTACAAATTGTACATAAATTAACGTATAGGAAGTAGTCAACACTAGTGGAGACTGCGACTTCGTACGCACATACCAATGAATACATACTGATGCCGTATTTTCGAGAAGAAAGTAGTACGCCCTATGTTCTTCCGAAAACTCCATCCCAATTTGTTCAGTAGTGTTCAAGTGATGCATGTACAAACAAGCAAAGAAACAGAAAAATTTCAAAAATGATCTTTTTCCGTCAATCATTTATACTAGACATAATTAATAAGCAATTGTTCTCGAGCACAGACGTTCCACTCAGACGTCATTTATCCTTGGTTGCCTTAATCAATTGTTTTGCTAATATTTTAAAACTAAGTGTTTATAACACCTAGTTTTAAAATATTTAATAACTAGCAGCCCGTCCCGGCTTCGCACGGGGTAGACAAATAAATTTTAAGACTCATTTTTCTACACCTTCGGTTACATTGTTCAAATTTTACCAAGGATCCCTAATTTTTTTCAAAATGAAATGTAGCCTATGTCAAATTGGAAGAATGTAGCATTCTATTGGTGAAAGAATTTTTTAAATCGGCCCAGTACTTTTTGAGCCTATTCATTACAAACATACAAACATACAAAAATAGGTACAAATCTTTCCTCTTTATAATATTAGTGTAGATGTAGATATGTAGATAAATATACATAGGTATATCGTTAGCACCGGAGGCCGCCAACATCGGGATTAGGTACGTCGATGTGTACGCTATTATCGTGGGTACATTTCGTGAGCCGGCGCGGCGCGGAGCTACAGATTATAGGACACGACTCACTGACTCACTGACCACGTATAGACGTAGCCAAGTGAAAACACTTCCACATTTTATTTAGACCGCGGCCGGGTAACACGAGAAGTAAAATTAACGAAAACGCTCGCTTTATGTTTTCATGTTGTATGAAACAATGTGCCTTTGAATATGCTAAAATAAACAATGAGAATTGCGACATCGCCTCTACAAAGAGGTGACTTCAGATTTTTCTTTTACTTTTAAACATATTTTTCTTTTGTTCGTGTAAAGTGAGTGATAGTGGAGCATAAATGCAACGGCACTCGGCGCCGGCGGTGCCGGGCGTTGAGTGGAGTGCATCCTTTCTCTTTTTATCCATGATGGAAGGGAGATGATGTTTGCTTTTAACCTTAGAGAGTATATGAGAGTGTGTGTGTGTAACCGTTTTTTGATGACTATCCTCGCGTCCTTGTGATTCGACACATTGTGAACTTGTCGCTGCATTTTCTTGGCGATCACATGAACACTTACTTATAACTACCAACATCCTTTTCATTGTCAGGAGGAGGGCCCTTAATTGTAAGCACAACAAAAAAAACCTCCTTGTCGGATAAGTCAAATTGTGTTGTATTTATACATATATTATGTACTAGCGGCGATTACGTACACGCGGAGCACTGACTTTAAAAACTCATAACTATTTTGATTCCATGAACAGATTGTGATGAAATAAAGCCTATATGCTAATCCAAACTAAGCTCAAAGTAAAACCAGCCTACTAGTGAAACGTGGATGTTCTGAGTTTTCAGAATATCTCTGACTACCCCCTCGGGGAATATAGTCGTGAGCATATGCCCAATGTATTCCATTATGCATCCTGAACACCCTGAATTAATTTTTTTGCAAATATCTTCAGTGTACATCATCGCTAAGTTTACAATTGTATTACGAGTATAATGTACATTATAAATATAATGTAAATAGATAGAATTATAGATTGGATATTCTTGTCTAGACAGTTCTTGTTTACGCATAAATACAAATCTGGATTAGATTTGGTTACTTTAAATGGAACTAGATAATCCGTGTGACAATGTCAAAGATATTTAGTTTAACGAGCAATGGCTACACAACAACACTGAACTAGATGGACGGTCGCTCGCGCTACTCTCATTAACTGCACGAGAAGCAGTCCACACGAGGGTACTCGTAAGTTTCTGTTTGTTGACTTGACTGTCTCTGTTGCCTTATCCAATTTATATAACTTTTAATTGAAACATCAAGTGTATATTTATGTGCAGCGATCTAATCATCTAACTTCCAACTTACCAAACCGACTGGATTCCAACAGGACCAAAATCCCTTTCGGGGTAGTCAGGTACCTCGCTTTAACTACCAACAATATTTTTAAGCATACCGTTATAGCAATTGAAGGATGGAATGACGTGTCAAGTGATGATTGTGGCTATAATAGATTTCATCCATACAAATAATGCAGAAGAAACCTTATCATTATAATCATCTTATTCATCAGCATATTCTACATCCCTTCTGCACCTCCATGGGTCCACGACGCGTGCCTAATGCTGATTTGTAAAGCTTATCATTTGCTGAACATTCATCCACACGTTATACTTGGCACATAAATTATACCTATAATTATTCGAATTATATCATATGTAATTTATAATTCATACCTATATGTATTGTATCTAAACACAGCATTCTACAATTAAAATACGAGCGATCAGATCAAACAGGTGGTTACAGTACGCGACGGACGCTTGCAAGTGCAGCCTACACGAAGCACTACGCGGGCTACAACGCTACGCCGTAGCGCAGTCGCTACGAGCCGTAGTCACCGTATTTTATTTTATTTCGAATCTTTTGTCATACACGCCTGTTTACGCATCTGTAAGTACCTAATTCGAATAAGGAAATATGCTCTCGAACAATGTTGTAATATCGAAAATTGATATAATATATTTGATCCCGTAAATTGTATGAGACGCTGTTTACTGCGGCCCGTTAACTTCTAATATAACGTATTTTTTTTTTCCTGTGCACAAATGTGTAAGTTGATGTTTAAACTCTTATTTTCTAATTGAAACAAAAATATAATAGTACACTAACAGTACACATAAATATAAATTATATAACATACACTGATACAAGCGACTTAATCCGTGTGGATAGTGTGACTTTCTGTTTTAAAAGAATCAGAATTGGTTCAGTAGTTGCAGAGATATAGAAACACACATACATGGTGTAAACTTAAATACGTAACATACTTTAGAGGATGCCTTGGACCATCAAACTGAACAACTTTTACTAACGGACCAACTTACAAATCGCGAGAAAATGATAGGCTATTTCATACATTTTGTTCGAGTGGCTATTGACATTTTCTATGAACAGCCGTTTTTTTTTCGCTATTTCATGGTTGGTCCCATAGTAAAGTTGATCAGTTTGAAGCACCTCTTAAAGTATATAACGCATTTAAGTTTACTCTCTGTATAAAAACAAACAAACAAACACATTTTACCTCTTTATCAGAGTAGATATAATGTGGATAAACAGAAATGAAATTAAATGATATTTTATTCCAAAACATAGGTGGATACAATGTAGGTCTTATGGTTATAAATTAGAGCTCTATGTTTTGCTGCAAGGAACATACGGAAATTATGGATTTTATTACATCATGCATTAAGTACAGACCGTAGGTATTGCCAGACAGGCATTGCATGACTTGTTATTAGGCGGCTGTTATACGAAACGACATACACACGACGAGCCTGAACGTCACCCGCTCGTTACCAGTTGATCAGCGCCTTGTTAGTTGATCTGTTAGGAGTAGTACAAGCAAGTCCCCGTATATTACCTCTCTTACCTCAAACACGTTTGGCAAAAAACAAAAAAAATGGCCGTCGCGGAACGCCCGGCAGATTTGAAACAACGGAATAATGCACTCTCCCGATTTAACGCTATTTTTTCGAAAATGTCCAAACTAAGTCGCAGCAGTCCATACCGCACCAAAATTTTGTGTGGGTGCGTCATTCCCCACGAATACAGAAAAAGCTTTATTCGTAGGTCATGCCAATTTTTTCTCACATCACGGCATACGCGTCGGTTTTACTGCCAAGGCGCTCCAATAAATATTTCACACCAAAAAAATGACAAAATTATTATTTCAGTTCAGTACCTACTAGTTTCAGTAAAAGTTTTTTCAATTTCCTCAAATCTAATACAAAGCCAATGCCAGAACCTTCTTTTGAGCAGCAAGAGATACTCGTTGTAGAACATTCCGCTTTTCCATTATTCTATACTTAAGTTAGTTAGGAACACTGAGTAGGAACATAAAAGAAAAATAATTGAACATTTTATATGTTTGTGTGTGCCTGTTAGTATGAGATTATAGTACTCTGTGGTATGAGTGTGTACTTAGCCCTACGTATTATACTTGACAAATGTTTGAGTTATCCCGCAAGGAGCGGACCGGGACCGGGACCCGGGACTCGCCTCGCTTTGTACGATAATCATATTGTGAGGCTGAAAGCCGACCGACTCACTGCGCCGACATCTCCAGAGCGCTAAAAGGGCCAACTGATGTGGAATTTAAAATAAGCGCCTTTTAGCTTTCATCTCGCGCACAGAGCAAGATCTAGGATTACTACTCCGAAGATGCATTTAAAATGTGGTCTCGGACCAAGTTTGTGGCCTTCTACTAACGATGTGGCTTGAAAATATTTGGACAAGTTCCTTCATTAGCATATTTTCAAAACGAAATATCTTAGAAAAGTAAGCGCTAGATCGGCCTAGTAGCGTGATCTGTCTGTATTTGTCAGAGAACAGTGAGAATGTGCTCGAAGCGAACAGAAGCTCAGATAATAATAGAGCATGTAATTGTTCACGGCGGCGGCGGTAGCGGCGCGCGACCGAGATAATTGATGCCATCTGAGATTGAATCAATTTGTAAATGTTTGCCGAATTATTCGGAGCTTGTTCGCAATCCATCGAGTTGATGGAATTAACTGGTAATTGTGTTCGGGCAGCGTGAGTGCCGGCCGCACCACGCCGCCGGGCTGGGCCGGTCGCGCCGAGGGGCCGGCCGGCGCCGGGCCTGCCTGGGTTATGTTCAATCGCTATCTGAAAGAAAGTATCCCAAACTGTATCGAGGGAATCCATCAATCAATGGATAAAGTACCTACAGGCTGAAAGTCGTTTCTTTGTGTCATATTAAATACAAATATAGAAATTGGGCAATTTCAGTAATGTATCCTTGTTTGTATTACTTACTATGGATTTGTTTTAATATACACTACGAGCTATAAAATGTAAACATAATAAAATAAATAAAAGTCTTTTATTATCACACACATGTGTGTTGCGACACTATATGTTTGCAAAAATCTCCTCCATACTGGAAGGAAGCTACATAGTAATGCCACCATTCCTGGTAAATAACGAATTAGTGTCTTTCCGATGCTCTTCGATTTCAGATTTGATGCCGAACGGAATTGCGGACTGGGACGAATCCATACGAAGTCGTTATCCTGATTCAGAATTCCGGTTCGGAATTCCGTATGTATGTGGCGGACCTAAGTCTATTGAATCGCGTCGAGTCGAGGCGTCGTCGCCGCTCGAGTCCCCGCGGGGCGTTGATTGGAGCGGTTCATCGCCTCGCCGCCGCCGCCGCCGCCGCGAGACGCTAACGAACATTGTTCACCGCTCATTTGCTGCGCGTTACACCTGGATCACTGGTTCAATCTCGTTACGTGACGAGCTAAAGCTCGAGATTACATAAATATATTAGTCTATATTATAATAATTTTATACACTTGGATAACAATTGAACGCAAACATGGAATAAGTTATTAGATTTTTATATTGGCAATCTATTTTTTACAAATCCGCTCGGTCTTCGGAGCCAGCCGATCTACCACGTACCTAACTGGGTACTAAATTCATGGATTAAAATTATGGCTTAATCCTAAGTTTTTGATTTATTTGGTTTTATCTTCAAAATTATGGTAAATATGTCGTGGTTGACGACATTCTACTGTTAAAACAATGAAATATCAAATGTTATACAGCAATCCATTCTGCAGAAACGGTTTTCAGGTTTTGTAAATCACTTTGTTTGCGAATAAATAATCCTTCAAATTATAATAACAGAATGAAAGTCGTTTTCGAACAAGTAATAAGGCCTCGTCTCGTATTTACTACATTAAATTATACGAGATATTATTAGATCTCAAACGGTGACAGAGATAAGTCGGTGACGGTTCTGTTCAGTAATGAATGCGGCAGATTTGTTTAATGATTAACAAACGTGTGCATATATTCCGCGACCCGGTACTATCGACATAGTGTAATAAAAACTGCTAGTGGTGAAGCTCAGCGGTCGCGACCTGTCAATCGAGTGCGGTGTGCGGGGGCCGGCCGAGGGAAGTGCGTTCCAGTACACAATAACAAAACGACCAGGAAGATAATTCCGCTCGTCAATCTTCGTTTGCGCAGAGCAGACCTGAGTCCACGTGAAATCCCGTAGACATTTAGTAATTAAATATCAATCATGCACGGAAGTCAAGGGGTGCAAAATCGGGGCTACTAAATCCTTCTCTATGTCGCTCCAAGTCAAATAGTAGACTAGTGGAAGCTTCTATGGAGAAACGGGCGCAAAAACAATTAGCCAATAACAATAACGTCAAGTGATTTCGCGAAGGTGGCACATACTGCTTACGAGCTATTAAAATTTGTCAACTGCGCAGGCATGTACGTCAGTACCGAATTGCCTGCGCGCGGTACCGATTTTGCGAATTCAATGCCGATGCCGGTGCCCCGCACAAAGCGCCAGCGTAGACCCGCTTCGACCGCAGAACTTCACCACTAGTAGTTTTTAATACACTATGGTATCGAATCGGCGCGGGGCGGGCGCTGCGAGTCGTCGCATGGAATCTTATTAGCCTTCATCTGCTCTGATTAATTAATTCAATGGAGTCTGAACGTGTTCAAGGAGATGTTTGAGTTGTGCTCTCGAGGGGTGAGGGGTGAGGGGTGTTCCAGTGCATTGTCTGTCTGCATTTACATATATCGTCGGGTGTTTGTTGGCCGGCGCCGGCGCCCGCCGGTGATTATACAAAACAAGACAATGTTTACCCTCCTCACCCTCTCTCCTGCAGCTCGCTGTAAAGCTTCGTCTCTATTTGGTTCTTTTTTTTCTATATTTTCATATTTATGTTTATATAACATAGTATACAGTATACACATTGAAAATATTGGCGAAGCAAATCAATTGGGGCGATGAAAGATAAGAGACATAATGGATCGTTTTTGGTAAATTTGTGTGTTTGTTTTTTTTGGATGCATTAACGTAATAAACGTGTTTTTAGGAATGCATAGTGTTTAAATTGGAGTAACATTAAAGTTTTTAATTCATCGCAATTGGTGAAAACGTTGTAACTGGTTTACTTTACATACATACATAATAACATTACGTCATTGTTCCATGGAGCAGGCAGAGACCTCGGACTGCCACACGCTACCACTCTGACACACCTTTTAATTATCTATTCAAACATCAAGTTCACAACAGTTCACTTATTATTTCAAGATGGAGCGACTTGTCAAGGTGTAGGTGACTACCCTCTCGACAGTAAACTGCAAAAGAAACTGTACCCCTTAATCGCCTCGAACTACTCCCGCGGGAAGAAATGGCCAATGGTCTAGTCTAAGTCGGGAACAATACAGTTAGTTATCCATCCAGGCCATCTTCATTTGCATTTTACCGTTATTAATAACTAATAAAATATATTGGTTTCCGTTTAAGAATTAATCGCGTTAAATTTATTCATAACTAGCTGTTGCCCGCGACTCCGTCTGCATGGACTTTAAAAAGTATTATATTTGTGAATCCAGAACATATTCTATCAGAGTGCCAAATTTCATCTAAATCCGTTCAGTCGTTTATATGTGATTGAGCCACAAACACACCATCTTACTAACATCCTAACATCGTCACAAGATTTGACATTTATAATATTACGTAGTTGAATTTAATTTGTGCTATCAAGAGGCAATCGGTCCTACTTATTCAAACTCTGATACCTACGACATTGTTTTTGAAAGTGTCGATTTTTGGAAACTATGGCATGTTTTCATATTGCCTACAGCGTTTTCTATCATGTATTTTGAAACATCGGTCTTGGTTAAGAAACGAAAATTTAAAAATACCAATCATCTACATAACATAAAATTTTATTGTTGTATAGAATAAATATGTCAATAGGTACTGTTTTTGAATATAGACCGCCCGCGCCAGCCCAGCTATATCTGAGTTTCAATGTAGACCGGCGACCGCGGACTTGTAAAGTTTGGTCTATTTGGTGTGAATCGATATAGGTTTGCATTATTTATTTGCTTCTCATCCGTCTGCATCTCACTGCAATAATGGGGTTAGTCCACTCTGATTCGCGGCTCGGCGAGCGCTCGCTCGGTGAGATACGTAAGGAAACAAACAAATTGAAAGATAGCTGTATATTTTGTATTAACTCAGTGGAAGATTTAGATCGTTTGTTTAAAATATAGATTGTTTTGTGCGATGTAAGGATTGCCGCACGGAGTACGGATTTGTACCGTAACGGGTGTTTTGTTCATATATACCTAGATATGAATTTATACCTCGTTATAGACTTCTGGTACAAAATGAAAAATTTTTAATCGTCTCTGTTACAGCAACATACTTTCCATTGAAGTACAAACTTTGGAAGCATTTACTCTCGTTAGTGGGCGCTCATTAAATACGTGAGGCGTTTAGGGGTGGTATTTTTCGTAGGTTCTGTAAGAAGTCGAGGGATTCTGTAAAACATACTATAAAGTCTACAAATCTACTTAATTTTGCGGAAATTGTCTAATATCAACAACATCCGAATGGTTCCGATGCTTGAACTTTAATTAGCAGTACTGTATTAATAGTTACTTATCTATGTCGGAAGTTTAGTTTAGAATCGAGAGCAGAATCGAATTATCATGTTTTCAACATAGGTTTTTTTTTTCAAAATATTAATAATTTATTTGTAAAATTTTAAATTTACTGAACTCGATCTCAATCCACCGCTCGGGCACTCTCATCCTACTTACTACTAACACAAGATTCTTAAAATGTATCCATGAGCACGCTAGCGGTTTCATTAATTGCTGAAATGATAACAAATCAAAATTTTTGCCTGAAAACTTAAAATGCTAATAACTTTAAAATTTAATAATCAAAATAATGAAATTATTATTTCAATCTAATTATTTTGTTATAAATCAGTTGGGGTGTATGAGGTTTTGCGCTTATTCATTAACACGTTGTATATCTGAGTCGAAGTAGGTACCTACTAACGCTGCTCGGTCGACATATTGGCGTGGCTGGTGACGACTAGACGAAATGTGTCGTCCGGATTAATGGCGACGGGGTCAGCGGCGTCACGCCACTCGTCCGGCCGGCCGCCCGGCCGTGTGGCCCGTCCGGCACGTCCGGCCGCTTGATGGATCCGGGGTGTAGAGATTGAGGTACACTACTCTGTCGACATCTACAAATTCGATACCATTTGTCATCCTGTATACAGGGTGTAAGGAAAAGTCTCATTAACCTTTAAACCACATACTCTACCCATCAAACTGAACAACTTTTAGTATGGGAGCAAACCTGTCAGAACAAAAAAAAATCAGCTGTCTCATTTTAGTCGAGTAGGCAATGCAGTTTAGTATGGAACAGGAGTTTCTTTTTGTTCTTACAGATTTGCTCCAGTAGTAAAAGTTATTCAGTTGGATGGGTAGAGTATGTGGTGTAAGGGTTAATGATACTTTTCCTTCCACCCTGTATACACACTCTTAGCTAAAGATAAATGTGTTTCGTCTGGCTCGATTCATTATTGTTGTGTAGAATAACATTTAGTTGTAAACAGTAGGTATCAAAATGTGTGGGTAGTTATGGATTAGGCAGTGAGTGACTCTACGCTGGACCACGGCACGTGACGACCTGCCACCACACTGTGCCGCTCTCTGCTCTTCGATATGTATAAATACACAATAAATACCGCCATCGAAACTAAAATAATAAAAGATTGTATTATTGCGAAGCATATAGGGTCCTTCTTAATATGCTGACACTTTTTTAAGGGGATAGTCAGACCGTCAAACTGAACAACTTTCTCTATGGCATCAACATCGAAATCGCGAAAAAAAATCAACTGTTCCATACAAAACTGCAAACCTACTCGAGCCAAATGTATGGGACAGTTGATATTTTTTTCCTGATTTCGATGTTGGTGCCATAGAGAAAGTTGTTCAGTTTGATGGTTTGATCATCCTCTTAAAAAAACTGTCAGCATATTAAGTTGGACCACGTATACATATAAAAAATATATAGTATGCGGAGTGATAAACCTTTGTTTGAAGTCGATTATAAATGAAGTATTCGTTCAATGATTGATGAAATATGATTAAAGGTACATTGGTCGCCGGGCTGCCATTAAGAAAAGGTCGCGAGACCCTCACACCAATTAGAAAATATTAGGGACATTCGAAAAAATGTCTGAAAGTTATAATTTTAAAATGATTGCTTTAGTCCACTGCATTATAATTTGGTTTCTTTATTAAAATTAACTTGTTTAATTATGGATATAGTGAAAGAAGTTACTAAGTTGAAGCTTATTTAACTGTGAACACTTAAAAACTTTTTTAATTTTGGTAATTGTAGAGGTTATTAAAGAACAATTTTTATTTTCATTATAGATGGAAAAGTAATCAACTACGTTTCAGAAAGTCGAAACATATTAAAAATGTTTATTGGTAGTTCAAACGCTTGCCACGTGTCGTATCTAGCTCATAATACTTTCATAAATAAAGCAACAACAGGTGAGTCATAAACTTTATACTACATAAAGTCCGCTGGGTACAGGATACTGGTACCCCGTATCCTGTACTCAGTGGACCAAATTAAAATAGTGGAAAAAAATCATCTATTCCACTGTGTGTTTAAAAATATGTAAGACTGTTAATGTATCGTTCGCAAATCTTTAAATAAATTAATAAAAAAAAATATATAATAACGCATAATATAATATATTATAATATAGTGGCGACGGGCTCACCCCCCGTCACACTGGACAGAGTTTCGGTACTACTGGTGAAACGTGGATGTTTTGAAGTTTCAGAATATCTCTGACTATCTCCTCGGGGAATATAGTCGTGAGCATATGCTTATATAATAATATATTTAATTTAAAGTAAAAGCATTAAAATGGCAATAGTTAGACGACTAAATTAAATCGTGGAAAAAAATGGCTATGCGATACAAAATGGCAATAGTCGACCAAAATGTATGAAACAGGTTTTTTTCCTCGTTTTCGATGTTGGTCCCATAGTAAAAGTTTTACAGTTTGATGGTATGAAGCACCCACTAAAGTGTGTTTCGCATTTAAGTTTACACCCTGTACAGTAGACGGGCTCATCGTCTATGAGCAAAAGTTAGTTCGGAGCAAACATCACAGCGGGTTCGGGACCAGTCTGTGCAGGGTCCTGTTAAAACTTCTATAATAAAGGTTCTCTTACTTTTTTACATTCATGTAATAGGCAACGATATACCTAACTAGTTTTATTGAGTTCTGTGTCTGATGAAACTACCACTCGCTGTTGACTGTCGTCACTTTAAGCCACGGTTTATACAGAAGAGACGTGTGGCGTTGGCGGATAATCTAAGTAACACAATATAAACCTTAAAGTACGTGGCATAGCGTTGTTTTCGTCGAAAAGGAGAATCGCGGCCGCGCCTCCAGGTGACGTCGCCTGGAGGCGCGGGCGTAATTCTCCAAACGACGCTATTCTATGTACTATAAGGTTTATAATTGTGTTACTTTGACTAGCCGCCACCGCCACACGTCTCTTCTGTATAAACCGCGCCTAAGATTTATTACAGGGTCTTTCTTAATATGCTGACACTTTTTAAAGGGATAATCAGACCATCAAACTGAACAACTTTCTCCATGGGACCAACATCGAAATCGCGAAAAAAATTCAGCTGTCCCATACATTGGCCCATGTAGGTTTGCAGTTATGTATGGAACAGCAAATTTTTTCTCGCGATGTTGATGTTGGTGACATGGAGAAAGTAGTTCAGTCTGATCATCCCCTAAAAAAGTGTTATCATATTAAGAAGGAACCATGTCCCGCGGAGATGCACCTGAAGATTTTTATATCTTTAAGATCTATTTCTATACTCTTTTATTGTTCTCATTTCTATGTTTTGCAGTTGTGTAACATTTGTAAATGTTGTAAATAAACTCATGAATTACAGAAGGACCCTATATTGCAATAAATGAATTGTGCTTTAGGCCTGCAGTTCGCTATATATCTTTCTAATCGTTCTTTATGTTTCAGATTCCAAAAAACTTAGTAGTTGCTACACTAATATTGACTGATAATTTGGTTTATTTTCAGTGGCAGCTATTGCAAGTAATCAAGCTTATGGTAGCGACTTTACAGTCTGTAATTCCCTGAGCCACCAGCGCTGTAACGTGTATGTGCGCGGTGGTGGTATCTACACGTTACGTACTGTGGTTACAGGTTGCTAGTGTATTGGCATAAAAATCTTAACTATTATAAAACTGTAACAGAAGTGTGTCTGTACATTGAAGATATTTAAAAGAAAAGATTACGATATGGTTTTTAGGTCTCTCCGAATCCAAATCAACCTTTTTTACAATTGTTGTCCGAACGCTTTTCTTTTTTTTCTTGTTTGTAGGTTTGTAACAGCATCACGCATAAACTACTGAATCGATTAATATGAAACCTTTTTTGTTTGATAGCTTATGATCTGACTTAAAATCTGGTATATAATTAGTGCGGACGAAGTCGCGGGTAAACTCTAGTAGTTAATAAATTAACTTATGGTATTGGGTCGACATGGTACTTGTCGTCTCCCTCGCGTCTCGTAGCTCGAACGCGACCGTTCGCAGCGCCGGGACGTCGGGACGCGCCGGGACGTCGGGACGCGTCGCGTCGCGTCGTAGCCTATTTACACCGACACTGAACCAACCTCTTCAATCCGCCTCGTAACAAATTGAGTTCTAAATCTCATTTGTATCCAATATATGTATGTGATTATTTTGTGGGACGACTAATATATGTTTTGCAACCTTTTCAAATTAGATTTTATGTAGATAAATTGATTCTGAATGTTCTTTCAGACTCTTTCAATACGTATGCCTAGCGGACGTCGCGTCGCACGAGTTCCATACTCGGTACCCGTTTACTAAATTATTTGAAATAGAAGCAATAAATAACTTTGTTAAAACAATATAGAGGCATTGCAGAGTTTCGCTCGAGTTCGGTGTTGTTTCAAAGCTGACTAATGAACCGCGTGATGTTAAACATTAGATTAAAAGCTTATAATAGCGTGTTGTGGTCAAAGTGCAGTGAGGCGCGTGTATCGCGCACTACAACAACAATGCGTACTCGACGCGACATTGTCGGTGTTAGTCAAGAACATTAAAATATCTACATTATAAAATTCTTGGTGATATTGCACCGCGCCTCGTTTGACACCATCGTCGTCGGTCGGACCAGAGACAAATGACACGCTTATACTCTATGGGTCGGATGATAGTCAGTTATATTCTAAGCCCTACAAGGCCAAAATCGATAAAAAGCCGCAAATCGATGTTTTTTTTTTTTTTTTTTTTAAACATTGTGACAAAAAGAGGAAAATCCATCATGGACATCTGGGAAGGGAGACCCAGATAGTGCCGGACTCCTACCGGCCAAAAACCTCAGTTTGTCATTCCTCTTGTCTCCGATAAGATTGTTCAGAGAATATTATACAACACTGTTTGTATTTATTAACATTAGTGATTTTATTAATTTTGAGAAGGGGAGGCCTTCTTTAGTCAATTCCGAAAGTATTAAATTCAAAATATATTAAATACAGTGTACAAGAGTTTTATTCTATTCATTATTCATTAAATATCTTATTACACCTTATTAATACAGTTCTAAATTTATCTCAGAGTTTTACACCTAACACAGCAGTCGTTATTTAACAATTTCTTAGGTTTGCGGTTCTTACTATTTTAACTTTCCTAAGTACAATCTTACCATATTATCATAATATGGTAATTTGTACTCTTTCTTTTGTAGCAAAGCTATTGGTAATACCAATTATATACACATGTGTACATTTCCAAAATGTATATGGCATTTGCTATCCGCCAATAACTTTGCTACCATTTCTCTGTCCAACTTCTTCCGCAAGCCTAAACAATAATTCCCACCTGTGTCGTTCGGGTACAGTGTCTGGTAGATTCTCGGCGATTACTCGCCGTTCCACTCGAATTTGTAGTTCGAATCCTTTGGCTAGGGTCCATCTGGCAGCTAATTCTTGGCTAATCGCTTTTATTTCCTCAATGTCCGGATCAATCGTCTGATCTTCCTCAAGATAGACCAATCCGACTCCGATTGTCCATCTATTGGTTCTGTGCGTAGCAGCTGCCGTTTTCTCAGTTGTTGGGAGAGGGGATTCTGTTCCTTCTATCTTCATGGCTTTGGGTGACAAGTAGCTCTCTGCTGGGCCCTTAGCAGTACGCTACTGTTGATCGGGCTATATTATCCCATCTCTTCCGTTCCGGGCACTCTCTGTCGAACGCATTATGGTCGACTTTCTCCAATTTGGTAAGTGCACAGTTACGGCAGGAGGGCTTTTCGTCGGCTGCCCAGCGTGGACAGTCCACCTTTAGGTGCGAGCCACCGCAGTGGGAACACACGTCGGCCTGTTCCGTACACAGTTTCCGACCGTGACCATAACGGAGGCATCTTCCACACTGGACCAGCGGCGACTGATCGTAGACTCGCACTCGCTGCATGTCAATGTGGATCTTCTCTGCCTCCGTTAGTCTCCTCCAGATGGTCGGGGAGACCTGCATGACTACGTGGCATTGGTGGGGGTTCCTCGCTCTTCTCCTGTGTTTAACACTGAGTCGAGAGTCCTCCCTTGTTATATCGCCTAGGAGATGGCCATTCTGGTTTTTTATGGCCTTCAGGATGTCCTCATCGGTGTTGTGGGACATCACATCCATGACGATGATCAAGGGGTCCTTGTTTTGTGCCTCCTCCACTTCGAAGCCGGGCTGGGCAGCTTTGATCTTCTTTCTGATAACTGCCAGGTTTTCCTTATCCTGGCAGCCGATGACGATTTTTTGGTCTCTGGCCCTCCTGAACCCGTCGACCCTTACGCCGGTGGATTTGGCATCCACTGCCTCTCGGACCTTAGCCATTATGCTGTCTGAGGTGTCCATTGTGTCCTGGGAAGACACTATGATGGAGTGTGTCGGGGCGTGTACCTTCTCCCTCGAACGTGTACTAGCGGCAGTTTTAGAAGTCGCCTGCGCATATGTCAGGACCGCCTGCATTTTGTTCGGGAGAGATGCCATCTCCTCTTTTATTGAGGTCACCCTTTCCATCAGCGCAAATCGATGTTCATGATAGCCGTTTGGTACACAGGTACTTTAGGTTAAAACAATTATTTTGATCGGCAGTTCTTAAAAATATTTCCCTTAGGGATATGACGTCACCAATTTTTTGTATGGAATTGGAAAATAATAATTTCTGAAAACTATAATGTCGGGTATCAATATGTTCATGAGCCAGTTCTAAAAATATACTACATCAAAATCTTTCAGCCACTTGTTTTCTACAAATCCAAAAAGTATTTTCAAAACATTATCAAGTTTGGGTTCCTCTAGTTAGAAAACGACTGAGTAAATGTTTGTAAATCATTCGCCAAATGTCACGTAATATCCTCATATCTAACGCCAATAAAGCAATGTCAAAAATATGTATCTTATCTTATCTTAACTATTATAAAACTGTAACAGAAGCGTGTCTGTACATTGAAGATATTTACATGAAAAATATTACGATATGGTTTTTAGGTGTCCCGGACTCCAAATCAACCATTTTTAGAATTTTTGTCCGTCTGTTTGTTTGTTTGTTTTTGTGTTTGTATGTTTGTAACAGCATCACGCAACAGCTTAAAATCTGGTATATAATTTGAGCGGACGAGGACGAATTTGAGTGAAGTCTCGGGTTACCGGGTGTACCGAGTATGAAACTTGAAATTAAAAAAACAACGGTCAGATTTAATAGAAAAATTAGATTTACATAAAATTAAATTAGAATCCCAGTTGATTCGGTATGAGATAGACACAAACACCCTACAGGCTGAAATAACAAGCCTAGAACAAGGTATTAATGATATTACCTATAAATATATTCAGGCCCAAAGACAGATGAGTGATCAGATTCAGAACGCTAGTGAGTTGTTGGAGCTGTGTACATATAACGAACAACGATTTGACTTATTAGTTAATAATCATATGACATGTTGTTGTAAAATTCAGCAAACACGGAGCGGCCTGAAACTCTGTTACAACCACCTATATGTACAGATCAGTCTGACGAACCGTGTTTTGTTTCTTTGTCTACTTCCGAAACAAAACCGAAAACATTAATTTACTCTGATGGTATAGGGAAGGAATTAGGAATTTTAATTAATCACAAAATTTATCACAACATTGTGAATTATTGCATGCCAGATCGTTCTTTGGCACATATATTAGAACAAATCCAATCGAGCGACTGTGACAGCAAAACAAACATTATAATTTATGTACAAAATTGTTTGGGTGTTCAGGTGAAGGAGTTAGAAAAGAGTTTTGAATTGTTATCGCAACTAGGTGCTAACAGAATAATATTTTGTGCGATCCCATATTCTTCTCCTCATTGGGGAAGCCAAAATGAATTTATTTATTCCATAAATAATTTTATATTTAAGTTGACATGTCGTCATAGTGACGTTTTTTCTTTTTTTGAGACTAATAAAATTATTAGTGGAAAAATGTTGACGAAGGATACGTTGTACCTTCGAAAATCAATTGCTAGGCTACTAGCAAGACAAATAAGATCAATATATTATGTATCTAAGGAAATACATAGTTCGTCAACGACGGAGCTGATTAATGTGTCCCCGGCTTCGCTAGATGGCGCCACATGTTCTTTAAGCTCAACCTCGAACATCATTGAGTCAAGTCGCGAATGCGCAGATATCGAGTCGGTGGCACATTGTTCAGACAGTACTTTGATTAGTTATATTGCTAACAATGTACTCGAATCTCCTGATTTAAACTAATTAAGGTGACAAAAGAAAAGCCGTATACACTTAAATTAGTTCATCAGAATATTGAAGGCTTTTCTGGCAAAGAATTAGAAATCGAATTGTTTTTAGAGAAATTTCAATTAGATTTGTTTTGTGTTACTGAGCATTGGCTCAAAGAAAGTGAAATGTTATTTGGCTTCGAAAATTATCAAGTAGCCAGTGCTCTCAATCGAAAGTCGACAACTCGCGGAGGATCAGTCATATTTAGTAGAAATAATCTTAAAGTTAAGGAACGTAGAGATATTGTCCGACTTTCCGTTGAAAGTAACATAGAACTATCTTGTGTCGAGTTACAAAACCACATTATCATTTGTGTATACAGGCCACCCTATGATTCGAACTTCCATGTTTTTGAGTCAGTAATGGAAGATGCGTTGAAATTAGTATCGAAAAGTAATAAATCCATCATAGTCTGTGGGGACTTTAACGTTAATTTACTTGAAAAAGACACATACTGCCTTAGAATTACTAGTTTATTCAATTCATTTGACCTACAAAACTTATTTTTGGAACCAACTAGAATAACAGCTACCACCGCCACATTTATAGATAACATATTTTGTAACTGTGAGTTCGTTGATAAAGCGGTAATTAATTGCCTTAAATCTGATCACAGCGGACAAATAGTTTCATTCCCAGCTTTAAAAACTAACGATAAAATTACGAAAAAGAGTAGGCCCGTCACTGTTGGAAGGATAGAGAGATATAAAGACACGTTAGAGAGTAAATTGCCGTTTCTTACCTTAAACCAGAGTGACCCTAATAATTTTTACAACGATTTTTTCAATGTACTTTGTGCAGAGTATGACAAAATTTTCAAAATACGTAAAACCACATCAACCGAGAAATTCAAATTCAGCGAATGGGCTACGGTTGGAATCAGAAAGAGTAGGGACACTCTTTTTGAATTATACGATAAAAAGACCTACATCCATAGTGAAAAATTTAAGGACTATGTTAAGACCTATTCAAAAATATTTAGGAAAGTTTGCATCTTAGCGAAATCAATACATATCCGCAATAAAATTAAGAGGTCAGACAACAAGGTTAAGACTGTTTGGAATGTGATTAACCGAGAAACTGGGAATATAAAACCGAGAGAACAAGACATCTCAATTACGACAGATTACGGTATAGTTAGCTCAGAGGCGGAAGTGGCTGAGGAGTTTGAAACTTTCTTTACCAACATCCCTGTAAAGACTACAGAATCTTTGAACTCCTCACCTGCTCTTGCCGAAG
The DNA here is from genome assembly GCA_963924505.1 of Agonopterix alstromeriana. Taxonomy (NCBI): domain Eukaryota; kingdom Metazoa; phylum Arthropoda; class Insecta; order Lepidoptera; family Depressariidae; genus Agonopterix; species Agonopterix alstromeriana. The sequence goes on along the minus strand of OZ004665.1, from coordinate 89,298 downwards.
TTTTGCTAAAAAATAATGTAAACGAGTGTACTTCCCCATTCAGTTTTGACCATGTTGACCCTCATACAATAGTCAAGGTCTTTAAAGCATTAAACCAAAAAAATACTGAAGATTTGTGGGGTATGTCAGTCAAACTCTTCAGCTCTGTAATTAAAACGTTAGCACCTTATTTAGCATCTTTGTTTAATTGCTGCATTGATTCAGGAACTTTCCCTGACTTAATGAAACATAGTAAAGTAATACCACTTTTCAAAACGGGCAATAAAAGCGACCCTAGTAACTTTCGACCTGTGTCAGTTCTACCCGTTCTCAACAAAGTTTTTGAAAAGATTATACTCAGTCAAATGCTCTCCCACTTTAACTTCAAGAGGCTGCTGCATGAGCAACAGTTTGGATTCACCAAGGGTCGCTCAACAACCGACGCCGGAGTTAAGCTGGTTCAGCATATCTTTAGCGCTTGGGAGGAGCACCAAAATGCAATCGGAGTCTTTTGTGACTTATCCAAAGCATTTGACTGTGTTGATCATAAAACAATGTTGATCAAATTAAACCACTACGGTATTCAAGGCAGGGCATTGGATATGTTAGAATCTTACTTAGAAAAGAGAATTCAAAGGGTGTCTATCAATGGAACAAATTCTTCTGGCTCCCAAGTAAAAATGGGCGTTCCACAGGGTTCTATATTGGGTCCATTTCTCTTTCGGGTTTATATAAACGATTTACCCTACATGGTACAGAACTTGTCGAACATAGTGTTATTTGCTGATGATACTTCTCTTATTTTCAAAACAAGTAGAAAGGCACAAGATGTTGATGATATAAATGACAATGTAAATGATACTCTTCGACAAGTTCTGAACTGGTTCATTGTTAATAATCTTGCATTAAATGCAAAGAAAACTAAATGTATTAAATTCACTCTACCAAATGTTATTAATACTGAAAATCAAATAACTTTAGATAATGATATATTACAGTTCACAAATAATACTGTATTTTTAGGGATAAAGATTGAGTCGAAGCTGCAATGGGGTCCACATATAGAAACCCTAGCGGGTAGGCTGAGCTCGGCAGCCTATGCAGTTCGAAAAATTAGACAGCTTACCGATATAGCTACTGCGAGACTGGTGTACTTCAGCTACTTCCATAGTATCATGTCTTATGGTATTTTGCTGTGGGGCCGTGCTACAGATGTTGAGTCTGTCTTTATCCTTCAAAAGCGGGCAATTCGAGCCATTTATAATCTGCGTTGTCGAGATTCACTACGAGATCTTTTCAAAGATATCAATATTCTGACTTTCTACAGTCAATATATTTACGAAAATATTTTATACGTTCGCAAAAATTTGTCTCTCTTTCCCAAAAACAGTGACGTTCATAATTAAAATACAAAAAATAAAAATAAATTAGTATTCCCACATTTTCGACTTAGTAAGGTCAACACATCTTTCATGGGGCACTGTATACGTTATTATAATAAGATACCAGAGAATATTCTTAACTTGACGGACAAAAAGTTTAAGTCCCATGTTAAACAAGTCCTCTGTAAAAAAGGTTACTATAAACTCGATGATTATTTGAATGACCAAAATGTCTGGTCTTGACAATGTTATACTATGTAATTTAATATTGAATTTATGTAATTGTACTTTGTATATTTTGTTTTGTTTAAAAGAAGTGTGTTGTAGAGTTTCTGGCCGCATCTTCTCTACAACGGAACACCTTCCGACGCGGTGGTAGATTCAAAAACATGACGTCAAAAAGTTATCTATGTGATATTATTTTGAATAAACAATTTAGACTTTTGACTTTTGACTTTTGTTAACTCTAGTTTTGACTATTTTTAACCAAAAAATTCCGATTCGGAATTCCGTATGTATTTGACAGGTCTTAAAGTGCTCTAATATTTTGAACCATAATAGGTAGCGAATTAGTACAAGATATGTGTTATTATTTTGGTTTTGTAAGAGAATTAAAAAAAAAAAGTGAAAACTTAAGGGGGATCCAAGAAACGAGTTCTTTTTAAAGTTTGTTGTTTTTGCTCTATCGCAAAAACGGCAATACATAGGTACAAGCTTCATCTTACCTTGGTGTAATAAGGGTGGAACCTCATCTGCGAGCACGGAATCGCATTTTTTCACGCTCCATATTTTTCTGTCCTCCGAGAATGGCATTTGCTAGAGTGAGAAAGATAGCGGGAATGCGATAGCACCGGCAGTGCTGCAAATGACGTTACTGAGTGACAGAAAAGGACAGAGCGTGGAAAAATGAGATTCCGTGCTGCAAGATGAGGTTCAACCCTTATAGTGCACACTCGAAGGTAAAACAACAAATAATAAAAAACAGTCAAGTGTGTGTCGGGTTGCGCTAAGACTCCCGGAATAAATGCAATTTTTTGGTAATACAGTATGATGGTACGGAAGGTTCCGTTCGCGAGTCAGAATCGCACTTGACCGTTTTCTTTAGTATTAGAAATGAAACTGAACTTTTTTTTAATTCTCAAAGAAATACGATTTATTTTCGTAACTGAATGGTACGGAGGCGGCGAAATAGCTGAGCAGGCACTTAAATAATTTCAAGAAGCTCAGCGTTTTATAAATGTTTGAGGTGGATCGAGGAGCGGGGCGGGGCGGGGCGGCGCGGGGGGGGGGGAGACATAATAAATCAACAAACGAAAACCTTTCGTCCTGAGACTAAGGAACCAATTACAAAGAAAGCAATAAAGAAGATTAGAGACGAATGTCTCCAAATGGCAGCTAAAAATTTAATGATAAGTCGAAATTATTTGTGAAATGAGAAGAATGTTCTGTTGATATTATCGTCCGAGGTCCATCGGGGTTCGGGGGCAGAGAGGGTCGCCGGGTGCGGGGCCCCCGCCCCTTCAGATACCATTAATACAATTATAGTTCGACTGCGCTAATGAAACCCTATTTACACATTAAATTATTTGGGCCATTAATTGTGTTCGTTTGTTTTAGAGTTATAACGTAGTGGCAGGACGTGCCATGTTTATAAGCATGTTGTGCGTCGTGATAAACAAACGAGACGGCCGGCCGTCGGGCCCGCGATCAGGGTTGCTCCGGACCCGGATGGCCGGCAGGACCGGACGCCGCCGCCGCCGGACGGTCCGGATGTCGCGCCGCGGGACGTGTTGACTCCGCAGCCTATTAGTTGTTTCACATTTACGGCGGGTTGTTACTTCTTCAGTCGTAATTAATTTTAAATTATAATTAGCTTTCGCTCTCTCATGTCGCGGTTGCGGTTTCATTTTAATAATAACGTAGCGTAGGTACACACGGCGACACAACAAGCTACGCAAAGCAAACATAAGCTGGCCGCACGATGTTATACATTACTCTACCTACGCGCGGTCAGCTTATTTTGGTTTTGCGTAGCTTGTTGTGTCGCCGTGTGTACACTACTTAAGAGGGCTCGTCAATACACGGAGACGCGATGTCTTAATTCCCTGCTAAATTGTTAATTGAAACACTTCCATCTGTAGCAGTGTGACAGTGTCATTGACATAAATACTATAGACTCCAAGTCTCATACAAAATATTAGCAAATTTTTGTCCGGATCTGACACACACAAATCAAGTATGCATGCTATTGGGTAGCACGAATATGTTGTTATTGATTCATAAACTTAGTCGTATTTGGCATGTTTACTGTCAGGTAGTACAAAAAAGAGCTCATATGAGCTCTTTTGATTCTGCCATTTTTCGATTGTTGATTGTGAATCTAGTTCAGTTTATATAAGATATCAATGGACAGTGTATAATAATTTGAGAGAGTTGAACCTTTCAGCAGGTTACAGTGGAGCACAGAGGGTGGAGGATAATATAAAATAGTGTCCAACCGAAACCGATTTTTAAAACCGAAACCGCATTTCTGTTTTATTTTCGGCCGAAACCGAAACTTCCTTGTGATGTAGTTCTATCCTACATTTTTATGTTTCAGTTCATTTTAGATAAATATGTATGTGTATGTTCATAACAGTAGTTAATTAAATTAAATTAATAGTTTTGTTAGAATATCCTCTGGTATCTTGTTATAATATGGTATGCAGTGCCCCTATGAAAGTTGTGTTGACTTTACTGAGTCGATTTTATTTCATGTATTGTAACTATGAACGTTATTGTTATTGAAAAAGAGAAAAAAAATTTTGCGAACGTATCAAATATTTTCGTTAATATATTGACTGTAGAAAGTCAAAATACATATCTTTTAAAAGTACTCATAATGAATATCGGCAGCGCAGATTATAAATGGCTCGAATTGCCCGCTTTAGAAGGATAAAGTTGGCTCAACATCTGCAGCACGGCCCCACAGCTGAATACCATAAGACAAGATACTATGGAAGTAGCTGAAGTACACAAATCTCGCAGTAGCTATATCGGTTAGCTGTTTAATTTTTCGAGCTGCATAGGCTGCCGAGCTCAGCCTACCCACTAGGGTTTCTATATGTGGACCCCATTGCAGCTTCGACTCAATCTTTATCCTTGAAAATACAGTATTATTTTTGAAATGCAAATTATCATTATCTAAAGTTATTTAATGTTCAGTGTTAATAACATTTGGTAGAGTGAATTTAAATCATTTAGTTTACTTTGCATTCAGGAAGCTGGAAATTGGTATTGATTTTTGCATTTAATGCAAGATTATTAACAATAAACCATAATAATCCAATTCAGAACTTGTCGAAGAGTGTCATTTACATTGTCATTTATATCATCAACATCTTGTGATTACTTGTTTTGAAAATAAGAGAAGTATCATCAGCAAATAACACTATGTTCAACATATTCTGTACCATGTTGGGTAAAAATGTAATGACACTCAGACCCAAGCATTTTGATCATTTAAATAATCATCTAGTTTATAATATGCTTTTTACAGAGGACTTTTTGGACATGACTTTTAAACATGTTTTCGGAAAGATTCAAAATGGTTTCGGGGATTTTATAACAGTGACCCATGAAAGACATGTTGACCCTATCAGTTAATAGATACATATGGGTACACACACACATATTTTACACCTATCTCCCATTGGGTAATTTGGTAAATAAATATTACGTGCTCGTGTAACATGACAGTGGTGAGAGCGACACAGGTCACATCTAAACGTCAAATTTAAGTGAGATGGCGGTTATCTCCTTCTCACTAAATACTTACACTTTATAATTTGAAATTTAGAAGTGACCTGTGTCGCTCTCACCCCTGCCCCTCTAGACAAAGTGACATTATATTGGCGTCAACGCTAGTAGACACGGACAATATGTATGTATGGATTTGACATTGGCGATCGAAACATTTTGACGTTTGTTTTCGTGACCATACGTCAAGTCCATACATTTTTTATGCTTTCTACTGTCGTTAACGCTAATCGAAAGTACTTTGTTTAGGGGTCCTGTCATGCTATAGGAGCAGACCGTTACCTATTTTCAGCTTCCTGGGAGCAGATGCAGAACAAAAATAATGACATTATACCAAAAAGAAGCAGATGTTACTAGAGCTCGTGGAGCGCGCATAGTGAAGACTCGGAAAAGACCCTTCAATAGTCCGCATCATGCAATATTTACGCACATTTTCAGAAAAATTAAGGTAGAATACTAATTCAATGCTTGAACCACAGTATTACTAAATTGAGATTGAACCCTGTCGGCTAAATCAGGTTGATCGGTCCAGTACCTAGTCGTCGACGGAGCGGACGGACGCAATCACGCGAGAGACATGTCCGACGTGGCACGTCGCGTCGCACACCCGACCGCCCGACCGTCTGACCGCCCGACGTGTGTCCGACGCATCCGGCGCGTGTCTCCAACGCTGCATTCACCGATCCTGCACGACTTCATGCTTCACATCCGCTCCAGGTTACCGCTGTCTGCTGTCGGTGGACCTCGGTGGTTATTCAGTCCGGCGCGCGTGGTGATAACCATCACACCAACCGAGTCGTCTCTTTCAGGGTTCATTTAGTTTAGAGTAAGTATTAGGGCCCGTTTCACAACTTCTGGTTACGTTCTTAAAAGCTTATCTGATAGGTCGTTTGACAATTATGGTCGTAGGAAAGATATATCAAACGATCTGTCAAGAATTTTATCTGAAGTATTAATAAAGGGTTAGTCCACTCTGAACACGCGATCCGTTGCAGGCCCTAATTAGATTAGACAATGAACTGTCCCACTCCGGACCCGGAGGGACGAGGGGCAACGAGGGGTCGATGAGGTGCGGGGAGGGTGACAGGGGAATTTTTAATAAACGTCGCGTCGTGGCAGAAGCAGTTAATTAATGTTTAATCGCCACTGACAGACGCCAACGGGGTGTGGGTATAGGACGGAGGGGGAGAGGGGTATAGGTAACTCTATAGTGTACGAGTCTATGACAGATACAATATAATATCGTCATCATCAGCCTTTATGTCATCCCCAATATTGTGGCACAGATCTACACTCATGGCCATACTTCCAGATCTACAAACTAGCGGCCTGACTTCCAGATCTACTAAGAAGGATTGACACATCTACTTCACCATATTGTTAAGGTAACTTTTCAGTCGTACAATTAGTTTACAGTATTTGTAAGTTAGATAGGTCCCCGCGTCAGTAACTCATCTGTTCGTTACATCCTCTGAGCTGATAATCCATTACATTATTGAATCAATTGTTCAAACACGCGCCATTGTCTTACACTAGCACGAGCCTCAATGCTCGCAGTCTGTCGACTGAACGTAGCAGATAATAGCTACCAAGTTCGGTTTGTTTGGGAACAGTTTGAATTTAATTTGTCCAACACTGCGACTTAGTGTGGACACGAGATGTGACATTATAATATCACTAAGCCGGTCCTAAAGAATTAATCTTTATGGGTAAGTATATAAAGGTCAGTTTAGGTCTTAGACAATTTGTTTGGGTACGTCTTTCAAAATCTTGAAATTATTTAATATGGTAAGTAGAAATTTGCTTTTGGAAGTGCTTTAAAGTTTTTTCGATACCTAGGTCTTGTAAAATGGAATAAAACTGTCTTTGGAACTTAATTTTTATACTTCTATGTCCAGAAATTGGCGCTCATGGTTCAAACGTGCTCCTTGCACGCCTAACAAATCTAGTGTAAGCGAAAAAAAGTCCCTATACAATGACTACGTAACCTTATTATGAAAGTGTCTGACACGCTCATGATGTATGCAATTTCGTACAGTGCTCCTAGAATTACTTTGAGAACTAATGTTGACATATAATGCGCGTTGAAACTGGGCACAGTAGAATAGTACAGTGTCGTCTCAAGGTAGGTAGGCTTAGGCTCCCCGCAGATCAGAGAGTCGCGCCGTGTCTACGTGATATCCGCCACGTCACGCTACCGGATATTATTTCTTTCTTGCCGTGACGTCAAACGTATTTATTAATTATTTCGGACCATGGCCACGTCTATGGCAGAAATTAGCATTAAATATCTACCTCACCAAGTATGTAAAGAAGATTTTGATATGATTTGAAATATTGTTTTTAGTCGAAATCAATTACCTTAACTGCTGAGACTGCTCTCAAACGGAGATGGAAAACATCGTGAGCAAATCTGTACACGCTGAAGAAAATGTGAAGCGCATGTGAAGTGTAGGTAAAAAGTCAGCATTGGGCACGCGTGGTGGACTGACGCCCATACACACTATGCCCTGCAGTAGTCGGGGTAGGCCTGTGCCCAACAGTGGGACGCATAAAGGCTGATGACGATGACGACGAATTATCTTTAAACAAGCTTTCGGCCGCGACTTCTTCTGCATGGATTACAGTTTGTTTTTATTTATAATTTTGCTGACGTAACGTATTGTTGATTTTTATTGTACTCTCTTGTAACGAAGCTTGTTTTCAATAAATTCAGAGACTGAATTCGGATTGCTGTTGAGGATCCAAAATTAAATGGGAGTAATGGCATTCAAGATTAAATGGGAAAGAACGAAAACAAAAGAGACACATTGAAATGATTTTTATTAATTGGGAAACATTTGTCATCACATCTCATGGCCAGTATCGCCATTCTGCTCTTTGAGCTCCAAGCGACCTTAGACTATATCCATCTTTAACTTTAACAATTACTTAAAGTTTTTTATTTTTTACAAAACAATTATCTAAATATGTACAATAAGAAGAGGTGAGCGCAGTCCGGCGCGCAAGAGTGACGTCACGTTTCGTCACTGAGGTGCTGCCGCTGCGGACCGCGCGGTGCTTCATCAAAGAAACATAGCTACTATTTACAACGTTGTCGACGTGTGGCCTTCACTGCGTAAGAGACCAGACATCAGCTGGGCCCCTCCGCTCCCCGCACCCCCCTGTACGTACACAGTACGGTACCGGTGGGTGGCGGGCGGGGGGTAGAATAGACTGTACAGTCACTCTGTGGAGGATAATAGTGTTAATAAATCAGTGACATGAGTAGAGCCGCTCACACTCACCGAGTGATCGATCACCCGCGACTCACGCGGACAGAGGACATACAATATGTCCTCATGCGGCATAATGTCCATACGACTTATCTATAATTTAATAAAGAATAGAAGAAGTTAACATAACAGGTACGAGTAATATTGACAACGTACAGTCTGTTCTCTTTGGTCGAGTTTAAATTAAACATAAATCTCACTCGAGGTATACAAGTTTCGAGGACACCCGTTTGACACTCGAGCGTCTCGGATATGATAAACTTAGCGTCGCGTCGACGGCTCGACCTCACAAGTTTATAGCGGTCACTCGATCGCGGGCACTCTCGCACTATCAGTTCGGCTCGGTCGCCGCCGCCGGCTCTAGAAGTGCGGTCGCGCGTGGCCGTTCCAGCGCGCGTCGTGCGGCGCGAGGTCGGCGGCGGCGTGAGTGATGTCGGTGGAGGGCGCCGGGTAGTACACGGTGGGCGCGGGAGAGCGCGCGCGCCGCCCTCGGGACCCCCCGCCGTGCCCCCCGCCGGGCCCCCCGGAGCGCGCGAGGGTGCCGTTGCGCGCGAGGCGCATCGAGACGCGCTCGCCGCAGGACGCGAACGAGTCGTCGCGCGTGTGCTCGGGGGACTCCCGCCCCGCGCGCCGCCACACCCGCCCCGCGCAGAACATCTTCAGGAACACCCGCTTGAACTTCTCCCCGAAGATGACGTAGATGACGAAGTTGACGCTGCTGTTGATCATGACGAGCAGGTTGCTCGTCTTGACGAGCGGGTCGAGGTTCTCGAACTCGTCGCCCTCGAACACCTCGAACGCGTTCGTCACGAGCGGCAGCACGTTGCAGAGGAAGAAGACGAGCACGACGACGAGCAGCATGGTGGCGAGGCCGAGCTCGCGGCGCTGGACGCGCGACAGCCGCGCGCGCTCCGCCTGCGCGCGCCGCACCTGCCGCACGATGCACGCGTTCAGCGCCGCGAGCGCCGAGAAGGGCACGATGTACATCACGAGCAGGTACATCCAGTGTATGTACACCACCACGTAGGTCGGGTTGCGGAAGGCGGTGTAGGCGCGCACGCAGTACACCGCGTCCCCGTCGACGCCCTCCACGCGGTACACCTCCGCCTCGAAGAACTTGGGCGCGTTGTAGGCGAGCGCGAACAGCGCCGTGCCGAGCACGTACCAGCGCGCGCGCGACGAGGTGCAGAGCGCCTTGGCGCGGAACGGGTGGCACACGGCCACCCAGCGCTCCACGGTCACGATCAGCGTCAGGTACACGGACATGGTCTGCGCGACGTTCGCCAGCGGGTACGCGTACGGCGTCAGGTGCGGGCACACGTGGTAGTAGTAGTAGCGCAGCCGGCCCGTGTACGGGTACACGGCGGTGAGGCCGAACAGCAGCACGGAGGTGAGGATGAGGGCCGTGTCGCAGGCGGCGAGGCCACGAGCAGGCAGTTGATGGAGGAGCGCATCTGGGGGCGGCTCAGCACGAGCACGGCCAGCGCGTTGCCGAGCAGGCCGCCCGCGCCGATGCCGTTCAGCAGCACGCCGTGCACCACGAAGCGGAACAGCTTGTCCGACGCCGCCACGCCCTCGTCCGTCTCGCACTCCAGCGACGCGTTCAGCGACGCGTTCATAGCGCCCGCCCCGACCCCACGCCGCCTACCATGCTGCCTCTGCGCCCCCCACCTGCCGGAGATACGTTATCATTATTCACATGCTTTCACACAGAAACTAATATTTAGAGGAAAGTACATAGATCGGTCTGAATCGCGCCGATACAATGACATTCGCCCGATTATTCTGATTTGAAAACTCTCGACTGAGCGAATAGGTAAGACGAAATACAAGGATGTTGATGGCTCACGGTCGTTCGGTAGAGCCCGGAAAAGGTGGAGCTTCCCTCACGTCGCGTCACTTCAGGCCACGTGACGTCAGGTCGAGCCACGAGCGGTCGTCGCCCGCATACTGAGCGGAGTGATTCAATATATTGGTGATCCCGACCGATCACCGCCGCGCATACAACGACCTGATTAAGGCTATTGAAGTAGGTGTGTGCCACCCATAGTAATAGCTCCCTACTTGCTTCCGTTACATTTGCTGTTGAGAATGAAACCAGCTTTGATAAGTTATATGTCAAGATAGACAGTCGAAGCTACGAACGCGTCGAAAAAAATTGCAGCCCGGCACTGGCCTCTAAACCTATCGCTATGCATGCACACAGATACAATTTGTATGACGCCTCACGCACACCAACCTAAGAACGTTGGCCCCTTTTGTTTTATACGGTAGAAGCGTGAGGCTCAATCTAGACATATACTTTATCTAAGAAAACGAGTCATCATAATAGGCATATTAAAAAACGGAGACATAAGAAACCCACTTCAAAACTAAATGAAATCGGACAAGTCCGAGTGGGCTACTCGCGCGCCGAGGGTTCCGTACTACACCACCACACAACATAATAACTTAAAAATTGTTTTGTTTGTACTGGACCTTTAACACGAGACTGACTCACACTTGGCCGGTTTTTATTATTTGTTGTTATACTGTATAGTTTGCTCTATGATCACATCAAGTGTTGACGCTTGTATGTATTACCGTTTTTTACGATAGAGCGAGATGAAAAAAACCTTGATAAAACTAATTTCTGTGGAGGACCCCGCTTAAATTGTAACTTTTTGACAAATGAAAACCCCGTTTGGCCGACGTACTATATGTAGAGCATCTATAGAGTGTCTGCTTAGGCTTCTTCCGTATACCTAAATCAAGAAGTTTAAAATACCTTATACAATGTTATATCATAAAGTTAGTAAAGTTAACATAATTTTATGGTTTTATCGAGTTTTGCTAAAGTTTTAAAGTGATTGTCTTTGGTCTTCGTCCCGGAGAGATCGTCAC